>CM073760.1:41925224-42525224 GCA_037127475.1 Arma custos
AATTAAAATGAATAAATAAGTAAATAAAACATATTAATAAATATTGATTAATGAAAAATTTGCAAAATTATATTTTACTACTTACGTATAATATTTGAAAAATGGTAGAAGAACGTAGAGTGCAGATGATAGGGATATATATATAAATAAATGAAGAGGGGCTGACCTATAGGGGAAAGACATACCAGCTGAGCTGTGGACTAGTGGACTTTTAACCACTTAACTTGAGTAACTTAACTTAACTTAACTGGAGGTAGGGAACTAATCCAGATCCCTTTTCTTGTCTCTTTGGTAAAATTTTGGAAAGTAAATTAGTTATATCTGTATGTAGCGATTCATACGAATCTTACCTTGTCCAGAGAGATAAATACAAACGAGTTAGCATATTTAATTACACAAATGTCCACCATAGTGTAAGTTGCACTATACCTCAAAACACATGATGTATCCTCATCTCAAAGACTTCAATTCCATCTGTTACATATTTCTTTATACTCATCTGCTATGATCAATATTTAGTTTAGGAAATTAGAGGATGATTCTAAAAGTAAACCCTAAAGTTTATGATATACCAGTACACAATTGACCAATTTATATTTCGCAAGACTGATTATGAATACAACTGAAAAATATATGATGATTTTAGTAATAGTACGTAGTATAGGGTATATGTATAGCAAATACTCGTATAAAGAGATACATTGTGAAGATAAATATAAGTTCTTCAGATTTAACTTTTTCTAGGGATACATATACCAGACATTCTATAATAATTGATGAGATGAAAAATATATGAACATTTTGTACGGCATGCGATTGTACTCCGGGGATGTATCTATAAATGAACATCTTTATTTTATTTTCCAAATAAAAGATAATTGTAGTTTATATTTCGTAATAAATACGATCTGTCATATTATAAACTCATCATATTAATTAAGACTGAATTAATATTAATTAATTAAGGCTGAATTAAGACCATAAATAAAAGTCATAACCATTAAGAAATATTTTTTACTCAAAATAAAATTTCTCTTTAGTTAAAGTTTGTCGTGATCAACATTTCCAATCCAGAGCAAGTGCATCCTTTTCCCCTCTTTACTGAGCTTTACTTATTTTAACAAATTTTTATTTGTTTCTTTGTTGAAACTTCGTTCACAAAATATACAGCAGCTGTAAACGAGATTAGGAAAAAATTACCTTCTAAAAAAAATAATAAGTTCCCTTGTTCTGTATAGAAAAAAATCCCAACAAACAATGTATAAACTATTTGTGAAAAAATTATTTTAATAATAAGGAATCTCATTAGTTATATCTTTAAATGTCAAGCATAAACTATAGCCTAGTCGAAAAACAACATAAAATACTAGAAACATAATTCAAAGGCCAGTAGCTGACTAATGGTGAGAGATATATTTTATTTTTAAAATGATTTTGTCATCATAGTACAGTATATCAGCTATAAATCACTTTTGCAATGCCATTTAGAATTACCGGTAAAGTAAATGTTTATTAATAAAGTTACATCTCAATGGCGTTAACAATAAATAAAATATATTATAGCTAGGTATATTAAACAATAGTCAACATCCGGACAAAGCTCATATCACAAAGATGTTGAAAGGTGTTTTATCATTCACAACGAAATTCTTTCGAAAATCAGTGGTGGGCGTCATGTTCATCTTATGAATTATTCAATATTTTCCTTCTCAGAGCCGACATCGAGTTACATCCACTATTAAGAAAGGTCCCCTCATTTTTATCACGGCACAAATATTTTAACCAATAATATATGCGAAGAAAATATGTAACAGACAGCGACATTGCATTCGCATCAGTATTCAGCTAATTAAAAATAAAACCCATTAATAAATTAGCTAATTATTAAGCTAATTAAAACCGCTCTAGAAGTACGTTAGATAATCTTTAAAAAAAACTCATTAATACACACGAAGCGCACTCCGGTCAGAAGAGTTGTTCATGAATAGTTAACTTAAATAAAAAAAACCGAATAAGTTGCAAGGCAATTTATCCAGAAAAAAACTTAAATTTTCTAAATGATCCGGAAGAAGAACACAGTAAAAACAATAAAGAAGAGGAATTTCTTTATTTTTTTCAAGATTCAACCTATTTCATAAATTCAGAAATATTTGGCTGATAATTAATTATATCAATAATTATATTAAATAATAACAACATAAAGATTTTTTAAATTTAATACTGAATAGAATTGTTTATATAAGGATCCTTATTCACTTATTTGGTGTTTCATTTGACTACACCCCCAACTATCTCTATCGTTACATATAAACTACCATCGTTGCCCATGAAGCTAAGACTTTAGTTCTAATAAATTTTAGCAATCCTGCCTTAAATCCAGAAAACTAATTTCGTACCTTTCCAGGCCAATTCCATTGTTATGCATTATGGTTTTTTAGAATGACTGTTTTTTCAAGGTTTGTCCAGGTTAAATTCGATGTTATTTGACTAACTAGACTAAAAAGTCACAAAATAACTTATTTCTTGATTCCAGTAAAAAATCTCTCTCTCTCTCTCTCTCTCCATATATAATATTGTACTTGTTTTTTTTTTTAATTGTTTGTTTACGTTATTAATTTTGTTATATCATATAAATTATTCTGTTCAAATGTTTAAATACTTATAAAATATAATAACCTTTATTATAGTGTAGGGTTTTTAAGGTTAAATAAACATGAAAATAAAATAAAATTTTGTTATATTTTATGAACACGAAGTTTTTGATCTGGTGAAAGTTACACGGGGGTATTATCTTTTTAAAACGAAATTGAAATACTACAGACTTACCGCAGTATTTCTTGGTAAACAATATTTTTTGTTTTCCTTCGAAGCAAATCACCGCCAAAATTATAATAGGTATGGTAATAAAATACGAAACACATCTTCCATCAATTCCGTTAAAAAAGGTTTATGCAAAATTTTTAGTAGATTGGACCAAGATATCACGTTGTTCCATACAAACTTTACCCCTCCCCCCCTTTTCACCCCCTAAGGGGTAGAATTTCAGAAAATCTTTTCCTACGTCATATAAAGAACACACCCTCCAAGTTTCAGGTCTCTAAGATCAGCGGTTTAGGCTGTGCGTTGATCCGTCAGTCATTCAGGACAAAGCATTTTATATGTATAGATAAGATTCCAGTTATTTATTATATGATAGGGACTTAACTCAAAATCTATCAGACCTACAGAGCTGGGGATGGGCTCAAATTGCAGCAAATTGACTGAAAGGTGGTATTTATTGAACATCAAGATGAAATGGAACACCAGAAAGTATATGATATTCATTTCCTCATTGCTTAAGAAAAAAAATACAAGGATCTACCTCCACCATAACTTTAAGAATTACTGCCACCTCATTTATAAATAGCAATAAATTATGTATGTTATGACCAAACCATATTAGAAATAGAGAATGTAGTTAGCGCTTTCTTGAATTCTTAATCCTTAACCTTAATACAACACAAAAGTACGATATGAATGCATATTAAATATTAAAAACCATAAAATATGTTATTCATCGATTTTTTTACAAACTTCAATTGTTTTTGGTTTTTAAAAACTTTCGCCAAAATTACTAAAAACTGTTACCTTCAAAAACTTTTAATTAATTGTTTTTAAAGATATTAAAAACAACATTTTCGACAGATTAAGAACAGTTATTTACGTTATACCACTGTATGTGATATTAAATATCAATATAATTATAGTGATATACAATAAATTTTCATTAGTCATCAATTGACTCTAAAATAATAAATTGATGATCTAATATCGTTATTGCGTATATAAATTTAAGATATTGAATAATAAATAATGTTAAATAATGAATATTTTATTATAATAAACGTAAGGCATAGGTCTTAAGCCCTGGTCAATTGTCATTTGTTTAATGTTAATCTTAAAGTCTTCGCGGTGGTGACTTTAACGGTGGGTCAAGTGATGAGTCTCCTTGAAACGATAACTTGATTGTCATTACATTATATACCAATTAAGTACAATAGCAATTATTGATGACAACATAATAATCATACTATTGTTTTGAACCTATAATCATCACTTTTAACCATAATGTCTTCCTTACATACATTTGCAAACTATTTTACAATATTTTTTAAATATTTTTATTTTGAAGAGAAAAAATTTGTCCTGGCCGGGATTCGAACCCGGGTCTTCCGCTACTCTAGTGCGGCATTCTTACAATAAGCTACCAGGGCTCGTATTTAGAAGAGTGCTGCACTAGAAATAAAAATATTTCTATAAAAATAACTTCAAAATAAAAATAATCACCATAAAATATAAAATACTTTACAATATGTATTATCATTGTTGAATAAATAGTTTTAAAAAAATCGCCTATGTCAAATTTAACAAATTTATTGTAAAATTAATCTACATCCAGTTATATTCAAATAATTATTATTCGACACGTATTTGTGGCTGTCAGGTTTTATATTATATTTATATCATATTCATAATATCATATTCTATTCTTATATATATATATATATATATATATATATATATATATATATATATATATATATATATATAAATATATATATTATTTATATTCGAGATAGACAGTGGCAATAATAAACAAGATAAATATTACAATTCAAAATGGATGAATATATTGAAACCTTTGCTTTTTTAACTTTATTTGGTTTCTTATTCAGTTCAAATCGTAATATCATTGACGATATATTTATGTCAAAATAAATAACAATTTTATATTTTTTATGTGTTGTTAAACGAGATATGTTATTTAATACAGGTAATGTAGGTAATGAGTTCAAGGAAAAATTAAAATACTGTTTAATTTTAAATATTGTTGTTTGTTCATTTAACGCCACTTTATGCTGTTATCGGACGATGCTACAGTGGGAGCTCTAAATTTTGCCTATTCAGATTTAATTAGGATAGGGATTTTCAACGATTACCTGAAATTTTACAGGCTCGGGACCCCCGCTTAACGTCCCTTCCGAAGGACGGCGTAACTAAGGATTTTTTACTCCCTTAAAAAAATCCTAGGGCCACCTGCCGGGCTACGAACTCGCAATCTTGGGCTTAGTAGTTTGTTACGCTAACCACTAGACCACAGATGACCGTTTTGATTTTAAATAAATTGATATTTAAAAAACATTGATTTTTTTTTTACTTTCGCTATTCATTCTACTGAATTTAGTATATTTCAAAGATAAAAATAAAAACTGCGCATTGTACAAAATAAATTACTCATTTTCCGGTTAAACTCCGCACGTTCATACCATTCGCATGAAGAAAAAAATTAAACCTTTTTAAATTAAACCCGATTTCGAGTCTGGTTGTGGGTTTTACTATCCTTCTTTCATTTAGTAGCTAACTCCTTAATTCTTCTATGGTATACAAGTGGCTCTCCACATGTTGCCTCCGTAGGGTTTACGGAGACCAGAGATATCTGTCTCTTTAATAGGCGAAGGGAAATTTGTAGGCGTATCATGGCCAGATCATTTCCCATGGTAACCGTTCATCAAGGAACAGAACCTATTTAATAAGTAACCCAAAATTAAACATGCCACTTGGTTCATGGATTATACTGGTAGAGAGTTTTTTAAAAAAAATATATTTAAAAATAGTTACCTATTTTACAGAGTACATTTTTAAGTACTCATCTAATGTATTTTTTAATAAGACCTAAATACGTAAGGGTTTCTCCTATCTGATGCCAGCCTGTCCCTTTGGTCTCAATATGAACAAAAAAAAAAAAAAAAAAAACAAGCTTACCTCTCAAAGAAGTGAACAATTGAATAAATTAAAAATAAAATACAACGCTGCTTTTTAGAGGAATGGTAAGTGCATTTTGGAATGATAAATAAGAAGAAGTTATATTATTTATAAAGTATATGAGACTAATTATATACACATTATGTACAAAATGCATTAGTAGTAGAAACAAGTCCAAATAAACATTGGTTTATTATAAACTTCATCACATTATTATATAATGGATGGAATGATTATAGTGACTATCCAAAAAATTACAACCGGTGGTAATAGTAATTCTCACGTTCATCTTTTTTATGAAAAGTCACTTCAATTGTAGGAACAGCTGTTGAGTTTAATGTTTGTAACTTCACTCAATTGTAACCGTTCTCACGGCAGAGCAGGGAGCAATGTATTATCCTGATAGTGGTAGAAGTTGGGCAATTGACATCTTTCTCCTGGAGCGGTCGTCGTGGGAAGATGAGGTGGGATGTGCTTTATTAAACGAGAGCTCTTCACTAGCTGTGACCTTTTTTATCCAATGCCACGGGGAGGCTTCTTAAGAAATCTCTTAGATCCTAATCGAGAATATAAACATATTTGCTAGATCAAGTCTGACACCAGTTAAAGCACAAATGCATATTTTTCGTAAATTTATTTTGTACTTTTCTAATTTGACGCCCATCGACCCCAGCACGCTCCTCTGGCACTTACCTCAACTATTTGGACCCTGTCAGGTTATGCTGCCTACAATTTATTTGAAATAGTATTCTTTCATTATCATACAACAGGATTATTAGGAATTGAAATAGGAGGTGATATACAACTAAAATATGATATTTTAGTTTTATATCACAATTTCTCTTTAAAATCAAAATATATAAACTACTGAATAAATAAGAAGATAAAATAAAACATTTATTATAAACAATATTCATTAAAACGAACAATATCTTCCAATATAACATCAAAAGGGTGTCGTATATACATAACAATAAAAACAATTAACCAAAAAACATCATATTTTAGTTAAATATAATTATTTATCTTTAAAATTGAAATATTTAAAATAGAAAATAAATAATAAGATAAAATAAAACATTTATTATAAACAATATTGATTTAACAGAGCAATATCTAGCAACAATTATTAACAATATTAATTAAAAAGAACAATATCTTACAAAAATTATAAAGTTGCAGTTTCATATTATGTCCATTTCTGCAAGACATTTTCCGGGGAATGACGTTCCGCTCCTGAAGGAATAGCAGAGCTGACTTTACACCACTCACCTCGCGAAAAATATTCATTTAATTCCAACTCATATTGTATAATTAAGATGAAAACAAATAGACGTTCACTTGACACAAACAATAACAAAGGACTAAGAAAGGTTACGGCAACAGTAGCAGGTAGTTAAGAAAACTGAAGCTGGGGTCGATGGGCGTCAAATTAGACAAGTACCAAACAAACTTCCAGAAAGCCGGGTGAATGCACAATTCAGACCTATCCCAACAAAAACAAATTCTTCGACCTGTTTTATCGTAATTGGAATTCACTAACAATAACTTTAAGTAAGTTTATCAAATTACCAAATTGTTAGAAAAGATATTGTACCTATATTTTTAAATTTCAAGTCTAGGAATGATAAATATTTGAGTCATTAATAATCAGCTCTTATTCGAACAAAAATGAACATTTAAACAGTTGTTTAAATACAAAATATCATACAATTAATTTATTTTTTTAATTTATTTTTTTAAAAATCTTAAATACATGTAAATACTGAAATTTAAACACTTAATTTTATATATTCAATTAATGTTGCGAAAGAGGCACAATCGTGATTATGCCTTTGGTAAAATATACTACTGACTATTTTAGAAAGCACTTATTGAAAAAATATTCAAACATGGCAACAAATCAATATCATAATGCAGAGTCGGTTTTTGTTATTTAAAAGAAAGATCGAAACGCCGAAATGTAATAGTTTTCACTTATTATTAGTTTATAGTCGGATAAGTGGATACTAGGGGGAAGTGCGTATTTCAACATGGGTATTTCTTTAAAATCTATTTTTTTGGGAGAGCTGCCATTTATGAGAATTTTGCTAGTTTCAAGACCTGGTCAATGTGTGATGTCCTGGTGATTTGAATGGTGGGTCAGGTAATGAACCGTCATGAAAAGAGAAGTTGAACGTCATCATATCATCTTTTTTCAATTATTAATTAATAACAAGCAATTAGTAATTAAAATTTCCTTATAGAACGGTCCATACTATTTCCTTAAACGATTCATAAATTTGACGACTTGTGCTTAATATGATAGCAAAACATGTTTTAAGTAGAAAAATATTAATTTATGGATGAATAACCAAGACCATAAGAATACTTGGAGAAACAGTAGCAAAAGAAAACCATTTCTATATTGTATGTAATTCCGACGGCAATGGTCGCTATAAACCCGTTTAATAAGTCAGTGGAAGAGAGTAATGAGGATCTTTGATTAAAATCTCGGAAAAATTAGCATACTTGAGTGGAATGCTTAATAAAACAAGTCTTTATCTACCAACCTTCTGCATCAACAGGACAACAGTAACAAGGTCGTATAACTCTCCTCGATGTGCGTTGTATAACCAGCCGTAAAATCTCTCCCAAGAGAGTCAGGACAGTTCCTTATGTTCTTCTTTTCTTAACCAGATGATCCTTGCCTCACTCCCTTCGTGATGATAAGACCGAAGAGAACAGGAGTATAGGACAGAGGTGAAAGGTACCGTCCATGACCTCTTAGATCTACGTACTCTCTGCTCTATCTCTTCTACCAACACAAATGTAACTTCGATTGTCCCATGTCGCAGCTTTCAGTGTGAAAATACATAAGATTCAAAATTAGTTAAATTATAGAATAAGTGGTTTAATTTGTTTGGTTTAACAGCATCATTTTTCTCTCAATCCTATGTAGATGGATATTATAAACGCATGGAACGATCAAATTGTCAATCACTTACAATATGAAAATTACACAACAGATAAAAAATATAATTTTACATTTTAATCAATTATAACGATATTAGATAGTTTTATGAATAACTACAAGTGCGATAGATAATATATGAGGCGCTCAGTCCGCTGTAAACTCCGAAATTTAAAAATTGACTTTTTCATTTTTTTCGCTAGTGTAGTCAAGCAATTTTCTTTAACACGACACTTCGCAACCTTATTTTTCATGGTTTTAGTCCGGTCCTGAATATGAAGGTAATTGCTTTATTCTTTATAGTTCAACATAGCAGTACTTAGGCGTTCCTTAAATTTCCAACACAAAAAGGCTAATCCTAAAGGAAAAAGTTCAGCTTGAGTAACAAAATATAAAATGAGTAATTAAGACAATTCAAGTTTGTTTAAGTACATTGTAAATAATAACAATTTTAAATAAAAAAACTACTACTAGACATGAAATGGTTGATCCAGTATATAGTAGAAGCTGTATTGTTTCGAGGACAACGGTTGTGCAGGGGAGATAATTGTTAGTAAGCCAGTAATACTAGAAAGCTTTGCTCGTTTAGCTCTTAAGTAGTTATAATATGAAATCAACTGAAAATATTTTCTTTCCTTACATTTCCAACATTCACTGCTTTGGACAAACTAAAAAACAGTGAATTAGCTATCATAATTATTTTTTTTTGTATAATGAAGAAAGTTGAACTGTTTATTTTTTTCATTTGAGGCATTCATAGTGGTTATATTAGAAGGCAAAATATTTAGTTGTGGGGTCTGCGGCGATTATTCGGAAATTAGGGGCGACAAACTCTAATACTTAGGAAGTATATAAAAATCAATTAAAACATTTAATTCAAATCGCCCTGTGCAAATTAAATATTTTAATATGATGAACAGTTATGAATAATAAAAACCAGAGTACTTTACAAGTTTCTATGAATTTTCCTGAAGACGCGAAATTAATGTTGAACAAATGATAGAAATAAGCTAAGGAGATCTTATGGTAGGATTAGTTATTATCAAAGTAAGTTATCATCTATGGGCATTTCATTTTTTGTGTGTGTGTGTGAAAATGGGGCTATAGCGAAGTAGCTCAAACATTATTTACAGGCACTAGAGGATTTGATGGGCATAAAATTGTTGAAAAAGACATACTTTAAATTTCAGAGCGTAGAAAAAGAGAGAAAAAATACCCCTTTATAAACAGTACCCTCACATACACAGTTCTTTCCAAACGTGTGAATTATTATTTTCAAGTTATGCTGTTGTATAATATAATTAATGAGCGGTGTGCGGTTAATATTATGGCCATTTCAACCAGAAAATAGATAATATGATGTCGACCTCAAACCCCTAGAACTCAGGTAGCCAACTTAATCACTGGGAACCTAACAGCTCGAGAGGAAACAAGCTAAAAATGGCCTCCTCAGGTAGAATGCCCTTCAAATTTAAAATAGCTTTGGTTTTTTTTTCTGCCATAGGCCCTAACTACTTATTTGTAAGGTACGACTCTTAAAAATACATATATGACACATATTTTAAAAATACGTAAAATTTCTTATTTGTAAGTTGCATTATTAATTTTAATTTGGGATAAAGGTATTTACAAGTGAGCTGTAGGTATTTTTCCAATTTTTTTTTCTCTAAATCCACTTTACTAATTCATCTTAAAACTATCTATCTAAAAGGGTTAATTTTAGTTCGATCTTTTAGTTTTTTAATTAAATTATTTGTAACATTAATACACACATACATAATTTAAAATCCATCTACTAAATTACCATAATAATGTAAAGAAAATATGCGAAGTTAATATTTTCTTGATTCTGCCGGAAAATGTTTAACACTCGAATACCATCCACTGCTTCACCGGAGCGCCAAGAGATAGAGCTTGTTGTAGGTCAAACTCATCGAGTATAGAATCATGGCTCAAAATAATCTATTGTGTTCCCTTTCCCGTGGGACTTCCCAGGAAATAATTTCTATTCTTCCGCAGTTTCGTCAGTTGCCATTAAAATGGTTAGGGATAATAAACGTTAAAAACTAAAATGTGTATAATTAGCAGATGTTTGAATACCATAGTTCATCCCTGTTCCTCGAAAGATGGCGCTAGGATCTCCATTGGTACATAGTTCTAACAGAACAATGTTATCTACTTTTATTGGCTATTTAAATAGTCTAAATTACATGTTAAATTTAAAGTATAACTAATTTTTAAATGTAATGTTTAGATGGTTTTGTGGGTAATTTTCACATATTTTACCACCAAAATAGTTCGCCTCTGGAGCCGCCATCTTGAATAGCAACCTCAAAAGTTTCGTGTTTTTTATTTTCAATTGTCTCTAAAAAAAAAATCATTTTAGATGAAATTTTATAGTTTTGAAATTGAAATTGAACTTTCTTTCGAAAATAATTTTGGATATAAAATTACTCTCCTTATTCCCGATTAATTTTATAAAAATGGAAAAATTTGAACTTTTTGTCTAGTGGCATTTAAATGCCCAAAATGGCCAAACTGTAAAAACGTTGGAGTATTATTAAACTATAGATCATTGGAAACAGATTAAGTACTTAAAAGTATTGTAGCTCCCTAGAGATAATGAAGAAGTTTTAACAGTATTTAATCGTTAAAACACGATCTCTCGAGAACATATTCTATTTACAATTATAAAATCACGGGAAAAAAACACCATGTATGGAAATAAAGTTTATCCATTGACACGTAAGAATTTCATATATATAGCACGTAAATTACCTTCAGATAGGGTTGAACTAGAATATATTTATTACAAAGATCATTAAAAAACAAATAACAAATCATATAACAAGAAAATAGTTATAAAATGACAAAAAAAATAGTATCAATGATGTTTTTAATTTATTGGTTGGTATTCTTAATATCAGATATTTTGTCGAGAGAACGATGATATGTTTATTGAATATATGTACTATTGAATAAATTTTAACATTCAACATTTCGTCACGCACACACTGTTACGATCCCTAGTAGCACCCAAAGTAAAAGTGAATTTTATATATATACACGAGTATGTATATATTTATATATTGTAGCTAAATCATATTTATATGTATCCAATGATTGAATTATCACAGAAATAAGAGCTAGTTAAATGATTCATAAAGTGTTTGATAAAGATTACTTCCCTTGTGGGAACAGTTACTACAATCTTTTTTTACCTTTAACCTTTATTAGCTTGAGACCTGGCAAGTGATTTATTGTGACATTTCAGCCAACGACCATGCAAAATTTTAGATTCCGAGGTCTATCTTCTTTTTTTTTTTAAACACATAATTGACAGCGCTAAATTTAGAAAACTCAATAAAAGTTTAGATGACTTAGACCTAATTTTAGAATAAAAAAAACATATGTTTGTCAGATAGATATTTTGGCAAATAATGGGCTAAAATGAAAAAGAAACACAATTCATTTTTTTTATTTAGATTGTAAAACACAATTACGGATGGAAAAACCAAAAATAAGAATCTTGTGGATACTGCTGATACTACTATAATAATAATAATAATAATCTT
The DNA here is from genome assembly GCA_037127475.1 of Arma custos. Taxonomy (NCBI): domain Eukaryota; kingdom Metazoa; phylum Arthropoda; class Insecta; order Hemiptera; family Pentatomidae; genus Arma; species Arma custos. The sequence goes on from CM073760.1 coordinate 41,937,555, forward strand.
TCACATTTTATCTTCATTTAAGTAAACCTATATTTTATTTCATTCAACGGAAGAACAATTGTCACTATCAATTTCGTACCATAGCCATTTATTCATTAGGTACAGAGTCTAGATGAAGAAATGGAATCTGGGTTGAAACGTAAGCAGCGAATAACTAGTTAAGTATAATTTAAACTTGCTTTCGATCACCAACATTCCAGCTAATTATTTTTTCAACGATTTTTATGCATAAAACGATAAATCAGAAAAAAAATATAAACGTTATTTGAATTAAAAATATATTTAAACAAGTGTTTGCTCTGAATCTTGAAATATATTTGAGGATAGACATAGAAAAGACAGGTATAAAATTCTTAAAAGTACGTTTGTGAACATATCCTATACAGATTTTAAGGACTTTGAATCAGTGTTCAGTCTATAATAGTTATTTTTATTTAAATGAGTGACGCGAAATGAAGAACGAGTAATGTTTTTTGACTAGACAGATTCAAAATTTAGTGGCTCATTCAGTGTACTTTGTTTTATTACTACGTGACATGCGAAATGAAAATCAAAAACAATTGGTAGCAGAGAACGAATTAATTTCCTAAATATCTTCACATGATAATATACAGTTGCTAAGTTTGGCTCTCAGGTCTACTAGAAGTGCAAGGCATCGGCTAAGGACTTTGTGAAGCAAGTTGTTTTTTTATTTTGTTATTCTTACCTGCAAACAAGTAAATCCAGGAGAGTAGGATGAATTGGTTTTTCGTAATGAGAAATGCGATAATTCAATAATAAGCCAATTAAGTAATCAACAATTAAGTTTTAATATTCATGATTCTTGTTCTTTATATGTTGAGGGTATGAGAATGATATTTTTTTCATATATTTCGGGGAAATATTATGATCTACTTATACCCTGCGTATTACATTGATTAAATCGTCCGTTTTTGGTTGGATATGTAAATGTACAAAGTCTAATTTGTCCTCAATTTCTGAATCTTCAACTTCTAAATATCTTATATTCTTTTCTAACAAAAACTAAAACATGTATGAGAGGAATAGAGGAAAAGAGGAAACAGTTTAACTGGTCGCAAAAGAAAATTGGTTCTTATCACAGTGTTTGGCCTGAATGAAAGTATGAAAGGTTAAACATTCTTGTACCTTGATCGTAGAATTGTTACATCTCCCAACATTCATATCAAAATTTGACCCAACGGTTAAAATTTCACTTTGTGGAAACAAATCTAGAAGCTCTATATCAGTGGAATCATCATATTACAGAATAGTGCTAATCGTGTTAATATAGACAGGATCAGAATCAAAGGCGTAACGTGGGAGATTATTGGGGATGTAATCCTCCCCCCAATGCTTAGAATAAATTTTAAAAAAAATTGTAAGTAACTATTTAAACAAATAAAACATTGAAGGATTTTACTTTTTCAAAGTTATTGTTGTGGGATTACAGAAGTAAGGGTCAATAATGCCAAAAACACAACAAAGAAAGTGCAAACACAGTTATCTTAATGAATAAAAGATACACTAAAATGACAAACCAAAACGTAATACTTTTTATTTACAATTAATTATATTATTATAGCGGCAGTAGTGGTATCTAGCGGTAACAATAAGATCGCAAATGTGAGAAGAACAGTTTAAACAATTCTTAGAATCTAGAAGTAAAGTCTGAATGGGTCTAGAAAGTTCCCTGTGCAATTAAGTAAGTCCAAAAATAACATTTATAACTTGCAAAATAACATTTATAAAAATTATAATCTAATTATTTAATTTGAAGCTATAGGATTTATAGTATAATACATATTATACCTATATTACGATACATCTTTTTTGAAGGGAGTAATATGTTGAAGTGGTTGAATGGTGGGGGTTAACCATCCCAAGAGTCAACTCTAGTTACGCCAATGACTAGAATGATAGTTTCGCTACCACATATCCTTTTAACATAAGTAAAAAAAAATGGAAACTTAGGCTGTTTTTTTTTGTTTTGTTACAATCGTAAATAGAAGGAGAACAAAGAAAACAAAGGAGGAGATCATATAACCCTCGTTACATTTATATCTGTATGTGCATAGATACATCATGCACAGATTAATTTTAGTAAGTGGAAGAAAATAGTCCGGGAGGAGGTCAGAAAAATTCTCTTAAATATGGAGAACTATTTATTTTAAAGCCAAAGTTTCGACTCATTGCAGGTCTTCTTCAAGGTAGTCAACTGTCAACCCTTGACCCCATTATAAGCCCTGAAAAGGACCTGTAATGTGGACTTTTAAAATAATAGTTCAGGTTATTTAAGAGATTCTTTTTTTACCTCCACCCGTGGATATACCTTTCTCAAATATATAAGGTCAAATAATATTATTCAAGATTAATTTTGTATTTTATATTTTCAATGTTAACAATTAAATTAATATTGGATTTATATCTTTACTTTCAAGCTGAGGCAACCCCTTTTGGAACGCCTATAAGGTAAAGTAAGTATTTATACTTTCCGGATTAATCGCCTCCTTTGCTTCATTGGCTATGTTTTGGTGAAGACCAAGAAAGGTAAATTGTGTTTATTTGACCAACACAATTGAGAAGGAACTGTTTGTTATGCTGAACCAGAAAATGGACGTAAAACGACCTAATAATCGATGTAAATGAGATGATGGACCACACTTCCACCTTAGGCCACTAACATCCGGTCGATTTGCCTTGCATGATGGAGGCAGGGGCAGGAAGTGGGCTATTTCGTTGTAGCCTAGGGTGGATCATATGCTGAAGCACATGTCATGTCTTATGCAGTCCGAGAATAATAACAGCTTTATGAGCACCTGTCTTGGGGCATTAAGGGAAAACAACCTCATTAAGTAGAGTCTATTTCTGGAGTGGACCAAGACATGTGGAAGGTGTAAGTGTTAAAGATTTAGGGACCCTTATAAATGCAGGTTTTAAACTAAGAGGCAACAAATTTGGAATTGAGGTTTTGCATTACGTTTAATATTTCATGGATTTTTTTTTTAACGTTCTCGGGCATTTGCGAAATCATTTAACAAAGATTTCCATTCAACCCTCAGATCAAGAGGTCCAAGACTTTGTGTTTATTTATTAGGATATCAGGAGGGAAATTTAAGGAATAAACAATATTCTTAAAAAATATCAATCTTTGTGCCACGAAATTGTTCTCAATTAAACTTGAAGAAAATCGATTTTTTTTAATTAAAAAAATTATTTAAAATTTATTACTGTACAGTAATTAGAATGTATGATATATAATGACATGGGTGTGCAAGTAGAGAAATTACCCACTAGTAGTATATAAATGACAAATTAAACTTAAAAGGTTACGAGAGAATCTTCTTTTCAAACGTCTCGGAGGATTATCGGGAATTGAAGAAGTAGCTAAGTTTGAAAAGTTTCTAGTGGGTTTGAGTTGGATACAAGTGGAATTCGATGGATTAATGGAGCTCAAAACCTCTACTCCTCAATTCCAAATAGGCCCTATAATATTCATATATTTTGTCTAATGAAGTAAGTGTTCAAGTGCCCTGAAACAAGGAGCTGTTTCTTGTCATTTCAGTCTAATATCAGGATACAAAGCTGAATGTTTTTCAAGATGTAGTCCTAAGAATCGTATTTGTTCCACAGAAGTCGGTGGGATATTATTAAAGGATACAGGAAGATGGAGGGTAGAGGATTTTTGACGGAATTTGCGGATATTTATTTTCATCTTCCAGTCCTGACACCATTCTTGATTGCCAGTGATTGAAGAATATGGGGTTCATTGATTGGATTGGTGTTGACTGATCTACTCATGACATCCAATGTGTTGACACATACATCGTCAGCAGTCGTGGCAAGGATAGTATTACTTATATGGTATTAGTAGGGTTGGGATCGCAGCTGAATAAACTGTGTAGAGGATTGTGTCGAGTATACTGCCTTGATACTAATAAATACAACTGTCTTTTCAAAGTAGATTCAGATTACAAAATGTTATATATATATATATAACTAATTATCTTCCTATGTACATATACATAAGACATAGTAGATAGAAGAGGTGGTGACCCACAGTAGGCAGAGGACGAAGGCACACTGAGCGACCCAGGCAAGAGAGCTCGCTCACCAAACCGGTTTGTCCTCGCCGACCGCTTTACCTCCTCCCGACTCCTCTCTCTCTTTAAGCTATAATTATACCCTTTCCACTCTGTATCCATACTACGTACGCTAGTACACTAGTTATAACAACTCTACTTTTGTTTTATATAAAAACTTTCGCTAAAATAACTTGGAATAGATCAAAACCTTCTAATAATATACTGGATCCAAAAGCGACTCGCTGTTCTAATTAATTAATGAAAAGGAATCGGAATGTGAAACTGATTAAGTAGCACAACAACCATATGTGTATAGACTTATATACAATATTGGGGCTCACCCACTGCTTCTATATTCAACAAATACTCAGCATTTACATTTTGAATATTTTCTTAATATACTAGCAACGCAACAAATACATCCAAATCTGTAACATTACATCAGGATGATGATCGGGTGGTTACTTTAACATAATCATATTTTAATTAGATTAGAACTCAATCATTAATCAAACATCGATGTAGAACCAGCAGAAAAAGTTATTGAGGAAGATGGTTTAATCATCAGTTTAAGATGGTTTGGACATGTCCTAAGAATGGAACACAACATGCTGACCTAGATAACATACGAGGCTACGGTTCATGGTCCAGAGGAAATCCATGGGATGAAGGAGGAAAGCTTTGTGAAGTCTGGAATGGAAAATGAAAAAAATGGTAGAGGATCATTCGGTGTGGTTCGGGATATGAAGGAAACCTCACACTGCATGAACGTTTGAGAGAAATAACTATGATGATGATGACGATGATAGTAATTAAATTGAATCCTCGTATAAGGCTACAGACTTTACAAGCAAACAAACTAATAAATGCAATACCTATTTATAGTACACAATATTGAATAATAAAGTGATATCCTGGAACTTTTACAGCGGACGAGAGGAGGCCATAACAATATTAGTACATAATCATTTGGAACACATGTGTTTTTATTACGTTCACGATCAAGCTCTGATAAAATCATTTACTTTTTTACTATTCTTCATTCCAAAAGTATTACAGCACCTTTAAACACCAACAATACTTCAAATAGATCTTAATGAAATTAATCTTATTGTAAGCCAAAACTTCTTCTGGTATAACTGGCCCCTCAATCGACTCATTTGATTTACGTTCTTAGTTGGACCTGAAGATTCGGCCAACAATTATATTGTGAGAATAAGAGGGCAAATGTTTCTACAAACATGAACACGCTTGCAGGGAACGAGCGTCCAAAAGATATAGTTAACTTATTTTATAAATAGATCTATAAAACTTATTACAATACGACTTGATAATAACAGCTTAGATTATGAACTGAACATTGTTTCTGGTCCAAAAACGAATATACATTGAGGAGGATTAAGAGGTATAATAGCCGATTAGAAGCCAAAATTAAATGTATCTAATAAAAAGTCGAAAGAAAATAATCCTGTCGGACATAAGATGACTTCAGACCAGTAACTCAAATAGAGGTTCTAGATTTCAGAGACAGTTACAACAGGACATTTTAGATTTGATTGGGTTTTAGGAGATCAATCATCATTACTAATACCACACAAAGCGAATGTAATACTTTTATCACATAAACTGGATGATTTACGTCGTATAGGATTAATATAATAAACATACCATTAATATATTTCAAGTGGTTTATTGTGGTAAATTTGGACTTTACACCCAGCATTACGATCAGCCTAGGAACGTCGAGTCAACAATGTGCAAGATAACAATTCGTTTTAAATTTTCATTTCGTTCAAGAATCCTTAAAGAAAATTGTTCTGTCCCGTTGGAAATTCATGAGTTACAGAGGCTTAATGAATACTTTAGTAGGTTACGATATTGGTAGCTATACGCTTCACGGTAACTTTAGTTTGCCCTATTAAGAACCAACAATTTTCACTGTGGTGTATTTAACGTTCTAGAATTTTAAGGAAGAAGATGGATCATATGTGACATTCTGTAAGTACACAGAAAATAAATTAGTTTTGATTAGACAAATGTTGGCTTTGGGACGTATTTATGATATTAAATTAATTTTTGAGTATTATCAAAGCCACATTGGCGAAGAACACATACCTTATAATTTTCTTTATATTATAAATTACCTTTGTTATCATATAATAACCTTTATAATATAAATAACCAATGTTATCTTATAATTACTTTTATCACCTTATAATTACCAGTTGATTACTTTGATGAATCAAATCAGGAGCGGAAAACAGGCTGTCAAGTGTTTACGGTCCTACCTATAATTATTTTTTATTACTAGCAATAAATTAAATATGAATACTACGGTGCCTTGATGAGTGATCACATTTATGTGATTCGGCTACGCTATTAATTATACTAAAATATGGAAAAGCCTTATTGACCTCCACCTCCGCCTGTTCTATAATATGATACATTACAATTAACAATTTTTGTCATATTGTTATTTTTAATAATACAGTTATTATGACAAGCTAAACTAAGCGAGTTACTCATACGGCCTGGGTTTGACCGCACTCCAAAAGGTCAGGACATTCTTGATCCTGAAGAGAAACGATGCAGCCTTATCGGCTGAAATATGACGACTTACTGCTGTTAGCAATATTTATAACATTTATGGTTGAGTAAGCCTAGCCAGTTAATTTGGAAGAGGTTATAAACGTACCTAATTCAAAAGTGCATAGAAAAAATACCTTATATGAATAAGGGAATAAAAAGGTTTTAAAATTTCTTTTTTTACCTGTATTAAATCTCTCCATAAGTATTTGACATAACCAAATTTGCAAATGTTATGTAAGTCTTGATACATATACTTAAATGTCCTGTTAAAAAGTGAATATATAACCCACATTATAAGAACAAAAATCTCTTGAAAATATTTCTTTTTTATTTGAAAAAAAAATTCCGTATATCTATAGTCTAATGTGACTAATAATCCAAACAGTATAAAAAAAAGTGTTACCCGCAAAGACCCAATAGTATAGCGACAAATAATAATAAAAAAATAAATTTACATAAAAATACGATTCCGGATTATATCTGTAAAAAGATCGTTGTAGTGCCATCCCTGAAAACACAAATATTCGAGTGTACCATAAGGAAGGATCAACAAGTAAGATTCCAAGGGCGGATCCAGGATTTTTTTGGGGGGGGGAGGGGGGCACAACGGACAGACGGGCAACAAAATCAACAATAACGTAGAAATACTCTATATAATATAAGGAAGTAATAGTTGGGGGTGCAGTCAATAAATTTATTTACAGTTACAGTCAACCAATTCTTCTCTAACATAATAGAAATACTCTAGTAGTATTTATAGAAAGTAGTAGTATTTATAGAATATTAAAATGTCTGAACAATTGTTTTACTCATGTTATTTCTATTATTTTAACAACTATCATCACATGATTTGCCCATAAGTATGTACTGTAATGGATTCTCCACAGTACACAAAACACCGTCTGGGGGGCACGTGTCCCCCCCCCTGGATCCCTCCGCACAGAAAGATTAATATTACTGAAGCTTAGTTCATTTCAGATTACAATAAATAAATATATTATCGTAGTATGTACTAGCGATTGATCATCTCCGTGTTGTCGAGAATGAACGCATGCATAAACACTGATGACCCTGAGACTTCAATCAGAGGGAGCGATAATTTCATTACATCAATAGTAAAAACTGATTGAAGAGTGGACATTGATATATGCCCACACCTAACGAAGATGGATACAAGATATAGATGCAGTACTGATGGTTCGCCGCTGTATCGCAGCCTTCAATCATGTTCTTGGTCCGAGATCAGATCGTGTACCGGGAAGTGGGCCGGCCCTGCTACCCTCGGAGGATTGGGGAAGATGTGAGTTATGGCGGGTTTAATCCCATCAATCACGACGTATGGTGTTATGAAGAGGTAGCTGCTATTAACCGTAGGCTGGGTTCCTACCTGAGGGGTCGTCTTGCTTCCGATTATTTTAGACCTCTATCACCTGGTCTAATTGTTCGATAAAGATCAGTCTTGTCTATGCTAATCATCCTTCCAATAATTTAATAGTTAAATATTTAAAAAAAACCTGTAACGCCCTAAGGAGTCTTGGGCTCAATACATGATAGGGACTGTACTGTTTCTATGACAACGGTTGTGTAGGGAGATGATTTGTTCGAAAACACGGTCCTAGGTTTTGCACCAATTTAACTTTTTCAATTCGTAAAGCATTATACAACGCTTTGGGAGTTTTAGCGCCCGTCGGAGAGCATTGTTTTATGCTTCCGTCTTTTTACCTTCGAACTGATGTGGTATGGTCGGGACAACGGTCAACAACTAGGCTTTCCACCCACTTAACCTTTTCAATGCGTAGAGCATTATATAACGCTATGCGCGTTTTAGCGCCCGTCTTTTTACCTTTAAATTGACGTGATGTGGGCTCTGACTTTTGTGCTTACTTCAAACCTTTTGCCCAACCCACAGTTGGATTTTGGGTTTTCAACTAGAGTAATCGTTCGTTTTCGGTTTTTGCTTTTGTAAGAGCATCTGTTGATTAGAACGTCTAAAGGTATCTTCAGCATTTAAATTTGAAATATACTTTTTATAAACACTTGAAAAGTAATGTAAAAATGTGCTTAATGATGGAATTTGAATTTAAATAACTTAAAGTAATAATCGTGTAAAACATTTTTTATTTTTTAGGAATAAAAAAATAATAAAAAGTGCTGTGGCAGAGTCATAAGGGATTTCAAGAAGTGTACTGTCAATTGTCTATAATGCAATACATTAAAGAATAATCCGTTATTATTCTTTATTTATTACATGGAGTATTATTCGATCAGTCGGAGAGCATTATTTAAAGCAACAATAAAATTTCTAATTAGCGCATATATTTAAATTTAAAATTAATCCACCGAAAATAAAAATAGGATTAATAAAAATGAAACGTAAGAAATCCCATTTTTATTTCCGCATTGAAACATTTTAGGGTGCCCTCTTAAAGACTCTGTGTGAACCGCAGAAGGATTTGAAGATCCCACAAGGTCCATCGATAATAGTTATGAGATTATATGCGAAATGGTCAGAGAGATATCTGCCGTAGGCAGATTTGAATCTAGAACCTCCAGCACACCAACTAAGCGCTCCATGCGCTAATCTTCCCGGCTCCTGAAATTTAATTATATTATAGGCATAGGTAATAATAATTAATGTTAATAAAATTTTATTAAGCAGTGCGATCAAATCTTTTGTCCACCTTTGAATCTATGACTCCTGATGGAATAGATTGACGAAGATAGAACCTGCTGGACGAGAAGACAGAAGGATTGAGAGAAGGGCCTCCCTAAATAGACCACACGGGGCTAGGGGCTACCCAACTGACCTTGACTTCACGGCAAGGACCGACCTCCTGCATTCTTCATCTGGACCACTCTTCTTCCATTATCCTTAGCCACTTCTCAAATGAAGAGGTGTAAGCGTCATCTTGAGTGTTAAGTAAACACTACTACTGCGTTAAACCATCGCTTGTAGATTAAAAACGTTCCAAAAAAAGTTGTTAGTTAAAAAATTTATTTAAACTCGGTATCAGTCCCGCAGGTGGTAGCTTTGAGTTTACAAACCAAGTTTTAACTTTCCATTCGCCGCCTTTTCAATATTCTTGAAAATAAAAAATAATCGAGGGTGTTAGTATGATAAAAAAAGAGCCATAATCACTCAATTCAATAAGTTAGTTTTATAAAAAAAATAGCATATTCATTTGAAAATACAAGAATAGCTGAAGGATCTTCAATTGATAAAAGATATTTAGATAAAGGTTTTATTGTAGCTATTCGTTAATTTTAAGTTACAAATTTCATTAAATTAAGGCTAAATCTACACCATCCATTATTTTATAAATAAAAAAAAATCAATTTTGTACAAACAAAATAAATAAATATGATCCCTTCGTGTATTTTATATAAACAAACAATAATTTTGTGATAACCAATCTTAAATAATATCAATGTTATTATCATAAGACATATTTTATTTATATTATGCAAAAAACCAAGCTATGATAAAACGACCAACTCTATGTTAGTTTTCTTGGATAGCATCCATTATTTAAAAAAAAAAACATTTCAAACTTGAACAAAAACAATTCTTTCGAGTACTTTATATAAACGAAGAGTAGGTAATGTTACAGTGACCAATCTTAGATAATATTTTCATCGTGTTATTTTCATAAGACATATTGTACTTATCTCAAACCTATAAAGCTATAACAAAAAATAGTTACATTGAAAAAATACATAATAAACAAGATGAATAATAGAAAAAAAATAGTGAACACAAATAATGAAAAAAGGAATGAACTAAATAACCGTTCATTTTTGTTAATTAATGTTCGAGAACTTAAATTTTTTTTATTATGTTTAGGTTCATCTCATTCATCAATAAATTGGATATTTGTAGTCTTATGATTTTTTTAAATAAAGATTTGTTTTCGACATTCCAATACTATCTACGTAACAGCATTTTAGCAAAACTATTAATTTATAATTATGTAGGTAAAAGGCATAATTATAAATATTTGAAATGCATAACTGAGGGATGGATATCTTTCTTTCAAAGTAGAATCACTGTTTTGGAGATATTATATTTTAAAGCTTTTTAAATATTCCCGGTTGAAAGAGTCGACCATGTACGAGTACTGTCGTATATAACACCTCTACATTTCGAATTCTACTCTGAACTCTGAAGTAGTCCAAGAGAAATGTACAATTTACCTTGAAAAGTTCAGGTAAAAGCTTTTATACTGTCTTATATACAAGTATATTAATGCCACAATGAGAAATCCTATGATAATGAGAAATATTTCCTTCGAAAGAACTTTCAGTGATCTGATGACCTAGACGTTTTTGGTATATTGAAAATATTTCGGGAACTGTAATTCGTATGTCGACACTGTTTATTTAATTATTTAAAAAGAAAATGTACCACTATAATATATTCCATAACCCACGAAAAGTCTAGTCTAGAGTCCAGTACGTGGTAGTGACTGTACTGTTGCTTGGACAATGGTTGTGCAGGGTGGTGATTTGTCCTAGACCACACTCAACAGCCAGATTTTTCACTCTTTTTGGGTATCCACTTCACAGAGGCGTGGTGAGCTCCAGGAGAGTCCTAGTTCCAATAGAATCCATCTCCAGCACCTAACATTAAATAAATGTTTGTCGGCAGCGGGATTTGAACCCAAGACCTTTGGCACATCAACTTGGCACTCTACCACTGAGCCACTTCCCTCCTCTGTTTTATTAGAAAGTTCTCTACAATTTTCATCTTTCAACTTATTTCCTTTCTATCTGCGCTTCCAAGGAGTGTAATGAATTTTTAAATTGTTGGTCTCAATACATTGTAAACAAGACAGAAAATCATAAAAAAAATCTTTTATCGGGCTTATAGTAAGGTAAGACCATTTTCCACATTTCCCTTAGGGTACAAGGCGCAGCTCTTAAGAATCTTTTGGCATTTATAAGGGAGTCGGTTCATTAGTAATTCAATATCTCACATATTCGTCCAAGACTAGATTGAAATCTGGATAATTTAGAGATTACGTGCTACCAGAATAATGTTTTATTACTGGAGGATAGCGCAGGTGAGAGTGAATTATATCGTTTCCTAATAACTAGCTATTACCGGACCTCGGGACGGCCAATCTGAAAAAACTTATTTCATTGAGAGAGGCTGATCAATGAGGCGAGTCAATATATCACAGGATACGTTCCCTCTTTAATTACAAACGTGATGTGCGCCGCCTACGTGGCTCTTAGTGTTAGCCAATACTGGCCCAATTACCGAATATATCTGTTAAAATTATTGAACGTTTTATTTTATTCTTTAAATGCCAGTCAATAATAAAGTAGTTAATACATATGTTGTGGTACCTCTGTATATAGTCTGGCCAGAGACACCGTCCTGCACACATCGTATTATCTCCTAATTTCTTCTGCTCTTTGTTCCGTGTTTTTGTAGTGTTGTGTTTAGTTTTGTCTCTTTTCTTCTCTCTATATATTTATCGGTTATTATTTATTATTTATTATACTATAAACTTATTCAAAAAAAAGCAGAGAGAAGATTTTCATTCGATAAATTAAGCTAAGTTCGACGACCTTGAAGACGGTGAAGCTTTCGGTCCTAATACCAACAGCATTAGGCATTATCCCGAACATACAAACAATTGTGAGTTATTTATTTACTTACGTAATTATTTTTTCTCTTCTTATTCATTATGGTTCACTGCACTATTTGCAACGGCGTTATTACCCGAGATGACAAAATCAATATAAGTTGCTCTAAATGCAATCTCATATTTCACGGGCGATGCATTAACCTCACTGATAAAGATTTAGAGGCCCTTAAATCTGTCAAAAAAAATCTGTGGTTATGCTCTCAGTGTGACCAGGCGAAAAAGAATACGGCGACGGGAGAAAAACTTAAAGCTGAACTCTCTTTATCAGATGTTCTAACGGCCGTGAAACAAATTGACACCAGTATTAAAGATGAGATTAAAAATATCAAAACAGCCATTGATAAACAAGGGGACCTCACCTTTGAGTTTAGTGATAAACTAACCACAATAGAAAAACATCTAGAGGGCCAATCAAGATTCATAGAAGAGATATTGGCGGAAAATAAAGCTCTAAAGGCCCGGGTAGGAGATCTCGAAGTGCGGGTAAACAAAAGTGAGCAGGGCATGTTATCTAACTCCCTGGAGATCCGGGGGATCCCAGTCCGAGCCGGTGAGACCCCTTCCGGCCTATTAACTAGTATCGGTGCGGGCCTAGGCATAAAGTTAAATCTAGAGGATCTGGACACAGTGCAACGACGGAGAGCAAGAAATGATGACCCGCGACCCCCACCTATCATAGCACGCTTCGTGAGGAAATCAGTGAGGGATGACTTGTTACATAAAAGAAAAGTCAAAACAGATTTCTCTACGCGAGATTTAGGTTGGCAGGGAAATGACTGCCACCGTATCTATCTGAGCGAGGAGATGACAAAAGGTAACAAGCACCTCTACTGGTTAGCCCGTCAGAAGAAGGCAGCGGGAAAGATAAAGTATGTGTGGTTCTCTGGGGGCAGAGTGCGCTGTAGAAAAGAAGATGGTCACCAGGTGGTCTTCATAGATCAGGCCCAAGATCTAGACGTCTTCGGGTGACTACTAAAGTTTTGTTTCCCCGCTAGCTCTATGACAACCTATGGCGCTCACCACGGAATTTTGGATTTTGCCCACGCCCTCTCTATACAGTTAATTTCTTTTTATTGGTCCATATTTTTAGTTCTTAGGATCTTTTGTTCTATATTTTTAAGTTTGTTCATGTTCAAGCAGCTATATATATTCTATTACTTTGCTTCTCTCATTATTAATTCATTATTTTCTCTTTTTACATATTTTAACAGTATTATCATTTCTATACTATTAATATTCTTATATGTTTTTTGTTTTATCTTGCATGTCTTCAACTATCTGGAACATTTCATAGCTTTTTACCTAATCTACCAGCTAAAATTAATTGCACACAGCATCTTCTCCTCTTATACGGGGATCTTCTCTCCTACCTCACCATCATGTCCAGTATCCTGACATCCTGTCACGTCAACACCCAATCCTTACCTGCCCATTATGACGAATTCCTTCAATATTTTACCCAAAACTTTTATCATACCATTGGAATTTCCGAAACATGGCTAAAACCCCACATCCCCTCCTCTGCAATATCCTTACCAGACTATTCATTCCTTCGCCACGACCGGGTAGACCGGACTGGTGGAGGAGTAGGTCTTTACGTACACAACTCCCTAAAATCACGTATCCTTGATTCCTCACCCGCAACTGGTTATCCTCACACAGAATTCCTTCTGGTTGAAATCTCTTTTAACCCAAACCCTCTCCTTTATGTCGTAGTATATCGCCCTCCCTTGGCCCCTCTTGATTCAATTTTTGAATCTACCCTTTACGACTACATTCCTCTCTATAACCATATCATTATCTCCGGTGATTTTAATGCCAATCTCCTTGTCCAATCCTACGATCAACTATACCTGGAAAATCTCTTTTACTCTCTACACCTTTCCATTGTCCCATTTTCTCCCACCCATCACACCTTTCAATCCGACACATGGTTAGACCTGTTTGTCATTGATTCACGGCAGAACCTCCTTTCTTCCTCTCAATTACCCGTTCCATTTCTGTCCTCTCATGATCTCATCCATATTTCATACAATATCCAAACTCCTGTTATACTACCTAAAACCGTAACCTTTCGCAACTTAGATGCTCTCACCCCAGAGAACATCTCACCCTCTCTTGAAGCCTTGGATTGGAGAGAGATTTATTCTTGTGCCTCTATTGATTCGATGGTTGACATACTTACTTCCAATCTCAAATATATCCTTGACACCCATGCCCCACTGAAAACCTCAACCTTCCGTCACCAGCCTGCTCCCTGGTTGTGTCAAAAAATTAAAGATCTTCAAAGGAAGCGTGATGCGGCCCGAAGACGCTTTAGACGGACAAGGTTAACTGACGACTATCAAGCGTTTAGGGCCCTCCGCAATCTGACACAGTCGGCAATCAGGCAGGCAAAAACCAAATACTTCCACGAAGCCCTTTCATCTGCTCCCGATTCTAAATCCAAATGGCATCTCCTTCGAAAGCTTTCTCTTCTTAATTCATCCTGTTCTAGGCCCTTTCCAGCCTCTCCCAATGAAATAAACTCATATTTTTTGTCCACCTCAGTTAATACTTCTAAATCATCCTCTCCCGTATTTTCCCTACCACCATCTTTCAACCCTGACAACTTTTACTTCGCTGACATTTCACCCAACGACATTATTTCCTCTGTTCTGAAATCCCACTCCATCTCCACAGGCTTCGATGGGATTCCTGTCAAACTGCTAAAATCCTGCCTTATCGACATTATACCTGTCCTACTCTTTATATACAATTTTTCACTGCAAAACGGAGTATTCCCAGCCTCCTGGAAAAAAGCCATAGTCCATCCTATTAATAAATCCTCTAACCCTGTCTCACTCAAAGACTACCGCCCAATCTCAATCCTCTCAAACCTTTCCAAGCCTCTAGAAAGAATAGTCCAGTCACAAATGTCAAATTTCCTCGAACAGTCCAACCTCCTTGACCCACTTCAATCTGGTTTCCGTCCCGGTCTCTCCACACAATCGGCACTTACCAAAATCACCAATGACATACATACCGCTATGGACGACAAAAAACTAACTGTGCTTATCCTTCTTGATTTTACTAAAGCTTTTGATTCCTTGGACCATTCTATCCTTTTTAGCAAACTCAAATCAATGTCCTTTTCTAACAGTTCCATCCGATGGTTCCAATCCTTCCTCTCTGATAGATCTCAAGCAGTTTCTATACCTAATCATCCCCTTTCCTCTTTCCTCACTCTTTCCTCAGGCGTGGCACAGGGCTCAAGTATCTCTCCTCTTCTTTTCAACTGCTATATCAATGATCTCCCTAAATCTGTTCACCACTGTTCCCATCATCTATATGCTGACGATTTCCAAATATATCTGTCCTTTCCCCCTTCCGAGCTATTTTTTGCGTTCGCGAGTATTCAGGAAGACCTGGATAGGATCTGTGCCTGGGCAAAGCTGAACAAACTGGAATTGAACGCATTGAAAACTCAGGCCATTGTTTTAGGTTCCAATTCCCTCCTTACATCCATCCACACCCTCCCAACATTACTCCTAAACGATAATCCTATCACGTTTACCTCCTCGGTGAAAAACCTAGGCATCACCATCGACCAAAACCTTTCCTGGAAATCCCACATCGCCCAAATATCCCGACGGACAATTAGTTCCCTGAAGTTGTTCCATCGTTCTCGTCATCTCCTTACACAATCTTCCCGTAAGCTTCTCGTATCTTCTCTCATCTTCCCCCACTTTGACTATTGTAGCGTGGTATATGGAGGCCTCTCTAAAATGCTTGAAGACAGATTAAAGAGAATAATGAATTGCTCTCTAAGATTTGTGCTTGGTACTCCGAAGCGATCGCGCGTCTCCCACCTCTATGATGGGTTAAAGTGGCTCTTCCCTCCCTTCCGAAGACAATATTTCCTCTGTTCATTCTTATACCAATCCATTCACTCTCAACACCCTTCATATATCTACAGTCTCCTCCAATTCAAATCATCAGTGCAACACCATAAAACAAGATCCCGCCTTTCTGATCTCTATATACGTTCACACAGAACTAAAGCATTCGAACGTTCCTTTCTCGCCCGCTCCACCACAATGTGGAACTCAATCCCTCCTAATATCCGTCATACTCCCTCTCTATCATTATTCAAATCCTGGCTGTTTCAACATCTATTAGCTTCCCAGAAGGATAGTCTCTAGGTAGGTTAGTCATTTGCTTAGAATACAATGTATATAATAACAAACTGTGTTATCTAGTTCTTTTAATTCTGCTCTTTGAAAAGCTGTACATCATGTAAACAAATTATTGAATGCTAGCTCATGCATTCAATTTCAAAAGCTTTGGATTTATCTATTCTCTGTAATTGCTTAATATCCTGTCAAGATCTGTATTATTTATTTACTTACTATTATTTTTGTTTATATATTTCTTTTTAAATTGTTTTCTGTCATGTTTTCACGCTTTATGATTTGTAACATTTAGCCTTCTGGCCAGATAAATATTATGTTTTTATTCCTGTTCATATCTGTTATTCTAAAGGGACTTTGTCCCAGAATAAAGTTACTTTTCTATTCTATTCTATTCTATTCTATATTACAAATATCGCATTAGTATTTCTAAAGTGACACAATTCAAAACTCAGTGTTTTTTTCAGTCGAGAGCTGAGACCATTAAAGAAATAGGTAAATATCTCTTTATCAATCATCTACCTAGCTTCAGAGCTTGACTGCTAGAAGTAGTGTCATCCTTAGTGTCCTAATGCTATTCCAAGCACACTAGTAGGTGTCCCGTTTTTCCGAAAATGTAAGTTTTTGAATTTGTCAGTTTAGAAATACTAGTGACATATAAGAAACCATTTCTAAGCGGGAAAATGATAGCATTAACCAGGGCAAAAATAAATAGATTCTTCCAGACAATAATAATATAATATTAAATATGCATGAATATTTATGTTATCCATTGGTAAATGGCATTATGTCCACAAAATTAGTAATATTTTAGATAAATTGTCATAAATACCTATGATAAATAGTTCCAATTACTTATAAATTCCAATAACAAAGTGAACAATTTTTGTTAAAGTTTTTTCTTCAAGTAACAAAGAAACAAACTTTAGCGATCAAAGTAATGGAAAATTTACTGTCCTCAACAAATAAAAATTTACAAAAAAGTGACATGGTGTTCTATACCCTCGGGGTACAGATTTCATAGTCATTTAATTACTTTTTTTTTATTATATCTTCTTTGATTTCTCGTTATTAAGAAGAAAAAAAAGAATTAGGAATTGTACTGCAGTTCTTAAGTATGTATTTTGATTAATGCCATGAAAAGGAGAAATATGTAATAGGTATGTCAAGGAATGTGTAAAAAGAATATTCATAAATTTAAAATTGTAATATACAGTATGTCCAATATGGATTGATAAGTATGCTGTGTGATATGGCAATCCAATGTAGTTGGACAGCTCTGCTGAAAAAAATAAAGCATTTCTCTCTCTTTTAGTAATCGTTTAATGTAAATAGTTAGTTATTAATGAAACCGATTCCCAATTACCATTTTTTTAAAATAGAGTTTTATACACTAATTTCTGAATTGTAATAATTAACAAATGATTATCATATAAAGAAATCTAGACAAATATATTTCCCAATATTAATTACTTCGGTTTGGAAGTGAATGTGCTTAAATTAAATTGCTAGCATATGGACTGACGTTAAACCAAATTCAGGCTTCATTATGAACAAAATTTGGCTCTAGCTAAGTTAGAAACCCCATCATCTCTAAGCTTACAGTTGATTATAACTCCAATAAGAAGAAAATATGTTGCAAAATTAAACCTTACGATAAGATCGATTACATACTGGTAGCCCTTATTATAGATTATGGCCTGTACAGCGAATGAAGTAGATAGAAAGCTGAGGTGAACATTGAAATAGACTTAAAAGACTAATAAATAGATTTCTCACATTCACATTATCTACAGAGATAGTACCGTTTAAAGTTACAACACCGAGTTCTAGGGATCTATTCTTGACCAACAGCACTAGTATTTATTCTTATATAAGTGGGCTTACTAATATCGTTATCGTAACAGTGTTGTTTTATACATTTATTACTTGTATAATAATTATTTTAATATATATCGCATTTAAATGGATTAGCATTGAATTATGGTTTTTGTTGTTTGTTATTTATTCTTGTAAATAAGAACATAATATAACTTAAAATAAACAAGTTATTACATCGTAGCTCATGTTTTTATTTGCTATTATTTATTTTCTGTAGTTGCTAAGAATTTTATTTTTGTTTAAGTTTTTGACATTTTTATAAATACTTTATGATTTGTATTAAGTAGCCTTCTGGGAGATGTATATTCATTTTCTTTTTCAGTTCATGTTTGTAATTCAAAATTAACTAAAAATGTAAAACCATAAATGTAGGGCATAATAATATTTTATTCTACCATTCTATCTCACTAAAGTTTATTTAAAATAAATCTACCAAAAAGGAAAAAAAGGTACACTTTATTTTAGTTGGAACGTTCCCAAAAACAAAAACAACAGGTTCTGCCTGCTCTGGATTTTATTTTCGGGAGAAACTGATAAGAAGCTTGCAGGTTATCATTTGTGTCGTCACAAGTGTCAGTAATTATCAAATACACTTTGACACTTTGTTTTAATTTTCGCTTAATTGATCACTCAGTATTGCAAAAGGATTATTTAAAATCCAAACCTCATTTGGTTGGTACGCATATCAGATTTTCTACAAAATGTGGAGGGAAGGATGCATCCTGCTATTCCCCTGAAATTCATAAGCCATTCTCAGCCACATATCCTTTAAACGAGCTGTTCATACTTCAGATAATCCGGGGATAAAAGTCGGTGCACATTCCTGACTATACTTTCGCCCAAGAATAATGTAATATCGAAAATTATGAAATCCAATAACCTTCTCCAGTTTTATTATATACATATATATATATATATATATATATATATATAATAAATAAGAATTAATATTGCACTTCCCTTACACCCGACAATATTTACTCGATTCAATCATACCAATTCGTCCACCTGCAACATCTAAAGAATACTACAATTCAAATCCTCACTCCAATCCCAGAAATAAGATCTGGCTTTACACCTGCTCCCAAATAGAACCAAAACCATCGAGAGTTCCTTTCTTTCTCATTCCTCCAACGTTTAGAAGTCATCCCCGTATAATATCCGCCATGCTTCTTCTCTATCACCACCTAAAGAGATGTTTCCTCAGTTACAATAATTGGCATAGATCGGTCAGAAGTAAATAATGGCTTTAATTGCTTAGAGTAAGTAACAAATAAGTAACTTATTTTTCCTAGGGCAAATTTATTTTTCTAGGGAAGATTATTTTTCAATTTTGCTCTATTCCAAATTGATTGTGGGACTTATTCAATCAGATCTCTATATATGGCAATACATTTTAGTAATGTAGAATAGTCTTCATTGATAGTCTGAGTTCTTATTGGCCTTTAGAAAACGTCAAAAATAATATCGTAGGGAATGCTTTCACTGGAATGTACCACTTCCTTGTATACATATATAGACTTCTAGATTATCAGTAGATTTTGGATCTTAAAATTTTGGATCATTCTATTTGGGCACCCAAAAACACTAATTCGAAAGTTCAAGTAGACCAACTAAAAAATAAAGTATAACCATTATTTTGGATCTAAGAAAACAGGAATAAAATAGGGGCATTGAATATAGTTGATAAGACTTTTTTTCTCCATTTCATTATGTAAGGCTTTCATTATGTTTTTCATTGAAGGGGAAAAAATCTGAATCGTTGTTGCCCGGTAAGTTTAATTAAGAAGTCCTCTGAAGCCTTTCACATTTGGTAAGGAAGACTCCACTGGGTTTCGGCGGATATAGGAGGTCACACGTGTATAACACGTGGAGGACAGACAGACGGACACAGAAGGACCAGAGGTAGCAGAGAGACTATTAAAGCACCGACGGCCGTTGACCCAGCGGCAGGACCGGTCCGCGGCCACACAACTATTCTCTTTTAGGACCTCGTTCTCGGGGGCCCTCCAAGACTTATGGAGGAAGGAGTTGCTGGATAGTGTTGGCCTTTGGGAAGAATCGGGGAGGAAGCGGTGTTTGTTATGTATGCGGTGAAAGGATGAAGAAGAAGATAATCAAAGTTTAAGCTTAAAGTTGAAGAACTCTGTTCAAGTTTGACAGGTAGTAAATGAGTAAAAACAAGATTAAATCATAAACACCAAAGTATTTCTGAATCGTTCCGATTGAATATCAGTTTTAGAAAAATTATATGCAATAAACGAAAACAAATCATGAAAGACTATGCTATTAGTTCCGCAGGTTGTCACATCGGGTCAAGTATCAACAAGTTTTACAAGCTTTTCATTCGTATCTTTTTTCTCTAAATATTCCCGACAATCAAAGTAATCGTTAGTTTTAGTACGGAAAGTTGAGTGTATTTACGGGAAATTTGTATATTTCGGTAATCCTTTCATCAAGAAACGAACGTGTCAATAAATATATATCATCATCTATACTTACATACTCATATATACACTTCGAAATGCTTGCGTTTATTTCTTGATAACAAGGTTGCCGAAATATACAGATTTCCTATAATTCCACCCTCTTTACCATACTAAAAATCACGATTATTATTATTTTTTTGGAATATAATATTGGAAACGAACGAAAAGTAAAAACCTTTCATGACTTCACTCGAAGTGACAACCTGCGGAACTGATACCAAGACTATTAACTAGGTACATACAAACACACAACAAACATTAACCTGTTCAAACTGAAAAACGGGGGAAAATAATTATCAAATTATTACAGATTTTTAATACTTTCACCAAAGTGTGTTGCTATAAAATAATATTCTCTGAATTGGAAAGTTACTTATACCGGCATAGTCAAGGATTTAAATTATTCAATTATAATATTCGGTAAAAGTGGTGCTAAAATAAGAAAGGTAAGAGGTATTGCCGCCTCGAGGAATCCACTAACGATGGCTCAGGTCTCAAAACAAACACTACTTCATTATGTATAATCATCATTATATGCTTGTTTTGTCAGCGCTCATCCAGCAATTCTCATCACCTTATCTTGTCTTCGTGCCGTGAGCATGTTTGTTATCTCTTTTCAAGTGTTACTACCATCCTTGCAAACTTCCATTAAAAGGTATCTAATTATGCCTAGAGAAAAAAAATGAAAATATAATATTAATCTAATGATAAATTACTAGACCGAAGTATACGAATACTAAAATTAATGAAATGCAAATGGGAATAAAAGTGAATTAACTTAAAAGATGCACGTCACTTATCATAACTTATATTAATACATAGAAAACTAAAGATCATTTTATTTTTAAAAATCTAAGGCGCTCAAAACTTTCACATATAAAAACAAGTTTAATATTTTTTCACTGGAATTCCATTTAATTTTAATACACATTATTAATAATAATATACCTATGGAACAGTCCAGTTTGTATTTCATTTTTCACTCTTTATTTAACTTCAAAGGATTTATAAAAGTAATGTCTAATGTTTTCAAATAGAAATAATCAAAGATGCTTTTTGAGAAGAGTTCAATCAAAATTTGCCACTTAATGCATCAAAACAATTTCAACGAAAATTCGAATACATTGTTAACATATAAGCACATAGAAATGGTGTCCAAAACAGAGAAGAACTTCTCATATAGCACTTCCGCGAGTATTTATTTATGTTGAGGCAGTAAAGGAAATTTTTTAGTCAAAGAAGCTGTAAAAAAAAATAAAGGGAGATGATCGCTATTAGCTTCACGATAGTCCGCTCACGCAAAAAAAAGATTGTAAATGGCCACTCATTACCATAATTATGAGAGAGTACAACTGGTAGGTGGGGGTGCTTCACAAGCTATTTAGTGAGAGTACTACGCTCTGAGGGTACCGGCTACGCATAAATTCTTTCAGAAGTAATTGATAAACTTTATTAGGCTCTTCTTTAATAATACCTTCGTGAGACAAATATATTTTCTCCTGCATAACTCTTAGAAACTAAATAGTCGAGGGTAAGGAGGTAACTGAATGGAGCCTGGATCGGTAAAGATGTATGCACTATTATTAAGACGCATAAATTAACATATCATGTAAAACACATGATTCCCTTGGTCACCTAATAAACAATAAATTCGTAGCTCAAAAAGTAACTCTGAACTAAATAAAAATCTCCGTATAACAGCATCGAGTATTTTAAATTATCGGTTTTTTAATAGTTTTTTTTTTTTTTTTTAACACTTTATTTAGACATTACAATCTGCCACTTGTGGGCAATAAGTAATGGTGCTATGAAGCTACAACCAAGTTTTTTAATAGTAATCTCGGACTAGTAGATGTTAGGTGACACAAGTCAAAAACTTCTTTTTTTGGAAAAACGGGATACCTTAGTAGTAAAACATCTTCTTGGATTCTGAAACAGAAACATGTCGAAACTCGATATAATGCACTTTTATACTTGATTTCTCTAGCATTAGGACAATAAGAGGCATGAGGACACTAAGAGTGTTTTCTGGCAGACAGGGCCTGAAGCTAGGTTGATACAGTTTTGGTGAGTGATAAAGAGATATTTACCTCTTTCATTCATCTTTATAACCTCAAAACATCGATTTTTGAGCTGTGACACTTTAGAAATTTTATGTGTATTTTTATTCTTCACAATATATCTTTTTAATTTGTACGTATCCTGTATATTTAGCCTTGAAGAAACTTTCAATGTGAAATCAATAGCTTTCAAATAAAAAGTTTTCCTTATTTAAGAGGATTTTTTCTGACCACAACCAGGACCATTTTCTTCCTTATCAACAATAATAGTTACGATATCTAATGAAACTAGTCAAAGTAGATTCTGGGATGATCAAAATGTATATGGATAATGGATAAAAATTACTATCGCATACATTTACTTCCTTTATTGCGTCCAAGGATGTAATATTTATCATCGATTTGGTTGGCGCTAAAACAGAGTTCAGAAACGTAATGTGTAAAGTAAACTATTTCTTGCTTATAAAATATATTGTAACCATTTAAACAGCAACGTTGACTGGTTAGTTCTTGCGTCGATTTAGTGACTCACCCAGACTCTTTAAAATATTATAAAAATAGGGTACCCAAAATAAGGCAGAAAAATCTAGCGGTTGAGCATGACCTAGGACAAGTCACCTCCTTGCAGAACCGTTGTCCATGAAACAGTACAGTCTCTACCTTGTACTGAGCCCCAGACCCTTCACGGGTTGTCGTGGTACAGGTTTTTTTTTTTGTTTTTGTTTAAGCACTTTGTTTATTGTATTTTCCCAATAGCATTTCAGTGATTATTTTAAATTTGGTTAGTTTTATACCGTTGCCTACGTTTTAAAGCAAAAAACCAATAACCCTCTACTTTCTTCCATTCATCGTTTCAATAAATATACGACTTCCAAAACCCCTCCCTGTGTTTACCCACCTCATACACTTGCATTTCCCAAAAATCTGAAATTTGAGTTGACGAATGATGCGTTTTATTTATATATCTCATATATAATGAAATGAGAATAAAAGAAAATCAATTGAAAAGAGATTCAATCATAATTTTTCTTCCCATTTCATAGTTCACACATCCAGTTACATCATTTTACAACCAGTTATTGTAATTTTTTGTTTGTTTATTTTTTTTTTGTATAAAATTTGTATTGTGTACGTAAATATTAACTTTTTTTTTCTTTAGAATTGTTGTTTATACTACTTTATATTTATAATTGATTTAATACTTTAAATGATTTTCTTTCTTTTATTTTGTTATTGGGAGCTGACTATTAATTTAGTTTCCTTTATTAATTAAATTGTAATTGCGTTTAGCTCTAAGACAAAGTAGCTAGTATTTTATTTTTTTAATTATTATTCTAAAGGTACTTGTCCCATAATAAACAAAGACTTTATTATGATTAATACTATTACTTTCGTAGTATACTGTAATAGCGTACTTTATTATTAACCTCTCTATTTGATTTATCTTATCCATTGTGTGAAGTATTTTTACTATACCTTTACTTATAGCAGAAATTTCTATTCAAAGTAAAGTAGTAAATTAAGTTGAGTGATGGGTGGAAGGCTTGTTTATGTCCTGTAGGCGGACCCAAAGCCATTTTTTCACCTATTCTAAAATACATTTCTGGATCAAGTCTCATAATAATAGACTCATCATCATGTTCCACCTGATTTAATTCCCAGTGATAAACATGAAACAAATCATTTCTTCCATGTTCATGTATTCAGTAGTTGATGTGTCAATGAATTAACCTCTTTTTCGCTAGGAAGATATAAAATTGCAATGGGTACTGTAAATACAACCCTCAGACATCATTAAAGACCTATCATTTATCATTCAACTCCCAGATGTGTGGGAGAAGTAAATTAAACAAGGAGATAACATCTGTTCACACACACACTCGTGGAATGTTATTAAATGGAAGGAAGTACTATTTTGGTATTGGTATGCCCTACTCAGTCGAAAACATGTGGAAAGCCTTGAGCACCTCAAGTAACAAGGATGACGAGCATAGGGAGGTGATGTTGAAGGGCACTTGGGTCGGTCAGACTAAATAGGGTCACTATTTATACTCAGATAGACAGGACTATCTGAAGTTAATCTCCGGATTGTAACATACAGGGAAAAAGATTAAATGGATAGGTAAGAGCCATCCTGTAAATAAACATACATTTATTTCTATATTTGAAACATTAATGGAACATTACAATTCCTAACAAGCAACATTCCCAATCCCTAAATATACAGCAGATTCTTATTTGACAAAAACTGGAAAATGATATTCTAAATGCTAGTACATATAAGGGATGAGTTCCTAATAAGAATTGCATATAGTTATTGGCGTTCCCAAGAACAGTACATAAGTATATATTTATTTGATCATATTTTAATTTCCCTAATATGGTTTCTCATTCATATGGTTATTGTTTATTATTGATTACTTTTATCGTTTGAATGAAACTAAATGTATGCTTACAGTTGTAGCTATTGCTCTTGCATATGGTAGATTTTGTTATTTTTTCTACATACAAAAAACTTTGAAACCAACTTTTTTAATTGTAGAAAATTTCAATTTCATTATTATAAATTTTTACAAAGAATTACATCTTAAAAAAATTGATTATTTCATTTTTAGTATAAAAATTTGAAATAGGGATATTTCACCTTTAATATTATTTTAACTATTAATTTCCTTATTAACTATAACTGATATACGGTATAAAGTTAATCATCCATAATTTCTGATAACTTTATCAAATTCAAGAGAACAAAAAAGAGTGTCCACAATTTTAAATGTGTCTGTCGTTTTATCTGTAGAACCGTATGATTACATCGGCCACGAGTAAGCAAATTAGTATTTAACATTTTAAATCTTGTATGAATTTTTTAAAGGACAGTCACTTAAACAACCCTAAAATATTTATTGCGTTGTTACATTAATTAAAATGACTATATTCATCAGATTTTTGCTATATATATATATATATATATATATATATATATATATATATATATATATATATATATCTATATATCTATATATATATATATATATATATATATATATATATATATATATATATATATATATATATCTATATATATATATATATATATATATCTATATATATATATATATATATATATATATATATATAGATCTATATATATATATATATATATATATATATATATATATATATATATATATATATATATATATAAGGATATATATATATATATATATATATATATATATCCTTCGTATGTTTGTTTAAATAATTTGAACGTATGTTTGTTATGTTTGAACGTATTTGTTCGTATGTTTGTTTAAATAATTTGAAATTGAAAAATAAATAAGTTGTAGAATGGATTCCAGATGAACTCATTTGATTTATAGTAATAATGTTAATTGAAATAAGAGCAGTTGGATGTACATACGTAAGAAGGTTTATAGATTTAAAAATATTATTTTCATGATATTTTTATATCATTATTTTTATATCATGATATTTTATCTGTTGGGGCATCCTAGCCAGTGACACAATAGGCCATGGTGGTATGAATAGGCCATCAGTAATGGTAACAGTCCATTTAACCTTGTTTGGATTGACATATTATAATATTAAGAAAGTAACTATGCCGTCCTTGCAGGTGCTCTCGACTTGGACGAATACAAACAACTAGATGAAGCCTAGAATAGAACTTCAAGACAAGGTGATAAACTAAGCCTATAAGAATCCACCTGATGTGAAGCTAGGGCCTCCTCAGGTAGTCAGCCCAGGCCCCACTTCTTTTTTTTTTTTTCCACCACTTTTTTCTTTTTCTCCCTTTCATTACCCTCTTCTTCTTTTGCTCCTTCTGATGCTACTACCGCCGACTCCCAGAAACCTTTAAACTCCATAGGCCTGCTCGCTACCCCTAAACAGTATTCCACTTTGGACCGTCCATTAACGCTTTTGGGGTGTGGCATTTGGAAGCTCTCCATCTAGGCTTACTCTGATGTAGAGGCTATTATCATTATTCGAGTGGAAGAAAACAATTCTAATTATTAAATACTTTAAAATATAATTTGAAGGATTGAATATTTCATTGTGTATTTTAAATGAATATCTAAAATTTAAAACAGTTTCACTTACATACAACTATAACATCTTCTGGACTACAGATCTTGACTTAACTTACAAAGCAAACAACGAAATAAGAAAATACTAAGTATTTTTTTATTTCGAATCCCACACATTTCCACTGTAAACCCATATATTCACAGAAAATAAACAACATTCCACTTTTCAACACATAATCACCAAAATCCTCTTGTTCTTTCTATTTCCTACTCTCTATTATCTGGATTTGCCATTAGAAGATTAAAAGACAATGACAGGAACTATTAATCAGTTCAAAAACGTTTCCTGCAAAAAGAGAAAAACATTACAAACACTAAGATCAAATTTGCTGGATGCAAAACTTAAACAGGTACAAATGTAAGAGAATGAATAATAAAAAAATAAATAAATCTTCATTCAGTAATCGATTTAGTGAAAATTGCATTAACGCAACTTACCAAAAGAATAAAACAATACAATTCTCCTCTGATGTCTGCCCAACTCTTGAAACTCCGATCGGATATGGCTTCTTGGTTTCAAAACTGTCTACATTAGACTATAAACATTCTAATCGTGGGCCTAAGAACGATTAGAATGTTTATGTGTCCTAATTTATTAAATCTAAAAACGGCATTATCGCTCATCACTTAACAGCCTGTGTTATGTCTAGGATATTACGAACTATGAAGAGGCACAGTATGGCGAATAGACTAAAAGTATGGACGGAAAAAATTTTCAATATTTTTTTCAATACATCAAGCTAAAAATACAGATTTATTGGTTTTTAAAAATAAGAAAACACTGGTGGAATTCAGAGGCTTGTTGCCAGGGCAACAGAGCTAGTTGAACCGGTACAAATTAGTCCACTTGTTCACTCATTGCTAACGCTTTCAACGAAACAAAAATTACATGTAACAAATTACGAATATTTCATTGCGTATTTTAAACTAATATCTAACATTTAAAACAGTTTCACATACATACAACTATAACATCCTCTGGACTACAGGTCTTGATTTAACTTACAAAGCAAACAACCCATTAAAAAATAATAAGAATTTTTTTTTATTTCGAATCTCAAACATTCCCACTGTAAACCCATATTTTCACAGAAAATAAACAACATTCCACTCATCAACACAGCTAAGCTTTTTCTAAAGGCTAATTTAAATTTAATTTAAGGCTATTTAAAGGCTTGTTGCCAAAGCAACAGAGCTAGTTGAACCGGTACAAATTAGTTCACTTGTTCACTTATTGCTAACGCTTTCAACGAAACAAAAATTACATTCAAAAAATTTTTTGGAATGCCGTGAAAATAATGTAAAAGCCCGTATACAAGATGTTCCAAGAGGATATCAGGGAAGAAGCCAGTAATTAAAGAAAGTACAGTTAATCAAGAGTGTAGTTCTGTTTTTCACCATAGCTTGCTCTTTTTTATCTCAAGCTGTTTTTGAAGTGAATTTTTTTAATTTTAGTCGAAAATAGAACCTAAGGTAAAAAAAAACAGCATGCTTGGTTCTGAAATAACAACTATAAGTTAACTTCATTTTTGCCTAATTCAGCCATGTAGACTTCATTCCCAGCTAAAGAAATGTGTGTTCCATAGTACATAATTATCTAGGTAAGACAGTCTTTCAAAGGCATAATTTTATATTTTTTTATAATTAAATTCATGAATAATAATGTATTTATTTGTTATTACAAAGTGGACAAGGAGACAATGCTTTTCCTCATAATATGTTCTAGTAATTTTACCGGAAAATATTTAATTTTACTGTTTTCCATGTTTACATACCAGTTTTTCTAGAATCGATTTAGTTTGATTTATATGCAACATAATTCTATTAATTACTTAAAAGGTCACTTCTCTCTCCCCTTTCAACTTATCATGTTAACATAACTTTCTATTACTCTAATTAGTTTAAGGACGCAAGAAATAATTATTCCAAAAATTTAACTTCACAGAAATTGCATAATATGTCCGATGACCATACTTACATTTATTTATAATGCTCGAAAATTATAGAAAACAAGGTCTAATCATTGCATAACATTTAAGTGTTAACTTATTTCATTATATAATGAAAACTCATCAATCTAATTGGGACTTGCACAATTTTTAATCATATCTTGTAAGAGCTTCGAAGATTTATCTTAACAATTGATAAGAGCTTTCAGAAAATGGTATATCCGTAAATAGATTCTATCAGAAATTTCATAATTATATAACAATGATTAAACGATGTTGGTTTTAACAGGATGTTATTTTACTAGTCTATTAACTTTGATGATTATAAAAAGTTATAATACTTAAGAAGTTATAATACCTGTATGTTGGTGTTAAGTAGTGAAAGATCTTCTGAGACAGATTTAAAAACTTTCTATGACACTCGCACATAAATTCAGGAATGCAAATTTTAAATTATTTATTTAATTTAAAATGATCAATTTCTCAGAGTGAGTATTTAAAATTAGGCAAGTGAATACATTTTCATTTATCCGAGGTATTTGAAATATTAAGAAAATAGCAGAAAATTTAATTAATAGTAACCAAAACAAAAAAAATATTGGTTGGCAACGAACACTTGTAAAGTTGAGTCTGTCGATATCCGAGGGAGAAACTCGGTAGGCATTTCCTCTATAACTTGACCGTTGGCATTCTAGACCGCTAACCTTATGTAAATTTAAATGCTAAAAAGCCTTATTATTATTAATATATAATATATGTATAATTTTATTATTGTATTAAAAGAATACACGATTATAAAAATAATGAGATATTAAAAAACAATAAAACTGGGCAGTTTTTTGTTTTTGTTTTATATCCTGTTAAGTTTATAAAATTTTGGGATGACGATGACGTATGTATAAATGTATTATAAACTTTTTAAATTCTTAATAGTTTGCGTTGAGCTATCAAGGTATACTTCTCGAATACCTTTGGTGTTCTTCAGGATACGCGCTTTTTTGTGATTCCATAAAATTCAGCTGTTGACTATATATTTTTTTTGGTTAAAAATTTGACTAATTAACTGGAGTTCAATTTCATTGGAAGTTTAAATTTATAGATCTTAAAGTGATTAAAATCTGCTGTACAAGAGATTTGGTATTTGTATGTTATGTTGCAAGCTATAAGTATGTTATTAAAAAGCTATAAGTATATAGCTATAAGTATGTTATTAAAAAGCTATAAAAAAAAGTTGGCCCAACCTTCAAATCCAAGCGTAAGAGAGGAAATGTCTATTTAGAAGAATTTAGAAATTATAATTACATTATCAGCGAACAATATTTCTGTAATTGTCTAGGATTAACTGGGTTGAGGTGTAATTAAATTTAACATTTGACTCCATTACAAGCCCTAAAGAAGACCTGCAATGTAGGTCGAAACGTTGGCTTGCCAACAAACAGTTCTCTCTAAATAAGAGAATTTCTTGACCTCTACCAGTACCATTTTCTTCCTCTTATATACAACGACAACTAATATTATTCAACAATTACTAAACAAACAAATATTTTACGTGGTTAGCTAGAATTAAATATTCTATCAAGATAGAATATATAAGGCGAAGAAATATATTAATGTATGTTTCTAGGTCCTCGCTAGGAAAATGAGTTTATAGGACCACGGCTATAAATATTTATTATGATACTTGATTTCTATGTTTTAATGTTGTCCAAGATATATTTCGACGATTGCCGGAATAAACAGTTAAGATTTAGAAGGCTTAAATGATACTCAGTGAGAAGAAGTTATATTAATTGACTGAGGTAGGAATGCTAAATCATTGGATAGAACAGTGGTTGGTTCCCTGGAAATTACAGCCCAGAGCTCCTGGCCTCTTCTCAAACCCGTCCTAATGGCAACGGTTTTCATTTCGTCTTTTGGCCACCTCAATGTAGGCGACTTCTGTCCTACGCTGCAATATATATCTATATATGGGTTTTAATGTATAAATATTATACATTTATTATTCGTAATAAATATTATTCATTTATTATTCTTTTAACTTACATTCGCACCTAGCCTATCTGGAATAAAGAGACAATAGACCCTCGAGTTGAAAATCCCTTATTGTTGTTGTTATTTAATTGTTATTATTTTATTTTTATATAAAATAAAAAAAGAAATAAAAACTTTTCTATATTTTATAAAAATTACATGGAACACACATACACAATTAAAAATAAAACCCTGAAAAGCTGTACCCAACGTCAAGAACATTCCCCACTGTCAACAGCAAATAACATTCCACTCATCAACACAAAATCCTCTCGTTCTTTCCTTTTCATACTCTCAGTTACCCGGACTTATTAGAAGAAGAGAGGATTAAAAAGACAATGGCATAGAGACCTGCTCAGAAACTGTTAATCTGTTCAAAATTAACAGTGATTAGACAGAAAAACATTCCGAATCATTGAGCATGTTAACGTTACCTTGTGTTAACAATCTAGTTAAGATGTATGGAGCTAATATAAACTCCAAAACCTGGGATATTGGCTTTCTAAATGAACGGCCACCAAATTGCGAGACCGTCTTCCATACTTCGTGACCTTAAGATGGCACCCATCTTCTGCTCCTACACTATCATCGGTCCTTGTGAAGCAAATTTTCGAAAATCTAGTTCAAACACATGTCAACTTCAGATTGGTCCATCCAGCTCTTCGGTTTCGAATGCACGATCTCCTCCTTAATCTATTAAGGATTTATTGTTCATTCATTCTAGGCACACAGTCTGGCCTTCGAAGCCTGTCTAACTTCATAACTTAACTTTCTATTATTATTTTTAGAGCAAACGTTAATTGGGTTCATCATTGAATTCAATCATCTTATTCAAACAAAATTTACATCATCTGTAAGAATCACGAAAAAATGGGCTTGTTATAATTTATATTATCGATAGATGCTATTTCATCTTATTACTTTATTACATATAAGAAAAAAAAACAGTTTTGCGAGCTAATGGGAATTTTTTACTGATTTTGTATCTATAAAATAAACTAGTCCCGCAGTATTGTGTCATTGTGAAAAACATTACTTATTCAGTTGAAAAGAGCATTGTAACCATAATCTAATCTATAAAAATACAGTTAGGTCTATTTAAACTTTACAGATTGGAGAGGATTACAGAGGACTTAATTTTATACCGAATTAATTACAGAAAGTTCAACATACTTTATAAATATCATACACTAATCACCTTTCCAACGACCTCGTTGCATTACAAATTTCTTGCAATAAAATAAGGTAAGTGAAATGCAAATCTCAGGATATTCTACCTAAAAGGTAATATGAACTATGCAATAAAGTCATGAAATGAATATTATTCTTTATAGTATGTATTATATTACAGAGCCGTAAAATATGGAAATATGTATGAAGTAAATCTAAGGAGATTAATAGTGCTAGCAGAATAACTAAATATAATACACTTAACTCAGATCTCCATCGAGACAGAAATAAAGTGAACTGCTGTTGCGGGATGTGGTCCCATGACCTTTGCCATAGCAGTCTAGTTCTCTTACCGCTACGCCACTCTGCAATCCCAGGTGCGTAGGGGTTCCATGTGTATAATACAATATTCGATAGGCGTTTCAAATAATATAATCGAAATCCGGTTAATTAAGAAATGTATTAGCTAAATTGAATACTAATCCGAGGATTGCTGAATGGAAATGGATTTTAAAAACAAGTGAAGTTCATATACAAAATCAATTTAATTAAAATCCATTGACAAGCTAAAACAACAAGTCTAATTTCACATGACTTCCATTAAAGTATGATTTAGGGACCCAAAATCATATTTCTGATTTTCCTTAATTAGAGGTACACTCCTTTTAGAGCCAACTAGGGTCTCTGGCTCCCACAGGGTTCATCCTGAGCAGTTAACGATTGATTGATTATTGATTGATAAGTCTGTTTGGACTGTTGATTCGAGATGTGCTGCATTTGATCTTGTTTGATGCAAATTTCTATTTTGAGATAATGCCTTAACTCAGGTTATTCACGAATTATAGACTGGTTTTAAAGACAATAATTAAACATTAATTTATCAAAATTTAATTTACTTACAAATGGATCTTGTAGATTTGGTAAATGAAATTTAATTAATTAATGAAAATGAGTATAACAGACTAACTTTTTCATCACTGAATCCACCTGTCCTGGACAGATAATTTCAATTTCTGTTTTAGTTTGGAGACTTAAGGACTTTTCGTTGGAATTTTTCACGGTCTTGACGTTTATGTAAAGTCTCTTTTTACTTGTTTACTATTTTATTTTTTTATTAATTGTTATAATTTCTAAATATTTTTATTTTGAAGAGAAAATATATCTTCAGAGCCGGGATTCCAACCAGGGTCTCCCATGTTTCCGTCATGGTGCTCAACCATCTGAGCTATCCTTGTTCGTATCGCGGTCAGACAAATCCATTCTCTTCACTGATCCCATATCTCCGTGTTCTCGGAGTTTGCGATTTATACAAAGGGAAGAATGTTCATCGAACATTACTTTAATTAGGATCTTGTTGACTTACGTCATTATATATTATTAAAATTTATTTTATTTTATTTTTATATCAATTGTTATAATTTTAAATATTTTTATTTTGGAAAGAAAATCTCCGGGGGGGGGGGGAGGGGAGACATAACTTTTATCTTCTAAATAAAAATACTAATAAAATAGATTCTCGCTTTGACCAATTAATTATTTATGCTCAATCCGAGTAGAGATGGCCCTTGACCCTCGACCTCTTGCTCTCATCCTCTCCCCACCACTTCCTTCTTGCTGCTTCAGATCCCGATGGTCCGAAAACCGGGAGACAGCGAAAAGAAGGCCCGCAGTCTAATGCATCAATTATGTGAGCGACCCCTTTGGGGTAGCATTCCAACGACCGTCCTACTTAGTGGCATGCCACTCCTCTGCCACCACGGGGTTATCTCCAGGCTATATCTTCCTTCATGTAGTGTCGCACGCAAGCTCTTAACTGATCTTAGCTAGCTGTGAGAGATGCCTCGTCTTTGTCAGTCGTTATGTTGCAACTCTTTACCTCCGAATTATGGTAGATTCAGCGCTAATATGGTGCTCGAGGAACAGATAACAGTGCTAAACGATAGCATCGTTTAAAGATCTTTATATTTCGAGTATCTATAAATCAATGAACACTGAACTGAATCCTATTATAATTTACCTGAAGTCTGTAAAACAAGGATTCTTCTTGGAAGTAGTACAAATACAAGCAAACTTGGTCAAAGACTTGCATAATCTTTTTTAAAGCATTACGCTAGGTAGATATTCATATCCTCTTAATTATTCAGTTCCATAAAAGGACAAGTACAGTGTAGCAAGAATTTCAAATGATTATTTTGGTCTAGAGTTGCAAAATAACAGTAAATGGTT
The DNA here is from genome assembly GCA_037127475.1 of Arma custos. Classification (NCBI taxonomy): domain Eukaryota; kingdom Metazoa; phylum Arthropoda; class Insecta; order Hemiptera; family Pentatomidae; genus Arma; species Arma custos. The sequence continues at coordinate 41,971,967 of CM073760.1, forward strand.
TTTCGATTTTCAGCAACTTCTGTTCTAGTTGTTAGTGCTCATTTGCCTGGAGTGCACATTCCAAATACCAAATTTTGTTAAAAGTAAAAGTTACTCGATCCTCTTCTATCTGGTTTCGGGGTTGCATATTCCAGTCAATCTCCATCAGCTGAGTTGACTAATGACTAATGCCAATAAAGATGACAAAAAATGTACATTTTTTTCGAGCTCTTTGATTCCATATAAGAATCTATTCTCATTTTAATATGCATTAGCTAAATAGAACGTACCAGCGAAATATGCTAGATTGCATCCTTAAGCCTGTATGACTTTTTGGATGGCATGTCTACTTTCATTTCCAAATGAATAGTTCTATTAAAAAAATAATTAAAAAGACCAAGGAGAAAGATTTCTTCTAGTAAGCAGAAATAACTTACTTATGCAAGTTCCAAACTGTTCTTTTATTAATTGCCACTAACAGTTGTTGTCCCATGCTATCTTCAAGAAACAAACTGACATTACTTAATTTATTTAGTTACCTTTTTCCCTTATCTATAAAGAATAAGATAGTAGAGTGAAGTATATCTCATTCTTATCTCTATTTTCTAACACCTGACCAAACACTTATGTTTTTATAACAGAAAGGAATAAAAGAATCCGGATATACTTAACAAGATGCCGTACTTGAATTCTTTGTTTAAAAAATTGGCTCATGTTTTGCGATTCTCTCTTGGACCAAGCTTTTGCTTGCAGTAGTTATTCCTGATTTTTTTTTTTAATTTATTGAAATTTACAACTATAATAATATTACAATAAGTAAATCTGCTAATATGTACAATATGACATGAAAAACACTTGTGGAGAAACTACCCACCGGTGATCCCTGATTTTAACCTAACTTTCTGTCTGTCATTTGTAATGCCAAATCAGACTGAACATTTCCTTCCAACTTGTCAGGTATTTCTCAAGAATTTAGCTTTTCTTTCCTTTATTTTAATTTTAAATAAATAAGGAATACCTTTATAATAATTGAAGTAAAAAATATACGAGGAAATATAATTGTACTGCATTATGATTTTTCTCTTTCTTTTCGAACTGAAATAGTTAACAGTGTCAAATACTGGTGTATCTTTAACGGATAATTCGATGGTGGTCAATAATTAAATAAAGTTTTTAAAAATGATAGAATGTGAAAAAAAAAATTCCGGATACAAATACCGGTAGGTAACATGAGGGAACCGGATACCCTAGAGATCTAAGAGCAGCAGTACCGTACGAAGCACACATTGTGTTCATCCACTATTCTGGAGTCTGTAAGAGAGAACTATTGACACTGGAAAGAACTGTAGATGATACGGCGAGATGAATGCACAAGACTTGCGCGGAATGACCTGGTTTGCATGTGCAGGAGACAGGCTGTCTCTACTCCCAGGTGACTCAGATCCTCGACGGAACAAGATCCAATGAGCTGCAGCTTCTCAAATGTCAACTACCTCCGTGCACCTGTGGCCCTCTGGACTAGTTCCTTATTCTTCCCCTCTTCGTCTGACCTTAATTACTCGGATTTATTAATTCAAACTATTTTTATCCAACGGAAGGTAATTGATTATAGTCGAGCTATGAGCTTATTTCCTCAGCAAGGATAACTGCTTCTTACGTACCAATCTTCTAAGCAATACGGTTATTAAACGTACTATGCGCAACCCTTTATGACTAGGAAGTCAATATACTATATCCAAAAATAAATAAATGTTGCATGTTAATTTTTCCAGTTTGATTGTTAGATTTTTCTTTTTCGTAGTTGGAACTCAATCCCAATATTATCAAAATCTGGAGACCAACAAACAAAGAGGAAATACATATTTAAAATATACAATAAATTAATAAAAAAAAAATTACAAAAATGAAATGAAAAATTTTTCTTGAACTAAAAGAAATAACGGGGAAGAAAATGGTCCGAGGGGAGGTCAAAGAAATAATTCCTTAAACAGAGATAAACTGTTTATTAGAAAATGGCGTTTCGATCCACATTGCATAGATTTTCATGATTGCATAGATATGATACAAAGATATTAAAATGATAATTGTATATTTAACCAATTTTATATAAATTTTATAAGCCGGCATCAGTATACCAAATATAAATCCATAATGTAATAAATATAGTTTTCCACCTCATTAATTTATGTTTCAAAATATATTCAAACGAGACGTTTTAGTAGTATTTACACTTATTGTTTATTGTTAAGTTCCTTTATTGTCTTCCTTGAGGAGAACTTAATGAATTAGAAGTAGAGATTTACACAAACGGTAGTAAAGATTGTCAAAATTCGGGATGTGCAGCGGTCATTTTTGAAGACGGTGTACTAACTGGCGTAAAGAAATACAGACTTGGACCTAATTGCACAATCAGGCTGAACAATATGCTCTGCTGAAAATACTAGACTTTATAAAGACATTTAATTTCCACAGGACATCTATTTGTGTATTGACTGACAGAATATAACATTAACTTAAGGTGGGTGAGAACTCTGGGAACGTGGGTAACGAATTAGCTGATAAGGCTGCTACGTCGGCTGCCAGAGACGCCTCCCTTCCGATAGTTTACAGTAAATTGACTAAGACTTACTTGAACACAGATAAATATGGATCAGTGGCAAGACACATGCAATATGACAACTAAAGGACAACATCTCAAGTTATACATAACTGATTTACACGAATATTATAGGAATAATACAATAACAACTGACTTCTACCTCACACAAATGTTGACAGGACATGGACCTACAAAATCCTACTTGTATAAATTCAAACAGAGAGCAAGACATGTCATTGTGACTTGTCGGACGAACCGTAAGTGACGCAATCTCTGAATTAGATTTTCGAAAATTTGCTTCACAAGGACCGATGATAATATAATAACTATGTCTTATCATCCTGACTAGGATCTTCAGGATTAGCAATTTGTCATATCCGAGAACATGTATCGTGTGCGAAGCACTAAAGCGTGCACTAAGGCATACATGGCTTAATATTGAGACAAACATATGACTACTGGCAGGATCAACTGTAGAATTTCGTATATTATGCAAAAAAAAAAGTTCTGGTTTGTAAACTACAAAAACACGTTTTTGTAGCTAGCCGAACTAAAAAGTATAAAATGAATTTAAACAATCTAAAGAACTTTAGGCAAAGTTAATAAAAGGTGATAATATTAATAAATAAAAGGATGGTATCATTTAGAAACAAGAGTTATTTGTGAGCTAAAATAATCCTCTAATTTCGATAGAAATTTTTATCTGAAAAATCAATGATGTTTTCCTTGAACATTTTTTGAAGCTGATATGAGTCATAAATTAACAACTAATTTATTTTAAAACAATGAAATAAAATATTTTAAAAAAATAACCTTTCATCTAATAATCATGAACACTTTTTTTTTAATTAAGGGTAAAAAATAAAATTACTTTATGAATTCAATCACTGCTCAAAGCGACAAATTATATATTTATTATTTTATTAGATCTGTTGCAATCATAATTTTAAATGTACTCGTTAGGAGCTAGGCTGTGAATAAGATAAAGCAATACAGCAATACTCTGGAGTTAAATGATTGCAAAACCGAGCGAGAGCAAGGGGCTGGCCGAGGGCAGGTATAGCAAGAGGCAAGGAGGTTAGGGAAAGTCGGGGTAGGCAATTCGTCGAGGCACTTCCAATTCAGTTAGCCCACCCTCTTACCTACACGTCTCGCCTTCCTTCGTCTTCTATCAATAAGGTGGATAATGTCTGTGTGGATACATTCTGAATAGGCGAAATATCGGACAGATAATTTCATTTTATTTTTTTATTTTTTAAAGAGAAAAGATAGGCCCTCGACCGGGATTTGAACCCGGAACCTTTTTCTCACCGTGCATCGCTCTGCCAATTGAGCTATCCAAGGCTCATGCCGGTCGAGGACAAACCTTTTCTCTCCTAGATCCTAAAGCCCCAGTGTGCTCCCGCCATTTTTGCGATGAATACACTAGACCGAAGTTCTTTGAACATTAATTTTAATTTAGGATCTTATTGACTTACGTCATATTATGATTTATAATTTTTTATAATTATTGGTCATTTTTTATGAGTTGTAGATATTTTTATTTTTAAAGAGAAAAGATAGGCCCTCGATCGGGATTTGAACCCGGAACCTTTGTCTCACCGTGACATCGCTCTGCCAATTGAGCTATCCAAGGCCCATGCCGGTCGAAGGTTTGACCTGTTGTTTACTATTATTTATTTTTTCCTGTTGTGCTTTTTGAAGTTTGTGAGTATATGAGCACTTCATTTTCTGTATATTGAACCTTGCTCTCAGCATACACGTGCAGGCTCGAACACAAAACTTCGCCCGCAGTCTATGCAGAACTATGAACTATGATAAATATGATGTATATGAATGAATTAATATTCAATCATTATATATCGAGTTTATTCATTATAAGATTAAATTATTGAATTTAACAATCGAAGAAATGAAGACAGTTTCATCTGGGAAGAAGATAAGATAAGGTTATAATTCATGTCTCAAAAAATTAATACAAATTGCTTTATAAATCAACTTCTGATAGACACCAGATCATGCATAATGATTCTTATTCTTGCATAATGATTTCGTTTTTATTGTTAGATTATATAAAATAAAAGGATTAAATGAGGTAGAATTTGTAAATCAAAATATATTACATGAACCCATATTATTTTTCTCTCTACTTTGATCAATGGAATTGGAAGTGCAAATCAGTTTATTTTTCAACTGAATAAGTAAAAATGAGGAGTTTATTTTAATATATTTTTCCATCAAGAGTGAAATGAACCTTTGAAGACAAAAATACTCACTGAATAAGGAAGTTACATGTTTTCTACTAACATTGCACTGATAAGGATATGTATCTCTTCATGTACTCCGACTTGTATCGTACATCTTTGTGTGGTGAGTTGCCTATAGTAGTAATTTAGTTATTAGGTTCGCATCTATGTTATCAAGCATTTTCTGTTATGATGATGCCTAGAATCGAGAATTCATGAAGTAGTAGGTTATATAATGACTTATTTAAGACTTAAATTTAGGAATTTTCGCGACTTTATTTTAAAAATATTGCATCAAATATTAATTCTAAAAAAGAGATATGTATAGTATGTTTGTGCGTCTGTAAACAAAAAAATTAAAATATAATATCAGAAGGAATCAAGTGGAGAACCTTATATGAATGGATTGAAGTGTTTCAAACCGTTTGGCACGACTTAATATTATTATTATTATTATTTAATTTTCATTTGCACCTGCGCAGTTGCGCATCCAGCAAATTTGATTGAAGTGTCTTTCTCTTCGCTTTTCTACCTGATCATCTAGTTATATTGGAAAAAAATATATATCAATTGTTGAGTAGGACTCTTGGCCAATGTCTTTTTAACTTTTTTTTATCAAGTTCAGGTAACAGGGAGTAGGAAAGCGGAAGAACGAGTGTGTCGATGAGTGGAATGCTATGTATTTGTTATGAATATATGATTTTTTAGTGGGACTGTTCATGTCGTTGTGTATAGTGTGATTCGAAATACACCATGGTGCATTAATGAGAATTTTGGACTATGTTGTTTGTATCTTGTGTATGTGAACTTTTTTTGCTGAACCCCAAAGTTCTAAGATAAGTCGTTTGTTCCTCAACTCAAGTGAAGATCTGTAGTCCAGAAGATGTAGTTTGTACCATCTATTCAGTTCTTGTCTTTTTAATTTTGTAGGTACGTTCCATGTAAGTCTTTTGTCCAAGTATAGTCCGAGATAACGTACATAGTTTTTGGAAGGTACTTCGACGTTGTCAATTTTGACTGTTGGACACGAAGCTTTTTGTAGAGAGAAGCTTACATGACTCGATTTTGAGGCATTTATTCTGATTTGCCATTTATAGAACCACTTTTCTAAATCAAATAAATGATTTTGTAGAGCTATAGATGCTAGGTTTGGGTCTCTGTGAGAAGAAATAATGGCTGTATTGTCTGCGAAGGTATAGATGTTGGTGGAAGGGTGCTTGGGAATTTCAGAGGTGTATACAGAATAGAGAATGGGGCTTAAAATACTGCCTTGCGGTACACCCTTGTATTGAGGAATGAAGGAGCTTACTATTTAATGCTAACATAAGCAATTTAGGTATTTACACAACAGTTTCCTTTTAATTAACTGAAAATTGTCTTTTAAACTATGAACACGTAGAAAACAAAAATGTATTATGCTTATAATACGTGCGAAATAATGTATATAGAGAATACAAAAATATGCACCATTCCTTTAAAAAACAAAATTAAGCAAAGCATCCTCCTTTCGAGATTGATTTAGAACAAATAAGAAATAAATAAGATAAGAAACAAGTTCTTATGAATAAGCATATTAATTTTCAACTGTAGTTAAAAACAGCTTTTCGAAGACAATTTTTATTAAATTAAAATTGGTATAATACTTCGCACAAAACATAATAAAATAAAAACATTTTCACTAAGAAACATCATATATTATAAAAATCTAAATGGCGTATCCAAAATTTTGATTGTTGGAAACAGTGTTTGAATTTGAAAACAGAGGTTTCATAAGCAAGATAACTTTTGTGACCTCGAATATCCTTTAAAGTTACGAAATTATTATTTTATTATTATGTACCTTGTTATTGTGATTGAATAGAAAATAATAAAGAAATTAATAATGAAATAATAAATAGTGGCCGTGGAAACTTGAAAGAGTATTTAATAATGAAATTGTTTGAAAATCTGGGAACTTAGAAAAATTATTTTCCCCAGCCAATAAATTGTTTAACCAACGCAAGTGGGAACGAAGTAATAAGATCTCACGCTTGTACCGTCACACGAGCACTGTCTCACTGTGACATTTAGTAACCGTTACTCAAAGAGACCGCAAAACTCGTTAAACTTGATAGTTACTAGGCTATAAATACTAGAAATGAAAAATGTTATAGTGGCCACAAATATTGTTCACCTCTTTAACAAATTGGAAGAACAGTTAATACTTGGCAACCGCTAGCTGAATCAAATGAGAACAAAATCTACAGACCAAGTTATAAAACTATTAACTAAACTGGTATGTGGAAGAAAATGGTCCGGGTGGAGGAAATTTCTCTTTAATAAGGAGAACTATTTTTTTTTTAGGAGAACTAATATAATTCAATATATTATAATAACAGTATTTCAAGATGCAGTATACCGACTAAATATTTCCAAAAAGATAGTTGAGGCGCAAAAACATTTTATAGGACTATTAGGCTTATTGATTATAGCAAAAATGTGATATCCTTTTAGTTGGTGAATTTGAATCAGTTTTCTATAATTATATTAATTATCAAATAAACATACTTAACAACTAATTGCCTTCATCAAACATTTCAAACTAATTCTTCACCTCCTTTCTATAAGATAGGAGAGTAGTGATCCTACAGAACTCAGATAACGATATGAGCTTTTGCACAGTTATCAATACACTAAAAGATTTTACAACACCTTAGAACGTATCTATTGGTGTGAAAATGATTATATTATAGAATAGAATAGAATAGAAAACAAACTTTATTCTGGAAACAAGTCACTTTAGAGTAACAATCATGAACACAAAAATAAACATAATATAAATCTGGCCAGAAGGTCACATAATAATACGAATCATGAAGTAATTAAAAGTGACATATAATTAACATAATAAAAATAAAAATAGAAATGAAATAATTAAAAAGTACGAAACTTGGCAGGATTTTAACCAATGGTCGAAAATAAATATATTAATTATAAACAAAATTAATAAGATAGTTATTAACAAAATTACTAAATAAAATAAATGAATGTGATAGCATGCAATCAAGTATTTAGATAGATAGATAGAAAGAAAACTTTATTCTGGGACTATGTCCCTTAAGAATAACATAAATGAACAGAGTTACATAAGTAATAATTTTTTCTCTGGCCAGAATTAAATTAAATGTCTAATTAAAGAGAAAACAAGAAGAAAATAAGATATTACATAATTAAATGAAATGAGTAAGTAAAAAGATACTATATAATTAAATGCAATAAGTAGTTGAAAAGTATATAAGAATAAGAAGAGACTAAAACAAAACAAAAAAAAAGTCCTCGTTAGCTATATAGGAAATAAATCCTTTGGAAAATAATAGTTACAAACTACTTAAACCTGCTGCCAAATGAGATTTTCTTAAAATTTATACATTATCTATATGTAACAGGCAAGAGACCTAAATCATGTTTAGTGTTTCGTGAGGAGGAGGTTAAATAGTAGAGTTTTAAATGAAGAGAGGGAAGGAGCATGACGGATATTGGGAGGCAGGGAATTCCAGAAAGTGGCTGAACGGGCAACAAAGGAGTTTTGGAATGAGGCAGTTCTATAAAAAGGGGTATAAATGTCGGAAGGTCGAGATCTGGTGGTGAGGGAGTGTATGGAAGGCTTGAATTGAAGGAGATTATAGGTATAGGAAGGACGGTGACTATTGATTATTTGATACAGGAATGTTCCAAGGAAATATTGTCTTCGGAAGGAGGGGAAGAGCCACCCTAACTCGGCGTAGTGGTGGGAAACATAGGAACGCTTCGGTGTCCCATATACAAAACGAACGAAACAGTTCATTATTTTCTTTATCCTCTTATTGAGATCGACCGAGAGGCCACCATACACCACACAGCCATAATCAAAGTGGGGAAAGATGAGGGAGGAAACTAGGAGTCTGCGTGTAGGTTTAGGTAGGAGATGGCGAAAGCGATGGAACAGTTTTAGGGTTACAATTGATCTTCGGGAGATATGGGAAATATGGTCATTCCAGGACAGGGTTTGATCCATTATGAAGCCTAAGTTTTTAACTGAGGAGTAGAAAGTGATAGGGTGTTCATTTAGGTATAATGTGGGATATTGGGTATTAGAGTTGAGGAGGGATTTAGAGCCAAGGACAATGGCCTGAGTCTTAGCAGCATTTAACCTTAATCCATTGGAGTTAGCCCAGGCACAGATTCCATCTAGGTCTTCCTGGATCTTGGCAAATGCTAGCAATAACTCAGAGGGAGAGAAGGATAGATAGATCTTGGAGTCGTCTGCATATAGATGGTGAGAACAATGATGGATTGATTGAAGGATGTCATTAGTATAGGCACTGAAGAGGAGAGGAGATATGCTTGAGCCTTGAGTGACTCCGGAGGACAGGGTGAGATATGATGATAGAGGTTGATTCGGAACGGAGACTGCTTGGGTACGATGGGAGAGGAAAGATTAAAACCAAGAGATTGAAGAGTTGGAAAAGGATAAGGATTTTAATTTGGAAAAAAGGATGTAATGATTAATGGAATCGAAGGCTTTGGAGAAGTCGAGGAGTATAAGGACAGTTAACTTTTTATTATCTATGGCTGTATGAATGTCAGAGATGATTTTAATTAGGGCAGATTGCGTGGAGTAGCCAGGGCGAAAACCAGACTGAAGGGGATCGATTTGGTTGGAATCTTCAAGGAAGCTGGAAATTTGGGATTGCACGAGTCTTTCTAGGGGTTTTGACAGATTGGAAAGGATAGATATAGGGCGGAAATCTTCCGGTGAGGATGGATTGGATTTTTTATTCAAGGGAATGACAATAGCTTTTTTCCAAGAGGTAGGGAAGATAGAATTCTGGAGGGAGAAGTTATAAATGAAGAGGAGAACTGGGAGAGTTTCAGAGAGGCATAATTTTAATAATTTGGCAGGAATTCCATCTGGACCAATGGAGTTGGTGTGGGATTTCATTACTGCGGAAATAAGGTCTGTTGGGGAAATGTCAGGGAAGTAAAAGTTATTATCATTGAAGGATGCATTGGTGTGGTAGTTGAAAGAGGATGGGACGGGTGCACAGGAAGCAGAGATGAAATATGAATTTAATTCGTCGGGTGAGGCAGGAAAAACCGGTGAGGAAGAGGATCTGGAAGATTCACAGAGAGAAAGTTAGCGAAGGATTAGCCATTTGGATTTAGAGTCAGGAGCAGAGGAGAGGGCTTTGTGAAAGTAGGAAGATTGAGCACGTCGTATCCTTGCCTGTGTCAGGTTGCGGAGCACCCTAAACGCTTGATAGTCGTCGTCCAATCTGGTTCGTCGAAAGCGCCTGCGGGCAGCGTCACGCCTTTTCTGTAGGTCCTTGATGTCCTGACACATCCAGGGAGCGGGACGGTGTCGAAAGGTAGTAGTTTTGAGAGGAGCATGGAGATCAAGGATGTAAAGGAGGTTAGAAGTGAGAATATCAACCATGGAATCGATGGAAGGAGAGGAATATATTTCATTCCAATCTAAGGTTTCAAGATCAGGCAGGATTTTTTCACGGGTGAGGGTATCTAGTTGGCGAAAAGTTACGGATCTAGGTTGAATCACGGGAGTTTGGATATTATATGTTATTTGGATCAGGTCATGAGAGGATAGGAAGGAAACTGGCGATTGAGAGGCGGAAAGAAGGTTTTGCGAGGAGTCTATTATGTACAGATCTAACCAAGTGTCAGACCTGAGGGTATGATGAGTTGCTGAGAAAGGAACTATGTAGAGGTGAAAGGAGAAGAATAGATTTTCCAGATAGGATTTGTCAGTTGAGTCAGAAAGGAAATTGGTATTCAGGTCACCGGAAATGATTATTTTGGTATAGAGAGAGATAAAGTTGAATAGGCTTGATTCAAAACATTTAGAAAAACACCTAAAACACAACCAACACTAAACGGACAAACAATACAGAACGAAAAACAACTCACATACCTAGGCATGAAACTCGAATCACACCTCTCATTCTCAGCTCACACACAACAAAGAATACACATCGCACGAGCCACAGCCAATCAACTCAGGCACTTACTCTACTCACCGGGGCTGTCACTCAGACTCAAGATCCTACTATACAAAGCAATCCTCAGGCCCACATTACTACACGGAGCTCCACTCCTTCACTACCTATATCCGTCAGCCCTGAAGTCACTACAGAGATATCAAAACAGCATACTACAGAAGATCACTAGGGGCACTACATTAGAAAGACGCAACATGGTACACATACACAACGAACTACAGTTAAACACTGTACAGACACACATAACTAGGTGTCACCTCAAGTTTTTTGACAACCTTCCCGCATCCCACAACCCACTCTTCCGAGCCATAACCCCATCCCCCCTTCCTGCAAGGTGGCAGGGCAGGAAGGGGCCCTTAAACCCCGTCAACATCATATCATAACCCCTTCCCCCTCTTTTTCCCTTCCCCCCCTCCCTTTTCTCTCCCCTAACCCCTCATTAATCCCATCCTATCTCCTATCCTCTTACCTTGACCCCACCCCTCCTCTTAGTTCTAAGTTTTTATTAGTTTAGCTTGTAAGTTATTAAATAGAGAAGGCCCCTCACCTTCGGATTATTCTGCACCTGAAATATGGACAATTTTAGTTTTTATTCCAAGTTAAGAGACCTTCCAATACTATTAAGTAGAATAAGGTTAATTTAATATTACTAATATGACTAATTAATTATGTTACTAATCACAATTGTTTACTTGTTTCATGTTTCCTGAGGGATTCGGAAAAAAAAAAAAAAAAAAAAAAAAAAAAAAAAAAAAAAAAAAAGGAAATATTGGTGGAAATCTCGACGATAAGGAATTCTACTTCCGGATGATCGGAAGAGGGAGAGGAATCGAGGATTCGGACGTTAAGACTATTGTGTACATACATAGCTACACCGCCGCCAGTCCGGCCGACCCGGTCGTGACGGAGAAGGGCATAGCTAGGTAGGGAGACAGAGGAGGATGGGATGTAGGGTTTGAGCCAGGTTTCGGAAATGGCGATGATATGATAAAAATTTTGGGTGAAATATTGTAGGAATTCATCAAAGTGAGCTGGGAGGGATTTGTCAAAGAGATTGGGTGAGACACTAGACAGTCGACTATGATCTGAAAAACACCGGAGAATATGATACATACAATGAGAAATATAAAACTAAAACATATAGAATAATGATATATGACGTAAAATAAAGTTAATGAAAGAACTATGTACATTAATAAAAACATTAAAATAAAGAGGCTGTAAGGCGAAACTGAAGAATTAAACAAGAATGTGAGGTGAATACCGATGAAATTCCCGGACGTGCCACTGAAGCCGATAGATGATTGGATCCTGAGTAGTCATACGAAGACGTCAAGATCCGATACTCGGTCGATCAGTATCACTTTGTGACCGTCTTCTTTTCTGCAGCGTACTCGGCCACCAGCGAACCACACGTATTTTATTTTTCCCTCTGTCCTTTTTTGCCGGGCAAGCCAGTATAGATGCCGGTTCGCAGGAGTCATCTCCTCGCTTAGATAAATACGGTGGCAATATTTACGTAGTTTATATCTACTGTGGAAAAAGTAAACAAAACACGAAGGCAACGAAATCGATTATTCAATACTAATTTATTTAAGCAGATGATTGACCTGCTCAGAGAGCATCTCTTTGGGGAGTCAAGAGATGTTGGAAAAGCAAGGATTTAAATGAAGCCAGTGAAGAAGCATGGCGGATGAAAAGAGGGATTGAGTTCTGCACAGTGGTGGAGCGGGCGAGGAAGGAACGCTCGAATGCTTTGGTTCTGCGGGAACGACGGTAGAGGTCGGAAAGGCGAGATTTTGTTTTGTGGTGCTGGACAGAGGATTTGAATTGGAGGAGGCTGTAGATATATGAAGGGTGTTGCGAGTTAATGGATTGGTACAGAAAAGCACTAAGGAAATATTGTCAACAAGTGGGAGAGAATAGCCACTTTATCTCATCGTAGTGATGTGACACCCGGGATCGCTTCGAAGTACTAAGGGCAAATTTTAGAGCGCAGTTCATTATTCGCTTTAAACGCCCCTAAAACGCCATCGTATATCACACTACAGAAGTCAAAGTGGGAGAAGATGAGGGATGATACGAGAAGTTTACGGGTACTCCTGTGTAAGGAGATGCCGAGATCGATTGAATAATTTCAGGGGACTAATTGACCGTCGGGATATTTGTGTGATATGGGGTTTCCAGGAAAGGTTTTGGTCAATAATAATGCCTAGGTTTTTGACCGAGAAGTTGAAAAGTTGAAACTCGGGAAGGTGGGAATAGCTGTAAGGAAGGAATTGGAACCTAGAACAATGGCCTGAGTTTTCATTGGGTTCAATTCCAGTTTGTTCAGCTTTGTCCCAGGCACTGATCCTATCTAGGTCTTGCTGAATACTGGCGAACGCAAATAATAGCTCAGGAGGAGGAAAGGATAAATAGGACTGGAAGTCGTCAGCATATAGATCGTAGGAACAGTGGTGAACAGATTTAAGACGGTCGTTGATGTAACAGTTGAAAAGGAGAGAAGAGATGCTTGAGCCTTGTGCTACACCTGAGGATAGAGTGAGGAAAGAGGAAAGGGGTTGATTGGGCATGGAAACCGCTTGGGGCCTGTCAGAGAGGAAGGATTGGAACCATAGAATAGACTTTTCTTTTATATTCGATATACATAATGAAAATAAAATAAAAATAATAATTAGAGGAATTTCTTCTAAATCAAGACAAAGTGCAAATTAAAAGAAAATTAATATACATGAGGGGAACTAATTTTTGGGTCTAGGCCCTATTGATTGTAAGTCATCAAAACCTAGCAAAACATGTTAATTTTGAATGATCAAAGCTCAAAATTCAAATAGTCTTTTTCATTCATCTGCCTACCCCAAAAGGCACCATTTAAGCATCTGGAAAATATTACATGACGTGTCTATGCTGGATATGAAAAAATATTATAGTAACTCCCTGGTTTTATATAATTTTTTCGGCGTACGACGTTTCCTTATGATCTGATCCACTAGGTGGTGGAAGGATTGGCATCATTGCTACCCTATATACATTCACAATAACTTAGGAATATTCAGTTTACTTTGGGAAATAAGGAAATCGAGAATGATATTCATTTGGCCATCTTGAAGTACGTAAAAGCAGTTAATGTTTATTTTTTAATTAAGCTGGTGGGAAATCAAAATTACAAAGAAATATCACTAAAAACTAATTCAAAATAGACAATATTTTTTTTTCAAAAAAGTTATCCTCTTCCCTGCATGTGGTACTTAATACAGTCGGAATTTTGAAACTTTTGAAGGTTTTAATACCAGAAAAATGCTATTTTATGTATAGGTCGGAAGGAACTTTAAGGAGAACCTGAGTTTCTAAAAATAACCTATTAACCTCATAAAGTGAATTTGTTTAATAATCATAGAAGAAACAAATATGTATTTATCGAAAGAAAAAACCTTTGAACTATAATTTAATATTTTAGAATGTTATGTATACTATTTTTCTATCACTTCTAAGTATTAATACCATTCGTTTAATTTATGGATGGTTTGCGATTTAATATTAGGTCAACATAAATCCTGAGGTCTATAAGGCTGTCATCAATTACAAAAAAAAACAGATTCGACTCATAAAGTTTTCACAAGCCCTTTCGTAGAACCTTTCATAAGTGTGATTAGGAGTGTAATAATTATAACTCGTTGGCAGAGGGAATGTCCCTGAAATGTATCCCACAATCATTTCCGTTCCACTAAGTTAAGCTAATCACATTAAATTACCTTGCCATTTGGTAATTATTGTCGAGAATCTACGAGTATGTACGAGTGTATTCTTATTAGTATAAAAATAAACAAAATAGTCCAACTATGAACGATCAAACCACACAATAGAGGCTGTGGAAGCATATCATCCCTGCCATTTCCAACTATCGAATGTGAAAATCGGTACTTTTGAGGAGAATTAAAAAAAAGCAGTTTCAAGGTTCAATAAAAATTAGTGCCTATAGTCAAACCAATGATATTCGCTGTACATTGTTTTTGTGACTGATAGATGCATCTATATGAATTTTATATCAATTATCAATCCTTAAGCACCTGCTATAAGTCGAAAACGAAAACTGTTTTTTTTTCACATTCGATACTTTGCAATGGCAGGGACGATATGGTGACCTTTGCATTTATTATACTTTTAAGTACAAGTTAACCTATACCTTCTCTTGACAGAAAATGATGTATCCTACATTTGGTCACTATGGAACATACAAATGGTGCAATTAATGTGTACTGGGCCAAGTATTGTACTTACTCGACGCAACCTGTTCCCAAAACGTGGTAGAATCCTATAGAATCATCCCTGCCATTGCAAAGCATCGAACGTGAAAAAAACACAGTTTTCGTTTTCGACTTATAGCAGGTGCTTAAGGATTGATAATTGATATAAAATTCATATAGAGGCATCTATCAGTCACAAAAACAATGTACAACGAATATCATTGGTTTGACTATAGGCACTAATTTTTATTGAACCTTGAAACTGCTTTTTTTTAATTCTCCTCAAAAGTACAGATTTTCACATTCGATAGTTGGAAATGGCAGGGACGATATGCTTCCACAGCATCTATTGTGTGGTTTGATCGTTCATAGTTGGACTATTTTTTTTATTTTTATACTAGTAAGAATACACTCGCCAATACAGTCGCTGCATCGTTCGAAATCGTTTTTTATACTTTGGTAGTATCATTGGTAAGTATACAACCAACCTTTTCCTCTAATCTGACCTAACTCAGACGAAAATATCAGAAGTAACTTTATAAACTTAAGCTTATGAATTCAATGTAAAAACAAATGGGTCAATGGTCACCCTGGCGTTTAACGGAATGAGATAGCTTATAAATAAGCTTAAGGGGCAGCACAAAGTGATTTATTCCCACCATTTCTTAAAACCACATTGTCATTTATAAAATGCGATATTAGAGAAAGCCTATTTTGAGCTGAATCGAGGGTTAGCCTCACTCAGATAAATCACCCAGTTTACGTAGATTAGGACTTGAAAATAACGACCAAAGGTTAACCGAATGAATAAATTACTGACTATCATAGATTTAACTGAATACTATATAGTGTCCATATAATTAAATACAGACTTTGTGGTAGACAAGAACGATCCTTCGAAATTAATTTTGTTTATAATTTTGAATGGAAAAAATCGGATAATGCATTTAATTCTGGCTTAAAAAAACATTAAATTTCGCCCCGATTTAATGATATTCGTCAATAATTTAGTTTACTAAAACTGAGGAGCAATTGGCGAAGTACCGACAGATGTCACCTTAACAATTATCCATAGACCTTATAAACGAATCACAAATTAAAAGGGAGTGATTAAGTGGTTTGGACTTATTTGTGTTTTCTGTTATTTTAGAGATCTAAGGCTCATGGTTTGCAATTTTTCAACACATCGAAATTTTACCAATTATTTCATCACTCTTTTCTATATTAATTTTTCTTGATGTAATAATTTTTTTCTTGATGTAATAAAAGTTTTCTTGAAATAAATAATTTTTTTGCTTGGAATAAATGTGATATACATTTGTAACTATAAATCTTTTCTCTTATATAATTATTGTTAACTTATTTTAATTTTTTTTCTTTCTCTTCTTGTAATATGTTTTTTAAAAATATTGTTATTGGAGGTAATTCGTATTTTTTTCATTTTTTTTTATTCTTTCTCACTTATTAAATTATTTGTAATAATTAATTACAAGTAATTTTTTTATACTCTAAGACATGATGCTTTACAATAAGTAGTTATTTTAAAGGGACTTGTCCCAAAATAAACAAAGAATTTATTATAATTATTATTTTTATTAGTCTAGTTTTTTGGTACACCTGTATCCACCGGTGATTCTTGACAATGGACTTTTTTCATGTAACTTTTCTTGTTATTTTGTTTAATCCCTTTTATTTATTTATTTTTTTCAAAACCTTATTTATGTTTCAGTAATAGAGTTTGCTAAAATGCAAAAAGTGAAACAGTGAACTCAGTCATATTCAAGACTTTTATAAAAAATATACAATTTCCATACCATTATATCATGCTTATAGTACGTATTTATGTAATAAAACTATATTTTTTATTTTCTTAATATTGACTTTCGTAATGTATTTTTTTATCTTTACATTTTTAATTGAAGAATCATAAACACGCAATTAACAATTTGAAACTTTAATATTGACGATAAAGGCAGAATGAGTCATTTCCGTTGGACATTCCTCGGGATCATCAAATAACTACCTTTTTTCCCTTTGCTATCTCCTTGCTGCTTAAGATTCAGAAGATGTCCAGCAATTTTCGGGCGACCGCCCCTAGCTTACCCATCCACTAATAATAACCCTCGACCCGGTGGCTATCCATGGAAGGGAGGCTAATGGATGAGATGTAAATCAATTAAAAGAAGAAAGTAGGAACCATGAGGTCAGCCTTCCTCTACATATCTCTTGGGTCATAGAATTACGTAAAATATCTATTTCTATTTTTAGCCCAAAATCGGAATACCACCTTCCTCTGAAAATTCCAAATCTATAAAAAACCAATTTCGCTTACAATTCATTTATTGTATATTTTTCTGTATAAGGGGATTTTAGGGAACCTTACGGAGAATTAACTACTATTTTACAAAATATACAACTCTTTATTATTTGATTCTATAATAATTCTAGTTCAGTAATTATTTATTCTAGTTCAGATTGTATTATTTTTTCAATATTGTGTTCATTGGAAAAACGACCCATTTTTTACGACCTATTTTTATTATTACATATAAACAAAAATATTACATGGTGATCATTAAAACATTTTTATATGATAGAGAGGTTTAGGCAATCGAAGTATTTTTCGTATGATAGCACACTTCACCTGTACTTCTTAGATCTCTACTTAAATCTTCAAAACCCAATTTCAAAACGGCTATTTGTTCAATAAGCATGAAAATACGTTCTTAGGAATTCTCGAATATTTGCCACAAAAAAATCGAAATTAATAATTTATTGTATTTTATTGTTAGATGCTATAATTTTTTTTTTATAATTAACTCCTATTTTATTTTTTAAAAATTAGTTTACTTTTTTTTTCTAAAGTTATAAATTTGTACAACAGTGATTTTTTATTCTAGAATGTTATAAGAAAGCCCTTTTTTTTTAATGTTATCAGATAAAAATATATTGATAATTTATCAGCGGAATTTTGTTAATGTTCGAATCAAAATGGTCGCAGTGTGTGTCGTAGTAGACATATAACTGCCAATAGGTCCCAACACCTGTACCCACAGGTTTTACACCTGATCTGGAAGGGATGAGCAGGTGACAACGACCATTCAGGACGGATACCGGATCAGTTTGATTCATAAATAATCAAGTTATAGTAAATACAGAAGAAAGAAGTGCGTTGGTGCGTTGGCGAGTAGTAACGTAAATATAAAAATTGAAGATCGAAAAATATATAATTATTGAAGTAATTAATAAAATTACCATTTATTAATACTGAAAAATAAAAAGAGACCTTACATTGCCCTGATATTACCCCGAGGATGCCTGAATAGGCGAAATATTGGACAGATAATTTCAATTTATATTTTAGTTTGGAGACTTAAGGGCTTTTCGTTGGAATTTTTCCACGGTCTTAAAATTACCATTTATACTCACTAGAATCTAAAAGGAATATCCCTACCCCTCTTACAGCGGGGTGAAAATAATCATTAAATATTTGGAGCTTATTTAGGAATAAGGACTACCTTATTTACTATTTGACAGAAAACTTTACCAACATGTTAAACGTTGTATGCATTCCACTACTGATAACACGATTCACACAAAAATCTAGATGACAAGTCAAGATTAAAAATGAGAAAAGTTCATTGCTTAAGACTTACAAAGATAAAGAATGATGATCTTTTTATTTTGTTGTTGATCTTACTTTTTCATTTTTTCTAGATGAAGAAAGAAAAATATATATGTATACATAAATACTGAAGTGTGCTAAGCCTATCAAACAATTAATTTTGAAAAGGTAATATTTCATATTTTCCACAGGATTTTGCAAGGATTTAGTTGAATACTACAATGGTCACCTACAACATGCTAAAGCTTTACTAGAACCAGTTAAAATGATGAGAAAACATGTATCTAAGATACATGTTAATACAGAAACTTATACTTTGTTAGGCATAATATTTGATACTTAGTGGTAAGAAAAATTACTTATAGATAAGTTATTCTAAATATCTATTATGCTTATTGATAGGTGTGTGTGATTATAGATAACTAACTAACTATTAACTAACTATTATTAAGTGATACGAATATTTAAAATGAGTATAAGAAGATTAGCATGGAATTATCAATATTTACGTAAAGACGTACATTAACTATACAATTTCGAAAACTAAAGGTCAGTTCAGTCTTCTAGTCCCGGGTAAAGTAATCAATGAAACGTCCCTGTCATGGTGAACCCAATTTTTGGAGTCCTTTACCGGTTGCAAAGGTTGCCGGCTGCTTTACAACCTGGAGGCTGGTTGGAGCTCTACTTTCTGATGTAAAGTTGGCAATGGTGGAAATCACCATCGACACATCCATCAGAAAGACAGGAACATGGAGCGGTTGTTAGGAATGTAATGGGGTTAGAGGAGTAGAATGGAGGAAGGAAGGATGCTGTGAGAGGAGAGGAAGAGCCGTCCTAGCGGTCTCCGGCCCGTCGCTACGGCTCCTCTTTGTTTTCTCCTTCACTCGATGTTTCTCCGACTTCTTAGTTGGTCTGTAGAACGCCCATGGGGGTAAAATTGTATTATAACAATATAAATATTAATAATATGTCTAGTGTTATTTATAAACCTTACAACTACAGGAGGAACGTAATGTAGATAACTGTATCAGTTCGTGTGACAGATTACTTTAGACTCACGAAACAGCATGAGAATAGTGAAAAAAAGTTTAAACAATCATGAGTTCAGTAATCTACAGGACACATTACATTCGATATCTTAGTCAATAGCATCATAACACAAACACGTACATGGATTCAAACATTATAAAACTAAACTTAATATCCTACGTTAGCACACATACATCCAAGTGATTAGAAGACACTCATAAACAAACCCGAAACACCACAACATCCACTCATACTCCATAGTCCAGACCTACCTTGTAACTTCTTCTCAGTTTCCCAGAACTTCTGTAGCTCGGTGAAGTACTTGTCGAGTATGAAGACCTTCGATAGACCTAAGGTCGCCATATCCCCTCCTCTCTCACATATCGCGCAGAGGCCTCACAGACACCGACGGAACAGGACTGGAGCCCCCAAGGCCCCTACTCCCGACAGGCTGCCCCCCCCTCCGCTCTCCAGGCTCCGTGTCTCCACTCGCGTATCAATCCTCAGCCTCTTCAGCTTATTAACGCCGCTCGTCAACTCTCTTCTCATCTTCAGGCGGTGTTTCTTTCTCACACCTCCCACATTGCTCTCTTCCCCTGCTAGGTTTATCATCGTAACTTTATATAAAAGTATTTTGCATTTAGAATTGCTTTGAGAGTCATTAGAGGGCCATGAGTCTTTCTATCTACTATACTACTACTATACATAGATATACTATTGCGACATACTGAACCCAAGATCCTTTAGGTTTTGCAGTTCAGCTCAACAGATTCTTTTTATTTCATTTTCTTTAGTTCTTTGAGAAAATTGAAAAAAACAGGCTTATGATTCTTACAGTCCATCAATATATGAGTTATCAGGCAATCCGTGTAGAGCCCCTATAGCTATGTCCAGGAATACCGTAGTTAAGTTTAAATACTAGATTACATGTCTTGTATCTTTTACATATCTTATTTGTATTGAAGGAAACAGAATCAAGTTATTCTTATAGTTTTTGGCTTGAAATGGAGTTGCAGTATAAGCAATAACTCCATTTCAAGTCAACAAAAATAATATGATTCCGCTTCTCTAACTAAAAGAAACTCATTTAGGAGAGTTCGACCTAACCACCAGGGCTTGCGATATCTAATGTAAGATTTAAACAAAACTACGGTACTCTTGAATCTAGCTACAGAAGCCTACACGAGTTCAGATAATTCATCCATTGATGGACTGTATGAACCATAAGCCTGCTTTTTATTTTTTTTAACCTTTTCTCAAAGAACTAAAAAAAGAAAAAAAAGAGAATCTGTTGAACTGAACTGCAACACATAAAGAAGCTTGGGTTCAGTATGTTTCAATAATATTTTTAAGTATAGTAGTTAGTATTTCTAAAGTGACCTAAGTCAAAAACCTAAATTTTTGGAAAGATGTGAAAAAACTATAATTGAGCTTTGACTCGGAGTGGCACAAGAATCTTTTGGCAGACTAACTCAGAAGCTAAGTTGATACAGTTTTGATGAGTGATAAATAGACATGTACTCATTTCTTTCATGGTCATAACTCACCACCGAAAAAACACTAATTTTTGCGTGGTTCAGAAATACCAGTGGGACATGGTAGAGACTGTGCTGTTTCCAGGACTACTGCAGAGATGTCATTTGTCCAAGATCACGTTCTACTTGCTACTTCTTTTCGTGAGAAACTTTGTTTATATATTCAGTTTGTTTCATAAGAAAACAAACAGAATCTATAAACAACGAACGCTATGAAATAAAGTTGTATCAAATGAGCACAGAAACCGACAAGGAATCGCAAAGGAGAATGGCCATCCGCTCTATACAAAGTATTTTTTGTAATGCTCTTGAAAAAAAAATTTACGGCATTACAAGTTTAACTTTAAATTTTTCTCCCAATTATGATTACTCACTTCCTAGAGGTTGGGTGAAGCCCCCCTTTGTAGATTCCACAAGAGATAGTGTGTAACTTTTTTACGGAGAAATAATCTTGAGATAATTCTAAATATTTTAGATTGGAATAAGTGTATCAATATTGAGACTAACTGTGATATTCCATAAAAATCACGTTCAACCCTGCCTTAAATTTCTCTTAGATTGCGTAATTATTATAATGGTATTTAAATATAATCAAATAAACAATATGAACTTATAAAATTAATTGTAGTGATTTTGTGGTTTCTCTTACTTGTATCAGATAATGCCTCTGTTTTCTTTTCACATCCTAGAACAAATAGAAAATATGACATTAACATTCGTAATCAGGAATGTAATTTATTTCATTATAAACATCTTTTTCTAAAAGCATCTAGGCTGTCTGCAACTAAGATAACTCAACTAAGATAGATGGTCAGGTTACAACTAAGAGATAAATCTTACGAATCGAAATTCATATTTGGGGTATATAATTTTTATATCAGAGAGCTTATAGAAATTATTTTACAGAGAAAAAAAATATAGTATATATATATATATATATATATATATATATATATATATATATATAGTTTTTTGTGCATGAAATTTTTCCCGCTGGAAATAAACCTGCGCTCTTGGGCTGCTCAGCGCTCGGTAAAATTTTACGACCGGTGGAGGGGTTGAGATTTTTTTTTCTCATTTATTATTATTACCTTAACCTCGCCCCCCTTGCCTTATGTTAACCTTGCCTTACGTGTTTTCCCCTTTCCGCCAATCCAATAAATAACGTATAAGAAATTCTGTAAATTTTAAAAGCCAAATGTTTATTTTAAGATGTATCTACGAAATCGACTTTCATAAATGCTTTGTTTAGTATTAAAATTTAATGAAATATAAAACTTTGGGCCGTATCACCAACAAATGGGACATTAATGTAATTGTTATGGATTTCTTTGTTCGTAACGAAGTGAGGAGCATTGAGGTTTTTACGAAGGATTTTGGATGGTAAGGATTGAATACGAGAGTAATACAAGTTGGATGTTATTAAACGATACAGGAGGACGGGAACTCATTGGTTTACGACGGAGGGTAAAAGTGATTTGACGGGATTTGAGGGAGTTTATTTTAATCCTCCAGTTTTGAAACAATTTTTCAAGGTCAGCGATTTGGGATTGAGAATGGGATGCTATAACTGGATCAGGGTTGACTGATAATAGACATGTGTCATCCGCATACGTGATAAGGATAACATTAGGATGAGTTGGGATGTCAGCTACGAGCTCGTATATAAACTGTTTAGCGGATTGGCCCGAGGATACTGCCTTGAGGAACACAATCAGATTGAGAAAAGAGGGATGAAAATGCATTATTGTGATTTACTTTGAATGACCTTATAATGTTTTGTTTTGTATTAAGTTAAATTGTTAAGTCCGATTTGTTCTCCAGATCAAAACAAAAGTTGTCTCAGTTTACACGTCCTGTAATCAATGTAGGAGGGGAAGGCATGGGAGCGGAACTTGAATGTAAGAAAAGGAGAACTGGGCTATGGTCTAATGAAAGGTCGGCTGAGGATTTGGTATTGGTTTGGGTTGTAGAAATCTGGGGGGTGACAAATATGTCCAGGATGTCGAGTCGTTTTTTGAGGGATGTAAGCCAATAGGTGGGGTTATTTGGGGCAAGGCTAGAGTAATTCTTAGTGGATGTAACAGAAGAAAGGATGTTTCCACGGGAGTTGGATGATCGACAACCCGATCGTTGGTGTTTAGCTCCTCCAGCAATGAAACGCGGTCCAAGAGATTGGAATTAGAAATCAAGTTTATAGAAAAGATAATAATAAACAGTACACTCTCTACCATGTACTGAATCCAAGGCCCTTCATGGGTTGTAGTGATAGGGATTTATTTTATTGAAATTTATTAACTTTCGTTTAAGTTCAAGCGAAAAAAATACCTCCTGAGGCTCACAGGCCCTTTTTAAAGTGGGTACCCTAAATTGGGAGAAAACCTGGCGTATAAGCGTGATTTCAGACTAATCACCTTCCAGCAAAACCGTTTTCCTAGAAATAGTACAGTTTCTACTACATACTGAATCCAAGACCATTGAGTGATTTTGAGGTATTATCATGCAAAGTGGTTTTTATTGATGTGGTAAGTTTTTCTATGGCAGTATTAATGTTTTGTTTTGTCTTAAGTGAAATTTTAAGTGCAATTTGTTCTCCAGATCATAACAAAAGTTGTCACAGCCAATAGGTGGGGTTATTTGGGGCGAGGCTAGAGTAATTCTTAGTGGATGTGACAGAAGGAAAGGATGTTTCCAAGGGAATTGGATGATCGACAATCCCATCGTTGGTGTTTAGCGTTGTAGTCTCCTCCAGCAATGAAACGCGGTCCAAGAGATTGGAATAAGGAATCAAGGTTACAGAAAAGACAATTACCAGAGGGACTGTATACAACTGAAAAAGTGATATGGAATGGACGAGTCGTTATGTTTACTGAGATAAATTAGATAGCATCAGTTGGAGTGGAAGGAATAAGGGAGTGGGATATGTATTTATGAATGAGAATACAAGATCTGGCATGCGAAGTGTTGTCTGGGTGGACTGATCTGTAAGTGATGTAGTCCCGTATAGGTATAGAATTTTATGCTATTATGTGAATTCAGTTCACAAATATCAATTTGTTTGTCATGTAGAAATATATCAAATTCTTGGATGGATTCTTGTCAATAGGATGATGAATGGTTTTATGTTTTCTTGAAGATCTTTCAGGAATGATGATAGGATTGAATTAATGTCGCTTGGGTTTTGCATTTGGATATACATCTGAAGATTGGCGTGGATAATTTACATAAATAGGGGATAGAGTCTGGGGTACTGGTTCAGTTTTCAACCTTTGTTGATCTAAGGGTGGGACAGAATTCGGATTCAACTCAAGCCCGGATTCAAAAATGAAGGTGGTTGATAAGAAAATTATGATAATAAAATATTGTAAATTAGAATATTTCTTTCAAATATATATATATATATATATATATATATATATATATATATATATATATATATATTTTGTAGAGGCTAATGCAAAAATTAAAGTTATACATAAATTTTAAAAATATATGCAAGTCAGTGTGAATCCTATCAAGGCAACAAGATAGAAAACCATCTAGACCACAATGGTCCTTGAAAAAGTTCATGGTTAAATTAGATAATCGCATGAATATTTTCTTCGTGGTCAGATGTATGTAGTTTTCTCTTTTTAAGTCAGAGACATAACTACTAGTGGGACCAAATTGACATTAAATAATAACTTACGGGGGAAAAAACTTCGATTTAAGTTAGGAGCGTTCTTCTTCAACATCCCTATCCAAAAATGAGTATAAAGCCAACTAGATCGAATTAAAAAAAAATGTATGTTTAATCTCTAAACGTAAATAAGCTAATCTTTTAGTTTTTTATTGGATAGCAATTAGTTGAATCTGCAACACTTTATGGCGATATGTATTAGTGATCTATGAACATAAAAACTATATATATTAGCTAAAAATAATCAATAGTTATCATTTTGGTAGATGGTTTATTAGTTTTTACTAACTTGACATTAACAGAATAGTGTATTAAAAATAATATGAATTTTTAAATACTTTTTTCTGTTATACATCAATCTAACCCTCTTAAAAAAAACAACTGAATATATTATGTATTAAAATTTAAATGATTTGGTGAAAATTATTCAATTTTTTAATAAGCTGACATTAATTATATGAAATTTATTAGATTAAATTTAGCAGGGTGTGAAAGATTGAAAGAAACGCTTTTCGTTTCGGACCGTCTGCCACCATAGACAACTAAACAAGAGATAATATGGGGGAGCCGTTCCGATAAAAACGGCTTACCAGATTACATACGGAAGAAATTCATATTTACAGCCAATACTTTTGATTGAGTGCAACATTTTCCAACATAAACGGCTGCGCATAAATCAGATTGCGTAAAACCGACTGGACGATGGGGTTTTGAAGAACAAAATATAAACGCAGTATGTGAAAAGTAGATCACTAACGATCATCCGTTCAAATCCAAAAATCTATAAAATTGAATTTTTCTTGAACATGCGGGTATTGAAAAGGGAAGGGATCTTTTTTATGTTTGGATGTGTGCAGGCTGAAAAATAGAAAACACTTCTGATTTCAAACATTAATAAAGCAATTGGTTAATTTTAGATGGATGGTATTAGTAATAATATACGGAAATGACGTACTAAATTTACGAACGAAAGAAGTATGCTCCAAATCCTCTTTTATTCATCTGAACTAAACATTTATTGAAGTATCAAGTTGGTATATATATATATATATAGATATTGTTACGGGCTACTGGGTATTAAAATGAATTAAACAATTCCTTAATTAAAGAAACTAATATTTATTAACAAAATGATAAAAAGGATACAATTAAACTATTAACAATTAAATTATTGAACTAATATAAATTTATAATAACAATATTCTAAATATTATCATCTAGGCCTAACTCCTATTTAATTATTACAATAATAGTAGATATTACTAATTCTAGATAGCTTAACTAGTTACAATAGTTTCTATGAATATATTACACTACAATTTATAACTAATAATTAACACTTACAGTTCACTAGTCCACCGACCGTAAGATTCTCCAAGTATCACAAACTGACACACAGTAACAAACAGAAACAGTTTATTACACTCGCGAGACTGTTAAAGTTCACTGATACACTTATTACACGGGCCGGTTCAACACTAGCTAGTTTATCACACTGACACTCACCTATCACAGATCTTGCGTGGTCTACTCTCAGGCTAAGACTGACTGCCTCGAGTTGAAGGAAGTATTTAAAGAGGCAAGGCCGAACATTCTAGAACACGGAGGGGCCAGAAAATTCTGGAATCTTCTTAATCCTTTTCCGACAAAAGAAAACGATCTAGAACAGTCCTAATCCTATTTTAACTTTTCCCGCCGACGGATTTAAGCCGCTAATCCTCTTGCTTCCGTCTTCCTGCCGGCGCCCGTAACACTGCCCCCTCCTTAAAAGTTTTCTGCCCCAGAGCAAGTCCGGAGAAATCGGGCATTTATGAGCTTCTACTGATGGGGACGCACTTTCTTTCCAGGGGTTGAACGTGCACACCAATATGGCAACTCCAGAGTTGGCGAATGTCTGTTCGATCATGTCCCTGACAATCTTCCACTCCAAGCCGTCGTATCCACAGCCCAACTTCGGAATAGCGAGCTTAGTGACACGCAGTCTCAGAAGCTTACTCCGAAGGTCGTCGAGGCTTCGCCGTAGTGCGTCATATGTCGGCTTCTGATCAGTGGCACGCTTGGTAACCAAGTAAAACAGGTGTCGTTCTTCGTGCGGCTGGTGGAGTGCCTTCCCGACACTTGGTCCTTGGCGTTCCAGCTCCTCAGTTCCGCCGAACTTCTTACTGAAGACCGTTGCAATCCCTCGCGAAGTCCTCAGATCTTCGGCAACGCAATGGGCCAGAGAATACTCCACTGGTAACGAGAAGATATCCCTGTAGATTACCTGAGTTACTCCACGGGTCCCTGGTACTTTCGTATGAGCAACTGAGTTATTTGTCTTGACGTTGTTTAGGTGCCTGACCTGCTGGTCTTCTTTCGGGCCGTGGTCTCCTTTGTACGGGGCCAGTCTATTGAAATGGACTACCTTGGGTTTCCCTTTAGGCTGCTTTCTGATCCTATATATGACGTCGTTGATCCTCTTGACGATCTCAAACGGGCCGTCCCAGGAGTTCTGCAGTTTAGGTGAGTAGCCTCGCCTTCTTCGAGGATCATGTAGCCAGACCAAGTCTCCAGGTTGGTTGCCACCCTTCTCAGCCCTGATGTCGTAACGCTCCTTCATTCTGTCACTGGCTCCCTGGATGTTTGTGCGAACCTTCTCGTGGATATTATCCAGTCGCTTCCGTAGATCCGAGACGTACTACTCTCCGGCAATTTCCTCATCAGGCTTGAAACCGAATTTCAGATCACAAGGCAACCGAAGTTCTCTGCCGAATACCACATTTGCGGGAGTCTGCCCCGTTGCCTCACTGACTGAACTGCGGTAGGCCAGCAGTCGAAGATACTGGTCCCCGTCTCGCTGATGGTCGGAGACCACTTTGGACAAATATCGACCCATAGTCCTGTTCATGCGCTCCAGCATGCCATCGGATTGAGGGTGAAGAGGTGTCGTCCTGGTCTTCCGTATTCCCAGTGCTTCGCACATCCCGGAGAAGACTGCAGACTCGAAGTTTCGTCCCTGGTCAGAGTGAAGTTCCATGGGTACTGCAAACCTACTGACGAGCTGCTTCACCATTACGTCCGCAACCGTGACTGCCTCCTGATTCGGAAGGGCGTAAGCTTCCACTCACTTGGAAAAGTAGTCCATGGCCACGAGAATATACCGGTATACCTTCATCCGTCATAGGGAAAGGGCCAGCGATGTCAATTGCTATTCTCTCAAACGGTGCTCCCACGTTGTACTTCTTCATTGGGGCCTTCTTTCATCTTATGGGTCCGTTAGAAGCCGCACAAGTCGCACAACGCCTGCACCAGTCCAACACATCGTCCTTAAGGTTCGCCCAGTAAAAGCGTTCACGTACCTTTTCCAATGTACGGTGAACCCCAAGGTGGCCGCCAGATACTCCGTCATGAAGTTCCCTGAGTACTTCGGGCACTTTACTCTTTGGGACCTATGAGCTGTAGTCTGCGCTGATCTCCTTCCGTGTTCTCCAATGCCCGTTTCAGCAGCCCGTTGTCCACTAGAATGGAGTCCCATTGGGCCCAGTAAGTCTTTACATTCTTCGACATTGGAGCAACATCCTGCCAGTTTGGTCTTCCTTGCCCTGATAGTTTCCACTGCTTCATTTGTTTCAAGTCCGGGTCCTTGTCCTGCTCCTTTGACACCACTGCATCCTGCCAACTGTCCATGACCACCGTTGTCCTCAACACTGCTGCCTGCTTCTCTTCTTGTCGAGAACAATGTCCGCATTCTTCGCCAAAAGGCCTCCTTGAGAGCGCATCCGCATTTCTGTGACTCGTTCCAGCACGATGAGCAGATTCAAAGTCATATTCTTGAAGGCGCTCTATCCACCTCGCCACTAGTCCTTCTGGTGACTTGAATCGTAGCAGCCACATTAGAGCCGCATGGTCCGTTCTC
Source organism: Arma custos (assembly GCA_037127475.1). Lineage (NCBI taxonomy): Eukaryota > Metazoa > Arthropoda > Insecta > Hemiptera > Pentatomidae > Arma > Arma custos. Next base: position 42,000,836 of record CM073760.1, read on the forward strand.
AGGAGGAATCTTCTGCCGTATAGATATTTGTGAAAATGTTCTATAGATTTCACCACTGCCAGAAGCTCCTTCCTTGTGACACAGTAGTTGCGTTCCGGAGCTGAGAGCGCTTTACTGAAATATCCAATAACCCTTTCTTCTCCATCTTGGAGCTGAGAGAGGACGCTTCCAATAGCGGTGTTGCGTCTGTGTCAAGTATGAACTTGCCCTCGGGACGTGGATAGCTCAGAATAGGAGCACTACTCAACTTTTTCTTCAACTCCTCAAAGGATGCCTGACATTCGTGATCCCAAAGGAAAGTCCGTTTTTCCTCGGTGAGCCTGGTAAGAGGTTTTGCAATGTTTGCAAATCCTTTCACGTACCTCCAGTAATAGGTGCAGAGTCCGAGAAAACTTCTTACTTGGTGCTTATCTCGAGGTACTGGCCAGTCGGTGATCGCTGCAATCTTCTCTGGGTCAACGGCCACTCCGTTGTCTGACACAACATGCCCCAGGTAGTTGACCTGCCTTCGGAAGAGATGACACTTCTTCGGGTTCAATTTAAGATTCGCTGCACGCAGTCGTTCGAAGACCTTCTCCAGATTCTTCAGATGGTGAGCGAAGGACTTTCCCAGCACAATGATGTCATCTAAGTATACCAGGCAAATTTCCCAAGAGAGACCTCTTAACACGCTTTCCATCAGCCTCTCAAATGTTGCAGGAGCATTGCAAAGCTCGAATGGCATTACCGTAAATTGCCAGAGTCCAGTACCAATCGAGAACGCTGTCTTCTCTTTATCTTCAGGTTTCAATCCAACCTGCCAATACCCACTGCGGAGATCCAAGGTAGAGAAAAGTTTACACCCCTCTAGGATGTCCAGCGTATCATCAATCCTGGGGAGCGGATAACTGTCTTTCTTGGTGACGTTGTTCAGAAGGCGGTAGTCCACGCAGAATCTCGTTGTGCCGTCCTTCTTCTTCACCAATACAACAGGAGACATCCAGGGGCTACTCGAAGGCTCAATGACACCATCAGTCGCCATCTCCTTGATGATCTTCTCGGCGTCCTCCCGTTTGGCTAACGGCAGCCTCCGCGGGACCTGCCGGATGGGCTTAGCATCCCCGGTGTCAATCCTATGCTGGACGATATCCGTTCTACCCCGTGGCCTGGGGCTGATCTCGAAAACGTCCTGCCATCGGATAATCATCTTCTTCACCTCCTCACTCTCTTCAGGCGAAAGGTCGCGACATGATTCGTCCACAAATCCTTTTAATTCTTCCGGCAGTCCTCGCAGCTCGGTGGGATGACGTTGCAGCTGACGAACCACTGAGGTAGCGGTTGTACATTCTCCGACCGGTGTTCCTTTGTTCAGCGTTACTGGGAAGCTGTTCAGGTTCATTAGCCGAATTGGGGTGGTACGTCCGACCTTGATGAGAGACCTAGCCACCAGTACGCCGCGTCCGATATCCTGTTCTTCTTGTTTTCCAGGTTCAAGAAGCACACATTGACCCTCAGGTAGATGACCTTCGACCGTCCCACGTGTTATGATTTGGCTCCGAGAAGGTAAAGTGGTGTCTTCTAGTAAGCGCACTCGTGCGTAGATATCCTTTCCCTGCCGGAGGATGACTTCTTCGTCTCCCAGCGTCATCACGCCTCTTGCCATATCCAGCTTGATCCCGCGTGTGATCATCAAGTCCGTGCCCAATATGACATCTTCATCAATATCTGCCACGAGAGCGCGGTGCTTCAGATGTTGACCCCCGATGATGAAGTAGGCAACTGTCTCCCCGTAGACCTTGGCTGGCTCTCCTGTGGCAGTCCGTAATGTCCAAATCGTTGGCAACATCTTCTCAGCAGGAACTGTCTTTGAGCTCAAGATTGTCTTGGTTGCGCCGGTATTTAGTAGCAGACTTCGCAGCTGCCCGTTCACCTTCCCATCAACGTAGAAGCTGTTCGTTCTGCTCCCTAAAGACGCAACTCTACTGGTCTTCCTCGGGCCTCTGACGTAGCGGGCTGATAGTTGTTCCTCCCCATCAACCCTACTTCGTTCCTGTGGCTTTTCTTGGATGGACACTTGCTTCTAGGGTGGCCGCAGCTCCAACAGCGTATCTCCTTCTTACGGGTCTTGAGAGCCTCCAAAACTTTTGTCACGATGTCCTCGACGCTAGGAACCAAATAAGGCTCTGCTTCTGCTGCTCGAACTCGTGATTGGCCCCGAACTGACTGTCTGACAGCCTCGAACTCCTTGGCCTGAGATAATGCGTCGCCTAGAGTTTTTGGCCGGGCGAGCTTCACTGCTTGTTGCGTCTCGGGGTCCCGAAGTCCATCCAGGAATTTGTCGACAGCCAGGCTCTCGTACCCATCATCGGTGACCGAGGGGTAGGCATTCCTCATCAGCCGGGCGATATCCGCTTCAAATTCCTGCAGCGTCTCGTTGGTCTTCTGGATTCTGTTTCTCAGCTGTGAGGGATAAAGCTGGTCCATGTGTCGGTGGCCGAAACGCATGTCCAGTCTTCTAATCAGCTCCCCGTAGTTAGACCGCTCTGACAGTGGCATCCCCTGGAGTACTCCCAAGGCGTCTCCACGCAAGGCCAGGGACAAAGCTGAAGCTTGGGTCTCTTTTGACCACCCGTGGATCGAAGCCGCAGTCTCGAAGAGAGTCATGTAGTCCTCCCACGGCGTCTTTCCGTGGAATGGTGTTGTGAGTAGGTGGCGTTCCAGTATTGGCGGGCGTAATGGTGCTATGAAGGCTGCCGTCGGAGGAACGGTCGGTGTCGTTCGTCGGTGGGTTGCTCTTACGTCCCTCGAGAGCTTCTACTCTTAGCCTAAGTTCGTTTTCTATGGAATTCAACTTTTCTCCTAACCTAGATTCTACATTAGCTACTTTATTATTTACATCGACTAACTTATTCTCTACATTTTCCATTAACTTAGTCTCTAATGTACCTAACTTAGACTCTAATGTATCCAATAAATCACTTTTTACAGTACCTAGCTCATTTTTAACAATACCTAATTCATTACCTAGCTTATTTTCTACATTGCTTAACTCATTACCTAGCTCATTTTTAACATTGCTTAACTCATTTTTAACAGTACATAATTCATTTTTAAAAGTTGCAGACAACTTGCTTAAATCAGTTTCAAATAGAACGTCATCTGGATTTTCCCCAAAATCTACAAAAAATTGATGCAAGCGCTCTTGCAGTACACTTTTAGTTTCGGAACAATCAAGATCACGTTCCTCCAATTCACGTTTCAAATCCGCAACTTTTAAATCAATCAATTTAACACTTTTAGAAGCCATTCTTCATACAGTAGCCCAATAATTACAAAATACAAGACCAAATGCAAAATAATAGCAATTACACAATTACCCCACACCTGACACCAATTTGTTACGGGCTACTGGGTATTAAAATGAATTAAACAATTCCTTAATTAAAGAAACTAATATTTATTAACAAAAGATAAAAAGGATACAATTAAACTATTAACAATTAAATTATTGAACTAATATAAATTTATAATAACAATATTCTAAATATTATCATCTAGGCTTAACTCCTATTTAATTATTACAATAATAGTAGATATTACTAATTCTAGATAGCTTAACTAGTTACAATAGTTTCTATGAATATATTACACTACAATTTATAACTAATAATTAACACTTACAGTTCACTAGTCCACCGACCGTAAGATTCTCCAAGTATCACAAACTGACACACAGTAACAAACAGAAACAGTTTATTACACTCGCGAGACTGTTAAAGTTCACTGATACACTTATTACACGGGCCGGTTCAACACTAGCTAGTTTATCACACTGACACTCACCTATCACAGATCTTGCGTGGTCTACTCTCAGGCTAAGACTGACTGCCTCGAGTTGAAGGAAGTATTTAAAGAGGCAAGGCCGAACATTCTAGAACACGGAGGGGCCAGAAAATTCTAGAATCTTCTTAATCCTTTTCCGACAAAAGAAAACGATCTAGAACAGTCCTAATCCTATTGTAACTTCTCCCGCCGACGGATTTAAGCCGCTAATCCTCTTGCTTCCGTCTTCCTGCCGGCGCCCGTAACAATATATATATATATATATATATATATATATATATATATAGAGAGAGAGAGAGAGAGAGAGAGACAGAGAGTGAGTGAGAGGGGGGTGGGAGAGTGAGAGAGAGAGGGTGTGTGTTCCAGCGCGTGCTTGTTTTTCTGATAAAGTTTGAATAATTGATTAAAAAATTAATGTTTTTTAAATTGCTCAAGCCCTATTATTATCAAAACAATGAACTATTGTTATTATAATGAAGCTTTGTTTCAATAATACTTTAAGCCAAATTGAAAAAAATAAAATAAAACAAATGAAATATTGAGTGGGAGATGTCCCGCTATATTATTTAGCCCCGGGCCATGGATCAGTTGTTGGCTGCCCTGTAATGAATACTGGCAAAATATGTATGCTTTGATAAACTATTAAAAATCTTCTCGTACAAAAATAACAGGCACATGAACTTTCATCTTTATTTATAAAGAACTTTTTACGATTTAACGTGGGTAATTTAATAAGAACTAGCTTAAAATGATCCCAAGCATTAATGTGGGACATACAATTACCAATTTCATAAAACTCCGAGCGTACATTAGTCTAAAACTGTGCTCATTCCACTAAATAAATTGTTAATTTATTTTTTAATAATTTGGTATATGTTTAACAATATAATTAGTAATATATTGGTATATATTTAGTAATAATAATCTCTTGTCCCACAGGAAAGGGATAGAAAACTAATAAAAATATTTAAAAATTATAACAATTAATAAAAAAATTATAAAAAACTAATAACAGTATCCTATTCATTAGAATGACAGTCAAAATATTATGGCATAGAAGAAATATCTGTGATTGTAATAGCTGAGTTACTAATTCAGCAGTTAACTAAAAATTCCGAATCAGCTGCAACATCAATCGTTCAACCGAAGACTAAAACAATGATGTATACAGAATTTCTTTTATTAATTTTTTTTTAATGAACAGGATAAATATAAATATTTTCAATAATCTATTCACATCACTGAAAAGTAATTAATGTAATTAAAAATCTAACGTCCTCATCATCCTGAGTTATAATATTCATTACTGAATGTTGGTTGCCTTATTATTCATTGAATCAGTTAAGAAAAATGCACTAGTAATTTGAACTTATATTTTATTGTTTCATGGTTTTCCTCTATATTGTTTACCTTTTTATTTTACTGAAGGGAGCGGAATGGCTCAGTAGTAGAGCGCTGAGTTGCCGTGACGATAGTCCCTAGTTGAAATCCGCTGTAGTAGATTTTATTTAATCTTATAACAGCCGAGATGCTCTAATCTATCGGTTGAGCGTTGACCTATCTTTGCCCAATAAACAATACACTCTCTACCATGTACTGAATCCAAGGCCCTTCATGGGTTGTAATGCTAGGGATTTATTTTATTGAAATTTATTAACTTTCGTTTAAGTTCAAGCGAAAAAAATACCTCCTGAGGCTCACAGGCCCTTTTTAAAGTGGGTACCCTTAATTGGGAGAAAACCTGGCGTATAAGCGTGATTTCAGACTAATCACCTTCCAGCAAAACCGTTTTCCTAGAAATAGTACAGTTTCTACTACATACTGAATCCAAGACCATTGAGTGATTTTGAGGTATTATCATGCAAAGTGGTTTTTATTGATGTGGTAAGTTTTTCTATGGCAGTATTAATGTTTTGTTTTGTCCTAAGTGAAATTTTAGGTGCAATTTGTTCTCCAGATCATAACAAAAGTTGTCACAGCCAATAGGTGGGGTTATTTGGGGCGAGGCTAGAGTAATTCTTAGTGGATGTGACAGAAGGAAAGGATGTTTCCAAAGGAATTGGATGATCGACAATCCCATCGTTGGTGTTTAGCGTTGTAGTCTCCTCCAACAATGAAACGCGGTCCAAGAGATTGGAATAAGGAATCAAGGTTACAGAAAAGACAATTACCAGAGGGACTGTATACAACTGAAAAAGTGATATGGAATGGACGAGTCGTTATGTTTACTGAGATAAATTGGATAGCATCAGTTGGAGTGGAAGGAATAAGGGAGTGGGATATGTTTTTATGAATGAGAATACAAGGCATATGAAGTGTTGTCTGGGTTGTCTGATTTGTAAGTGAAGTAGTCCCGTACATAGAATTTTGTGCTATTATGTGAATTCAGTAAGTAAAGCAATATCATTTTTTTGTCATGCAGAAATATGTCATATTCATCACGGTGATTATTTAGGCCATTAGCATTCCATAAAACGACAGCTAGGGGCGTTATGTTCATCGTGGATGATTAAGCGGGAATTCGATTAGGATTCTTGTCAATAGAATGATGAGTGGTTTTATGTTTTCTTGAAGATCTTTCAGGAATGATGTTAGGATTGAATTAATGTCGTTTGGGTTTTGCAATTGGATAGGATATAGATCTGGTGGTTGGCGTGGATAATTTACAAGGTTGGCCTGGGGTACTGGTTCTGTTTTCAACCTTTGTTGATCTATGGATGGGACAGGATTCGGATATTGAGGTGGAAGATTGACCCTTAAGGTTTGAGGATGGAGAGGTATTAGATGACGTGGAGGTTGGACATTAGTATTGAATGTCTGGATCGAGCATCTCGATAGTAGTAGCTTCTACTACATACTGAATCCAAGACCATTCTTGGGTTGTTGTGGTACAAGTTTTCAGATCATTATTAATTATTTAATTGATAACTTCTAGAAATGGGTTGGTAATAGTGGGGAGAACTAGACGGGTAACTGATTCTTTAAGTCAATATTGCCAAGCTAGAATGGTGCCATAGGTAAGGAGAAAAATGTCCCGAATTATTATAAATTGATTAAATTCAGCTGAAAAAATAACTTATAAAAGGATTCCATTCCTGATATTAAGGTATAATTGCCATTTTCCGAAGTGAAATTGCTTGCAACCGAGGAAGAATGTGGCATAACCGATTCGGGTCAGCCATCAAATCGATTCTATCGAGCCATCAAATCGATTACCTGCTACGGTTCAGCGGTCACCGTTCCATCTTATGGGAACATATCCGTAATCTACAAAGCGGGCAATAACTATATCATTTGCAGCTCAATTTTTATAAATCGATCAAAGTGTTATCAATGCAAGAAATAAATGGGCCGTGCAAAGGAGTTGTTAAAAGGTTAAAGAAAAGTTCCGAGAGAGGTTCTCAGTACTACTATATCTCTGGAAAATTTATTTGTTTATTATTATTTAATTTTCATTTGCACCTGCGCAATTGCGCATCCAGCAGATTTGATTGAAGTGTCTTTCTCTTCGCTTTTCTACATGATCATCGAGCTATTTTGGAAAAAAAAAATATATATCAATTGTTGAGTAGGTCTCTTGGCCAATGTCTTTTTAATCTTTTCTTATCAAATCCAGGTAACAGGGAGTAGGAAAGCGGAAGAACGAGTGGGTTTGGGTGACATTGTGTCGATGAGTGGAATGTTATGTATTTGTTATTATATTTATTGTTGTAACTTTTAAAGAAGTCTTCCTGTAGCCATGTATTCTAATGATACCATCAGAACCCATAATACCGTTTAAAAGACTTCCATTTGATATAAGCTTTGCTTTTGCTACGACTATCAACAAGTCTCAAGGCCAGACAATGTCCATTTGCGGTTTGGACCAAGAGCATCCATTTTTTTCCCATGGACAAGTATCTGTTGCATGCTCACGTGTTCGTAAACCATCCAATCTATTTGCATTAGCAAAGGACAGATTAAAAAAAATATTGTGCATTGATTAGCGCTCAATTAAATTGAAATAAATAGTTATAACTTAAAAAAATATTATTAGCCATAATTAAAAATCAACTATGATATACCTCATTCTTTAATCTAATGATTATAATTTAACAGTTAGGAATTTCGTATGTTATTTATTTATTATATACTGTACTTAGATATGAGATGAATAAAATGTAAAATCAAAAATCTATTTAATTAGTTTTTTCCATTCATTCATAGTTTCTTTAAAATTCAAATTTTAACGTAATACATTTTTACAACTATTACAACACCGACAGCAACGCGTGGCCGGGTCAGCTAGTATATATATATATATATATATATATATATATATATATACATATATATACATATATATATATATAGCACAAAGGAAAACACAAAATTACGTTTGACGTATTTATACGTTTCGCCCAGTTATCAGGTTAAAGACGTAAGTGCCAATAACGCATTGTGGTGGAGAATTATTTAATAATTAGTTACTGGGACGGTCATGCAACCAAGAAACAAAAAAAAACATAGTTTTTAGAATATCTTTATATTTTTATACATATTTAAATAATTAAGTATTTTCATGCTTTAAGTATGCAAGTTTTCTGAGGCAGTGGTTCCCAACCGGGAGCGTAAAAAGTCAGGGGGAGAGCGCGAGACCAGTTGAAAATAAAAAAAAATCTTATATTTCTCTTTCCAGGACTTTTTTTTTATTTTAAATTGAAACTTATAATGTTGTGTCTTGATACAGTAAAATAAATGTTCTGTTTTGAATGTTATAGTTGTTAGATTTTTTTCCATAATCTCATATAACTTATTGAGCAGGGGGGCCTGGAAGGACTTCACTTGAACAGTGGGGGGTGGCGTGATACATAAACATTTGGGAACATCTTTTCTAAAAAATATCGGCACGGCAAACTCACTTTTTTTGTTAAAGGTCTCGTGACGAGATGGTAAACATTTTTGAGAATAAAAACAATAAAATGAGACATTTCTACAGAAGTAGAAAAAATATTTAATTGACCTAGGTTTACATTTAAGAAAATTATCGATATTGGCGTTTCAGTTCTCATTTTAGTCAAGCAGGGCAGTGAAAATTTCCGGCCATGAGAATAGCCCAGCGACCCAAAATTTCCCTTTTTATAAATATAAAGTTTTATTATAAAACCATGCAAATAATTATAGCTATGCATAATAATATATTTTCCTGACAGGTAACGAAATGCGAACAAGACTTGAGAGGAATAAGGAAAGGTCAGGGGGTTAAAGACATTATATTGTAGAAAGGAGGCCAATGAATAAAAGAGCTGAGGTGAAGAAGGACTTGATGGAACCCGTTTATAATTCGGCTTCAACTATGTTAATTATCACTAGCTTGATGGATCCGTCGAGGCCGCATCTCTATTGTGTCTTTTTTACTTTCTTTAATAATGCTCTGGTAGTGTTTTTCTTATCTATGAATACACGAATGTGTGTATATATATATATAGATATATATATATATATATATATATATATATATATATATATATATATATATATATATATGAGCATAAATAAACATATACGTGAAAAAATGTTATAGATATATGTTGTACATGCATGTCTTATTATTTATGCAGGTTGTAGTTCGAGTCAAGTCGCAACAAATTTTAACTTTACATTCGTTTCCTTATTAAAATTCTCGAAAATAAAAGTAATTGTGTTTTAGCATGAAAAAAAAGTGTGAAAATATGGAAAATGTTTATATTTTGGTAATAATTTTATCAAGAAACGAACATTTCAACAAATATTTCGAAGAAAAGATGATGACATATAGACTATAGACTATTTATAAACAGTATGGGTAAATCGGTTCTTTAATCTATATACAGTCGATAATAAAATTATTTTTAATTTTTATTTAGCATATTAATAAGGAAGCGAATGAAAAGTTAAAAAACTGTAACTTAATTCGAAGCGACAACCTGCGAAACTGATATTACAATCAGTTTCGTTCATTAGGGGTGTAAAACTTGTGTTGTAAAACTTCTTATTATGCATCTTGAATAATTTTAGTTGACTGTAAAAAATTCTCCTAAATAGGGAGAACTGTTTATTGGAGATCAAACGTTTCGACTCACATTGCAGATCTTCTTCAGGGCTAAAATACACAAAATACAGACAAATTAAAATTGTATATGATAAATATTGAAGATATTTAATATAAGAATTAGGAGTGATCTTAGACAAATATACAAAGCAAAAGGAATAATTATCGAGAATATTTTTGTAGAATTATCTAAGGCTCCCAGCATCTTTATGTTTTATCACTCAGATACTTTGATGTCTGTTCGTATTTTTAATATTTACCATGCATAATATTAATTTTGTATATTTTACTTTGAAGAAGACCTGTAATTTGGGTCGAAACTTTAGCTTTCCAATAAAGAGTTCTCCCTATTTAAGAGGATTTTTTTTTTACCTCTACCCGGACCATTTTCTTCCTCTTACTGATTATACACTGTATAATAATAAGTATTGCCGACACTGAACGTATATACAGTCACCGATGACAACAAGAGACGCAATCGCCAGCCTTTCAATGGTAACCGCCAATGCAAATAAAAATCCATTGATTGATATGAAGGCTTAACAATCGCAGACCACCAAGTGCCAGGTTAAAGGCTCAGCTCTGGAGCGCCCGGGGGCTTCCTGATACAAAAATTACAACTTTCTCTCTGCCTACTGCAAGATATGTGGGACTATCGCTGTTTGTGGTCACCTGAACGCTCCTACAACTGCAGCACAGAACCAATGAAAGGATTTTATTGACAATAATTATCGAGGCATGATATATAATGCATACTCCACGCATAGGAAAGTCCACCTTCCTTAAGAAGCTACATCCAAAATGCAGTCAAAGCCCAACACCTTCCAACAGCCTTCGGCCACAGAAAATTCAAACATATTCAAGAAAACAAAATAGAGTGTCCTGATGGAACATAAAGGAGGCTGATTTCAAGAAGCTTGTTATTACCTATGAACAATTTGTAACGAATCCTCAAAAAAAAAAGAAGACACGAATGGGAGTAGGCTAAAGAAATTTCGTAATAAGAACTTCATAAAGGAATAGAAAAATCTTAAAAACAATAACAAAATGCTCTGCACCAGTGTTCCCCGAGATCAGATCAAATGAAATCAATGTTTTAGAATTAATAGTCAGAAATTCTTCTGATCCAAAGTGCGTCATTTATCAATTTTTCTCACTCAAACCAAGTTATTACGTTAAAATACTTATAATAATTCAATATTTGAGTGGAAAACAGTAATGTTAAAGAAAAAATTATCGCACATAAATTGTAATGTGTAAAAAATTGTATCCACAACTGTTACTTTTTTTTTAAATATAGCTTTTCTTCCACTCAAACATTTAATTATGTTCTTAGTCATTATTCAGGATGTGCAAAAAAGCAATAATTAAATGTATAAACTATGTATTTAGTGGTTTATAATATTTACATAAAATTCAATCCTTAAAATTGCACGTAATAATTTTGGTTAATAATAACCACGCGTTTGTTTTGACTTTGAGTAATTTATTTTATTTTTGATCGGCACATTTTTAATACACAGTCATTGCATAACTTTTTTGGGTATACCAGACAAGCTTGTGTTTGGCATTTTATGCTTTTCTATGCTGTTCTTTGATTTTTAGTTCAAAAGCCACCAATTTATATTTATAGAGTATATCTTAATTTATAAATGTATTAAATTTAGAAAAACTAATTAGGAATAGTGAATGTATTGGATTATCCGTCAGGGAGATGGACAAAAATTTGCGCTTGTGTGGAATATAAAAGGCAAAATCGTTGTAGATAAGTTTTTTTGCTGTTGTCTGGACAAAGATGCATTCCCAACTGAGACTCTTTTAGTCGCACAGACTCCGGAGTTGACTTCCAGCCCTACTTCCGACAAAAGGGTAAAGTGCACCATATATTAGATGGATGTTCCGACCTAAGTGTTAAATGTATCCAGTTTAAAAAGGGTGGGAGAGCCTCCAGGAGAGCTCCGATCTGATATCTACAGGATCCATCCCCGCTTTCTTGGTGGAAGAGGATATGGGCATTAAGGCACAACTTTTTTATCTCTGAACAACTGATTGAACAATGGTCCTCCAGAGGGTGAAATCGTCATAATTTCTGACTCAGATATAGCGCGCTTCCTTCTGTCTAACACTACGGAGTCGTGAACGATTTTCCTATTCTAGAACAAAAGATAAATAACTGCAAAGCGTCAACTTTTCAATGAGGGATTTAGAGAAGGCGCAGGAGGAAAACAAAGTCATACTTAGCTCGGACTAAACCAGATGAACTTCTACCAAGTTCGAGAACTTTGTGATCTTTCTCCGGACAGGGGATTGGATAGAATGGTGGTACAAAAGAATAAGTTTTAAAGTCTATTGAAGAAATTTAGGATAGTTTTCACATCCTACTACTAATGACGGTTTATTTACAGTTTCTAGGTAATTTTATGGAGTAGATATTTATATATATTGTTATTAAAGAGCATCTTCTTTCCACACAATAGAGTTTGGGCGAAAACTCAATTGAATAGCAATTTGATGGGATCAACATTGAACCTTCGGCACTGTGTAGCCATGCCGGAAATCCTGGTTCAAATCCCGCTGCAGGCAGTTACTTTTATTTAGTCTGTTTGCGGCGGGAGATGGATCATATGGGATCTAGGACCCTCCTGGGACTCACCCAGCCTCTATAAAATATTAAAAAATAGGGTACCCAAAAGAACGGGGAAAAACCTGGCGATTGAGCGTGACCTAAACAAGTCACCTCCTTGCAGAACCGCAGTCCATGAAACAGTACAGTCTCTACCATTTACTGAACCCCAGACTCGTTTACGGGTCATAGTGGTTACAGGTTTCAGGTTTGAACCTTCAGGTTCAATTTCGATTCAACTTTTCATTCGTTTCCTTTGTAATATTTTCCAAAAACACAAGTTATCGTGAGGTTTAGTATGGAAAAGAGAATGTCATTATGGGAAATGTGTATATTTCGGTAATCACTTCATCTAGAAATGAACGTTTCAACAAACATATATATATATATATATATATATATATATATATATATATATATATATATGAAATCTTTTTTTTTGTTACTAGATGCTAACATGTATTCACTGTTTTTTCCATAAGCCTAGTTCTTTTTACTGTAAATTTGTCTGTTTTTTTATTTTAATTTTGCAATACATTTTCTGAATATCTACCAAAACTTTTTAGTTATTTACTACTAATTTTAGTTATTTTACTAAAACTAATTTAGTTATTTAGTTATTTTAGATATTTTGTAAATATAGTTTTATTCAGATGCAGGCCTTTGGCCAGATAAATATTTACTTAAATATGTTCATCTCTGTTATTCTAAAGGGACCTGGTCCCAGTATAAAATTATTTTTCTATTTTATTCTATTCTATTCTATATATTGTCTTTACTGCGAAATGCTGGTTGAAAATTGTATTTGTTGATGAAATGATCTAATGATCCGAAATCTACTCATTACCCATAATTACATTCTATATTCCAGGCTAAAGCTCATGATAACTTTTATCATGTTTAATGTTTTGGAAAACATTAAAAAAGAAACGAATAAGCACTTAAGACTTGTACCTCAATGCAAAGAGGCAACCTGCGGAACAACCTATTTTTAAAAGAGTATTAAAAGAGTAGATCCTATCGTTATTACCTAATATTTTTTTATTTATTAACTAAATTTCGGTAGTTAAACCAACGAAAAAACGTTTAATTGATTTATCTATAGATGGGATGTAACAAATATATTTATAAATTTCGTCAAATGCTCACAAAACAACTTTAGAAATAGTAGGCTTCATGATTATGTAAGTAATTTCGCCAGTATTTAAGAAAGAGTGTTTATAAAAGAAAAAGAAAATAAGTAAAAGAGTTGTAAAGTATGGAGAAAGAAATGGACAATATAGAGATGTCTTCCAAAGCCGGTAGGTAATAACTTGACCCCAACTGAAATAATGCGCATTTTCTTTGGGGAGAGGTTTGGACTGCTCTCTTTAGAATATCCATGGAATTAAAAGTCGGACGGCAGAAACACACCTCTATCTATCGGGGAGTCCTCGAACTACTTGTGGGATAACGACCTCTTTTTAAAAAGTTGACAGGAAAATATGTGTTTGATATTTGTAAGAGTTTCACACCTCTTGAATCAAATAAATTTCAATAGAAAAATATGTATTGTACATCGATAGCAGAATTTTTTCTAAAATTTCCTCAGCAGCAATTTTATGTTCTCTACTTATAGGTGAGTGACAATCACAATGCAAATAAATTTAAAATAACTTTTAGAAATTTTAATTAGGTTAGCCACCCTTTGTTTCCTACAAAATTATTAAATACTTTAGTCAAAAATGTAAGTTTCAATCAATACAACCAGTACTTGATAATATTAAAAGAATTAAAGTTGATAATATTTGAGAGAATTATATAAATTACTCAACATAGGAATAATCATGATTATGAGACAATAATCTTTGACTGTCCCACTAAAAGATGAATGTATGGTCATTTAGAACAAGATCAGTAGCTTTAGCTGGTATGATAAGTTATGGTGGCTATATCAACCTCTGCAGTAGTTCATGTTCTGGAAGGTTTTTGGTTATCACAGAAAACAATAAAGCTTCTCTACATTACTTATTTTATCAAACTTTGATAGAGGAATCCTACTAATTTTTATAAATTTTATCTTTCATTATTCATTAAATCCCGGGAGCGAAGCGGCTCAGTAGTAGAGCACTGAGTTGCCATGCCGAAATTTCTGTTCAAATCTCGCTGCAGGCAGTACTTTAATTTAGTCTGTTTGCAGCAAGAGATGGGATCTAGGACACACTCAGCCTCCATAAAATATTATAAAAATAGGGTACCCAAAATAAGGGAAAAAAATCTGGCGGTTGAGCGTGACCTAGGACAAGTCACCTCCTTGCAGAACCGTTGTCCATGGAACAGTACCGTCTCTACCCTTATTAGCTCATGTACTGAACCCTAGACCCGTTCACGGGTTGTAGTGGTACATGTTTTTTTTTTATCACTTTTCATTAAATCGCTAACATGAATTTCTTGACATTATACCATAAAACGAATATATCTTACTAAACTATCCCTAGGTTGAGATATTCAAATGCTGTAGCACAGAATCCAAAATACTTTAGTTATAGTTCATTGAAGTGAACTTTAAAAAGAATTAGTTCAAAAATAAATATGTTAACATTTTATGTTAATACTAGGTGCATATACATTGTGATAATCAGTTCCATGCTGGAAGGCAACAGGCAATGAAAGACGCGAGGAATAGGGTATAGGAATAGTGTACATTACTATTGCATATACTATTAATTATACTATTTCAACGTATAATTAGGCAGATTCAAGCTCTTAGATTAAAAGTAGATTCAAACCCGTAGATTAAAAGTTGTGTGGTTCGAACTTGTGAATATTCAATCATCAACAGGGATAATATGTATAGAGATGTTTGTTTTTGTTGAAATAAAAAAAAAAAATATGAAAAATCCACTTTAATAGTAATGACTATAAATTAGTAATTTCAAAGCGATTTGCCCGACAAACATAGAGTGCCCAAATTTTCAAGAAAAGAAATTGAACAGACTAGGAAAGAAAAAGAAATAGACAGTATTGATATAATAAAAACTGCTAGATTATCATAGTAATTGTGTTAATTCTAAAATATAGTATTGTTATATCATAAAATAATATCAATATATCATAATATAGATTAAATATCATATTGTAATGAACAACTAAATTCAGATATAAAGTAGATCAAGTGCATTCAATGTATGCATATTCTTAGGGTTTCTTTTTTACCTTATGACCTCCAACCCTGAACAAACTAGTGAAGTAATATAAACAGATGGAAAACTCTAAAATTTAATTTAATCTTCTTAATATGAATATTGACTAATCTTAATAACTAAATAAGTAAGCTCTCTGTTGAAATTAGAATAAACCTGTATTTGCTTCTTACTTGAAAATTTCAAGATTGTTGCTCCAATATGCTTAGTCACTGCACCCTCAATACATTAATATATAATATGTCGACAATCGATTATCATCATAGAGGTATTATTACTGAGATTACGATATGATGAAAAAAATTTAAATACACATTTAATAATCACTTTTTAGTGGTAAACATAAAAAGAATATATTATATGAACAATATTGAAAACTCTATAGATTAATTTTTTTAAAATTACATATCTAGAAACCAAAAAGAATTAATGAATGATTTAGATTTCTAACAAGCAAATTTGTATACTATGAACCTCCTCTTATACAATGTTTCCGACTCACGCTGCAGATTTGAGGTTGAAATGTAATCCAAACGATAATGAATGAATATCTTCTTTTCAGTAATTCATTCCTTAGTTCTATCTAATTCATTGTGTGCTAGCTACTAACAATTAGCAAACATTTATTTCGGTATAGCTCTAATAACTAAATCAATAGATACTTTTATGGCAAGTCATTTAACTAGTTCATAACTAAATGATAAGATAAATTTCTAATCATCATGTTTCCCCTTTTTAGTATGAAAGCAAGCATTATCTTCTTGATATCTGAGAAAATCTAACACATAACTATTGGTATCCCTACTATATCTTCTGGCGGTTTGAAAATATCTCTGCAATATTGAGTCAAAACTTAAAATCAATGATAATTCAAATTTAGGTTGTAATAGATTTATCTGGAGTGGATATTCCCCTTTGCCAACTTATAATTCAAAGAAGAAAACAAGGTAAGTACTTTTCAACGGTAATATTTGCTTTTAATTTATAGTCCTTCTTAATATTTCTGTGTAAGAATTCACAATATTATGGAGTTATTAATTTGTTGATTTAAAAATACTAATTAAAACAAAGCCATTTTAGGTTTTCTTTAATTGTTACTACATGATTGTATAAATTCATACTCCTATACACCCTATTCATATTCATATTCAACTTTTTATTTTTTATCGTTATTAGTTTCTTTTTTGGATTAATTAAATTAATTGTTTCACTTTAAATAGTAATAAGCTAAAAAATATTTGAAAATGTTTAATTGAAACATTATGGTAACAAAAAAATGCTTTATCACCAATCACCATAAATTGATGCCTAAATAATTATTTTAAAAGAATACATTTTCTACACAATCCTTTACTAAGCTAAAAAACAACCATAAGGTGTTAACGAAAAATTCAATTCACAAAAAATATTTTGATACTATTTTTTTAGATTAAGTGCCATATTAATGCTACATTAATTTTATTTTATATGTTAAAGGATAATGAGTGTTGTTAACTACTTAAGAAAACTACACAATGCTATACAAACTTATTGCTTAAATGAAGAATTGATTTTCATTGATTTGTAAATTTTTTAGGATATCATAACTGTCGTGTTCATTTTTAAAAATAGTTTCCTAATTTTAAATGGTATCATGGTGTTTATATCCAACAACAATGAAAAATGATTACGTTTTTTTGTTGGAGTACAGCAGAAATTATGCTTTTGTCCTACATGTTAAAAGCAACAAATATTCTGTTTTGAATAGTTAACAAATCTACCAATCGAACAATATTAATAAATTTTATTATATTTTCTAGACTTATCAAAGGCCTGGTAAAAGAAATCATATTATTCCAAAGTTAATTGTAAAATTTTAAATATCTTTATTTTGAAGAGAAAAGATATGTCCAGGGCCGGGATTCGAACCCGGGTCTCCCTTAAATAATTAATTAAAAATAAATAAATAAAATAAATTAAGTGTAAACTATTTGAATTGTTTTTGAGAAATATTTCAAGTATAAAATAGAAAAATTATAAACCTAGAATAAGCAATTTTACAATGTCTGTGATACAACTGGTCCCATTTTGGTCTATTTGCATTTTTAATTTAAACTTACAATGTTAAAAAGCCACAATGAGTCAAAAGTGTTCTCCCAAAACTTAAAATAAAAATCATATAATTTATTTATTTCCTAAATAAAGGCAATTAAAATGGATATAATTTTTTTATTATATAACAGTATGGGTACACTAAATGTTATTATACAGTATGTTCTAGTACACAGTGTTGAGTGGGTAGTTAAAGGCATGTTAGATAAATAAAATTTGTCAAATATTTTTATGTTAATTTTTGATACAGTCAGATTTAATTATTAAAGAGGATATTTTTGTATAATGTTACTATTTGTTTATAATTTTTTGTTAAAAAAACAACTTTTATTGCACATGAAGTATTTTGCAAATGTCAAACCCATAATATTTTACTACTGATCAGCAATATTACTATTTATTTGTTTGACTATTAGTGTTAAAAAAAAGTATCTCTTTCCGATTCTAAGTTGTAATATCACTTCTGTGATTCTGTTTATGGTTCTAAACATAATGGTTGAATAAACACATCATTTTGTTATTCAATTCAATATCTAGTTTTAGTAGAATGAGGAAAGCAGGGTATCAATTTTTAAACTGCTCAATTATATTTATGGGCTCATTCCAAATCATTATCAATGTGTTTGTGCTGTTTTGCCTTAACGTTTTCCAAAATATGTTAATTTGCTCATAAATCATATCAAGCCAGTTAATTTCCATAAGTTAAATGCTTACACAAGTTATTTCATTTAAACCACTTGGTTGAAATAAATTTGGTTTTTTTGACAATACATTTTGCTGCAGTCTTATTTTTTAGTTATTTTTTTTTATCAATTTGATATTAATATTAATTGCATTAGCCTTTGAAGCCTATTAAGTTCATTGCAAATAAAAAAAAAAATAAAACAAAGAAATAGTTGATCTACATGCTCTCCTTATTTAGTCAGAGGCTTCTTCATAGGGTAGTATAAACAGTTATAATTCTTATATTTTTGTAGCAATATTTAATACTATCATCGTTGTTTGAACTTCAAGTATATAATTCACCAAACAGAAAATAGAAATGCTATTAAATAAATAATTGGATAGATGAGTTCTGCGTGTGACTCAAATTACATAAATAAAATTAATTATTGGCTTATCAACACTTCCAACCCAGTTTATTACCTTGTCTTCTCTCAACACTTTTTATGCATTTCCTTTATTAGATCGTATTTGGGCATATCATTTTCAAATGCTGTTCAATTACTTGGAACAATGGCTTTCCGCTAGATTCATTACTTAGCAATTAGGAATAGTGGTGTAAGACATTTTTTTTTTCTTTCTGATACAATAAATTGCAATAACTACCGTACATACCATATATAATATAATATAATATAGAATATATTAAGATAGGCCTAAAGTTATAAGTTTTATATGTTTGATATATTGATATAAGTTATTGTAAATAAATAAATTAGGAGTGTAAGAAAAAAAAAAGTACATATTAAGATTAAATATATAATCAAATCCAATGTCCTTCTTTCATCTAGAGGTATTTTAAGTGCTATATTTAATTATATATATATATATATATATATATATATATATATATATATATATATATATATATATATATATATATATATATAATTAAGGGATAAAACCCTTTGGTCATCGATGCCTATGATTTGCCAATGAATAACACAAACACAAGCTTATTCTCACACCAACAGGCACACTCACAAAAATGATTAGGATATTTATAATGAATAAAATAATAAGAAGTGTATAACTATTTGTAAAAACTTCTCAGTGTAAATGCTACATCAGTTTTAACTTAATCCTCAAAGATGCAAAGCCTCATCGAAATACTAGTTCTTTCAAAATTTACAATCCAATGAAAAACGGTTTATGTTTATGCAATCTACTCTGTTCTTTTCATATGCGTTAATAAAAAAAATGAGTGTGGATTCTTTTAGATTCTAATTTCAATTTGACATTTCCAACAGATATCCCAAGTTCCTGATCTCAATTGCGACGTTGGTACAATAAAATAAGTATTTCTTATTTTGTGTAATCATTGCCTGCACCCCCCCCCTCCTTTCCAAAACTTTCTTCCACTTTGCATCTAATTATAATTAATACTGTTCAGTAAAGGTCCCATCGAACCGTTTTTCCCTGTTTAAAATATTCATCAGTATTCAATATTCCAAATAAATCCTCTTTTTTGGAATTAGTTAAAGAAATAATAGTTAAAAGAAGCCTTCTCGTGTAACTTATTGGATTGTAACCCGAGAGAAGCGACACCTTAAAGAGGTAAACCTGTTTAACGGAATTCTGCAGGTAATTGAGGATAATTAATGGAACAATTACCTCGGACTACTAAGGCTAGGAACTCTACCGGCTTGTGGCTCGGGCCTAGCGGTAGTTTTGCTACTCTTAACGGAAGTCACTATTCCCAAAAGAGAGATTTTAAAGGAAAAAAAACTAGATTGGGAGACAGACGTTTTGAACGAACTTTATTCGATTGATTTAACTTTTCATTTTACACACAAGATATGTTGTTTCATATAGAGTTCATAGATTTATAACTTATCACTGGTGATTTCTATGGCCATGGAAGTAAGTAATTCTTTTTCTGGATGTGTGACTCTTGAGAGTAACAAAAGCACAAAACTTTGCAATTGAGAAAACTTCATCAAGTTACCATAAAAATAGTACAGTAGACGTATTGCAGTAGAATAATACTTCATGGCAAAGATAAGTTTAAGAGTAGGGATTTGTGAACTTTAAAAATTCAGATTTTTAGCAAGTCATTATATCTACAGCTCCGACGAATAAGTGGTAAAGTCGAAATTTATCCAGTAAGAGTTAATTGTGGTAAGCGGAATCGTGTCGTTTTCGTAGTTTTTGGATTGATATGGAATTTTAATATAGACAATGACTCCATATAAAGCCTGACTTAGCCACTTATGCATAACAGGAATAACATGATTCCACATTTTGGGAAAAACCTTTTTTGTTTGTTTTTATTTTATTTTATAATAACAAACTTAGCTGAGATAGCTGCTATACGGATCTCAAGCATGAAAAACGTCCATGACCAGTTTCAATCGGCCTCCTCGTTATTTGAGGACAGATCAGCTTTTTCTAGCGACAACCAGGAATCAGTAGACCATTGAGTCACCTGAGTCTAATTGTTCTTTATGATGTTAATAATTCCAATTTATTCTTCCGAGAGGCTGATGGACGAGATGGCAGCGTGCTCCCTTTTGAGAACTACCGCTAAACCCGATCCAGAAGTCGGTGGAGCTCTCCCGATCCAGCCATAGTAGTCCAAGGTGGTTGTTCCATTAATTGTCTTCAATTGACGACAGAACTCAATTAAACAGGTCTACCTCTTACAATGTATCTCTTCTCTTCTGGATGTGCGATCCAATGATACAGGTCATAAGAGACAGCCTCCTCTATCAATACATACATATGAAACAAGCGAAAGTTTTTTAAGTGCGAAAGTTTCTTCTTATCAGAAATCAGGAAAATAATGAAACAATCGAAAATAATGCAAAATCCTTGAAAAAAAAATCTATTTATTTTATTCAAATTAGACAGCCTCCTAAGTCTTAACCCTAATAAAGTTGGACTTATTAATCCTGCACTGTCATATACTAGATCAAGTAGTAACATCATAGGCACCTAGGGATTTATTAGGGATTTACGTGAAAGAGTTCACTATACTTTTAATCACTGGAGGTTTTTGTTTAGAGGGGGGTACATTATATTTTTTTATCACTGATTAAAATTATGTTTTTATTTTTTACCCCATTTTAGTAGTGAACTTTAACTATTTTTACACCGCTTAAGTAGTGAACTTTAACTATATTTCTTCACAACAGTGACTAAAACAATAATGTGCTTAGGTCGAAGATGCTTATATAATTATCTTTAAGGCTCCTTTTCAACATTAAGTGCTCATCAAAGCCCTTTATTGCGTAAGAAGCGCAGACATGTTAAAAAGGACATTTAAGACAGAATTATTTCAAATTGTTACGAAAAATAAAATATAACTAAAAGCCTACATCTACACAGATCTTTCTATTGTGCATTATGATTTAAGAAGAGATCATACGGGTGTAAGTAATTGATTGATTACATAGCTCAGACAATCCATAAAAACAAAATCTAATATTGTAAAAACATTAGTTTTTGTTTCGGGAGGACTTCGGTTTGGAAAAACCACTTTTCCTTGAAAAAAGTCAGTGCACTCTGCATACCTCTAATTTGCCACAATAATAGTTAAATAAGACACCAATCACGTTAAATAATATAAATACAAAAAAATAAAAACAGAATATTATTTGGGCTAATTTTCAAAACTGGTACAAGTGACGGCCTGGCATCAGATTTCAGAGAAAACTAGAAATATCTGAGGAAGAGACCCGTTGACTGAATAACTGACCGAAGACAAGAACACAAATCAGGCAAGATTACGATCTTACTCCCGGAGCATTCAGTCTTCCGAATAAAATAGATCAGTAAAATCCTGCCTCAACATTTTGGTTTCGGGAGTCATCTTATTCTTCTTTAATTAAGATAAAAACAAACACTTATTATGCATGATAGGGGTATGAATAATTAAAGAAAATATAGCACAGTAATTCGGGTGCTACTATAATATAGTAAATAAATTAAGAGATTATTCAAGGCAAGTAGCGGCTTCATAACCCTTACTAAATTCAAATTAATGAATTTTGAATTAGATTCGACGGTAGAAAATCTATATATGCATGGAAGTTGAGATTATATAATCGAGAGCATTATTACTGGAATTACAAAAGCTCACTCATAACTACTAGCTATAAGAAGTCCGAGATATTGGACATGAGATTCACATCATATACATTTAAATAAGCGGTAAGGCCTCCAACCCAAATGAAAAAGATCCGTAAGGAGTTTGTATTTATCTTGTGCCAGTGAGATTGACAGTTGTAGGATAGTTTTAATAATCCCTAAGACTACAAACTTTTAATGCTGGTAAATCATTCTCTTTTTTACAATGAATGGTATTAAAGAAACGTTAATAAAATATAATTTTTAAAACCTTTTTTAGCTTAATCCTATCAAGGGATTAGGCAATCACGAAAGCTATTGGGTTGTCCGGAAAATGTATGTTTTCTTGAAAAGCCTCCTCCAAATAGTAAACTGTTTATGTTTGTTGGACTTATTACTTAAAAAAAAAAAATATTTTTATTTACCTATGTACCAGTTTGCTACTTTGGATTAATTCAGACCTTATTGAGATGTCAAAGCGTGATTTTAGCATAATAATATTGTAAAAGTTCAAATTCTGCTGGAACGGGCCCCGAACGGCCGGAAATATTGATGAGGTCTTGAGTGAAGGTTTTACAAGTGAGTGCACTGTTCAATGGTGGTTCTAGGGATTTCGAGAGGGAAAATTGAGTCTTGAAGACGCAGGGAGGTGACAGAAGTTCTGCAAAATTTCAAGCTTTTTCAGCCTGTTCTCGAACTGTTGTTCGACCAAAGCTCCGAGAACATCATCAAGGGCAGAACTTCTTCCATGGAAGACATCTGGCTGTCTCTAATGAGATCTTCTTATTGCATTATCGATTCAATTGGCTATTTGGCTCCATGGACAAATGAATGTAACCTTATTACAATCTCCAAGAGTGTTTTCAAACCCAGAAATTACTAAATGATTGATACTAATACCTGTCAACAGAGACAAGAAAATATTTGCCTTTATGAAGAACCGACATTAAAGTTTTAATTTTAGTTTGTGTTATAGTAAGGGATAACCTTTCGCTTTATTCAAATATGCCGTCTCCAATCTCAATACATGTCAAAAGATGGAATTTGTGTTGAGTTTTAGAAACTTGCTTAAGGTGTTAGAGTGCCCCGAAAGGATTGATTCATTAGCCGTGACTGTCAGTAACTGAATAAAATTGATCACCACAACTCTTTTTATTTTTTTTTATCCGATAGATTTTCTAGGTAGATATAAAGAATTTGTTACTTTAACACTAAGAAAAAAACTCGAATTCGCTGTACCTTAATATTTTACGAATAAATGAATTGGGCCAATCGAATGACAATATATTGTTATGATATTGTTAAGTTATAACAATTTTTTTTTTTTTTTTTTACAACTAAGGAAGTCTGATTTTCAACAATGATGACAAATGAAGTACCAATACAATACCAATATTAGATTCGTTATATTAAGAAAATTTCCTGGGCGATTAGAACAGGATCTATTTATCTATGTTATTCAGATTGATACGCGTGTTTAGCGAATTGAATTGTTTCCTATTCCCATTTCACAAAGCGAGATGCAAGTCGAATGATACAGCTGCATTCTTCATTAAAGTTCAACCGGTTCTAAGAAAATAAAAAAATATGCACAGAAATATTGTATAAACAGTAAAATAAAAAAGAGTCGCAGAGATATATGCGCTCAGTTTACTTCGCTTCTTCTAATATGAATAAGAATTATAATAAATATATGTGGGAAATTTTTTCAAAAGCTTGAAATCGGTACAAGTTTGACTTTAAGATGAAAATAAAACCTTTCGAGTGATGCGACAATATTTTCTACATCTTGGTCATTATATTTTGCTTGAGCTTCCTTGAACGTTCTTCTTTAAAAAACTTTTATTATATATTGATGAACTTCATTTTCAACAGGAGAGCGTTTCACCAAAAAACACTTAAATATAATAATAATCTTTTTACCACCATAATCTCTTTACCTACAATTCAATACCTAAATCATTTATTTGAAATAGGACAATAGTAATAGTATACTTATTCATAGACAATAGAAATTGTAGATATAAAGGACAAATGTTAAGTCATAACATAAGGAAAGTAGAGCCGTCATTTATGTTTTATCAAAAATAAATAAATAAATAATAAAATAAAAAGCTTTGTAAATATTTTAAAGCATCGGTCTCGAGGAGATGTTGCAAATTATGGGTTTTTTTGTCTGCTGTGACTTTATACTGCTACGGCAAATCGGAAGATGCTACTGTGGGAATTCTAAATTTTGTTAATCCAGTTATAATTAGGATAGGGATCTTCAACAAGAACCTGTCATCTTCCAGGCTTCGACCCCACTTTACGTCTCTTCAAAAGAGCGGCATAGCCAATGTTTTTTACTCCTTTTTAAAAAACCTACGGGCACCTGCTGTCTTCGAACTCTTTATCTTTGACATAATAACATAAGATAGTTATGCTAACCATTACACCTCACAAAACTCAAAAAGGTTTTTCATCGATTTAGAAATCATGAATCATCGACCAGAAAACATCAGTAATCGATGCTCAATCCTTTCTCCAACAACTAATTAAGATCTTGAAGTACAACAACAAAGTTAATTGAGCTCGATAGAGTTTGTCACTTAGGCGTTTTCCACTTAGACAGCGCTGTCGTAAATTCATGACTTTACCGTAGGCGGAAGGAAGCAGTTGTTTGGTGAGGGACCAGGATGGCTTCTTAGATGAGACAGCAAGAAGTCGAGTACCTGGCCTTAGAGCTTGGCCAACGCACCTCAGGAGCATCTTAATAGCGGTTGACAATTCAATATCCGCCTCCTTGCAGATTGCTTCTTCACCTGCGGTTTACATCCAGATATATAATTGTTAATGCAATGTCACTGCTTCTTTTAACACTAACTCTTGAACTTTTCGTTTATGAGAACTTCTTATCTCATTTACAATATAAAACTGTTCTTGCTCCGAAAAGAATAATGATTCAAAATTTTCAAAAAGTGATGTGCATAAAATGAAGATGGCTGACTATGTGCCATGCACCTAGTTAATTAAATAAAGGTTATAACTCTTTGGTGAATGAAATAACAGTCTATGTGGTTAACTGGCCATTAAAGTTAAGATTAGAAATTGTATTAATTAAATAATGGGCCGACGGTAAGAAGATGACAAATTCAATGTTACAACACTCTGGTTATCGATACTCAAGTGATGAGCATTGTAATGTAAGGGTTCGACTTCTGGATATTATTTCTGATATTTGATTGACTTTCTGGATAGTTGATGTCACCAATATCAAAATTAATCGGCATATTTATGGGATATAATTTACAGAGAATTAGCGATAAGAAAAAAGTAAAGAGTTGAGGAGAGACCCCATTCAGTATTAATGTAGTTGTTAAAGGTATCAGTGGAATGCTCAAGCGCTGGGCAGAATGTAGCTGAAAAAATTTCCAATCTTGAACAACCTATTAATGTGTTGGCCGTTTGTCATGAGGCGGTTGAAAGGTCTGTCCACCCACGGCAGGATTTCCGAAGAAGTTAATCCCCTGCATGAAGATATCTTTAGTGGTAATCTATTGAACCGAGCAAATAAGTAATTTAGAAAACAATTTAACGCATTCATTGAAAGGCAGTAGAATGGAGAAATGACGAATCATAAAAAATAAGTATTTATTCCCCACGTTGTTGCTTCAGTAGTGGATCAACCCTCTCGTGGAGTATTTAGAGACGTATTGACGTCACTACGTTAGGCTCTCACTAAAGCTACAACCTGCGGAAAAGATACTAAAAAATATTCCATGTTAGATGGAAAGGATGAATATATGTATGTATATTTGAAATATTCAAATGTGTATATGTGTAGTAAGTATATGTAATGTAATTTGAATTAAATGTATATGTAAAGAATTTATCCTTATACAAGACTGAAAAAACAAGAAACTGTTCGACGTTTTCGCCTACTTCAATATTTACTGGACAAACGTTCAAAGCTCCCAATTAATTACAAAAGACTCATTTACGTGACAGTTATCAGACCTATTTGGACATACGGAGTTGAGCTTTGGGACTCTACTAAACCATCTCGTACCTAACTACCATCTAAACCATCTAATTCATCTCGTATCCAATCCTTACAATCCAAAATCCTTCGTAAAATCCTCAATGCTCGTTATTATATCACAAACAAACTCATCCATCATGATCATGGGTTGCTGGTTTGGCCCAAACTAGATACCTATTCTTCCATGAATAGCTCCATACACACATGAATCCGCTAGTCTCTCAACTTGCTTCCCATAATATTCCTGATAACCCTCCGAGACGTCTGAAAAGAAGATGGCCTCGAGACCTTCCGCTATAGAACTTTATTGGAGTGCTATCAATGGATAGTTCCTCCACAAGTGTTTTTTTTGTTCATGTCCTTTGTTGATATAGCAGATTTATTTGATGTAATATAATTACAGTTGTAAATATCAATAAGTTATTCTATTCTAAAAAAAAAAATGTAAAGAATTTGAAAACAACAATCTTGCGTTTTACAAAAAACCTTTAATTATTCAAATATCAAACAATTTATTTTTATTTATTTAAACACCCTTCTTTGCCTTAAGGGCACAGCAATATTACTCCGGTTTTAACAATATTACTCACTACGACTCACTCTAATTTTTAAAATTAAAAAACTAACAGCTGACATTTAACAAAACACACTAACAAAAGACGGTAAAACAAATTAAAGAGTAAACCAAATAAGATAGTTTCGGTTCATGATTCTCACAAGATCCTTTGTAAAATTGTTTACAAATATGTCAGACCATGGAGCAGCTGAGTGTGTAGAGACGAGAGTTGCAGTGCTGAAGATCCGAAGTACGTATCCAGCGGTGACAGATACATTATTCAATTTTTTAACAGCTATAGATGGAGCCTTTGGATTCTGTAAGCCCATCTTTGTGGCTTATCTAATCTTTAAAAAATGAAAAAAAATCCCTGAAACACAAAAGCCAATGAATGGTCTTTCATTGGTTCAGTGAGTGATAGAGACTATACTGTTTCTAGGACAACGCTTGTGTAGGTTTTTCACGCTCAACCACCAGATTTTTACCCAATTAAGGGTACCCACTTTATAGAGACAAGAGGGTCTCCTGATCCCAAAGGGTGTTAAGAGATTAAAATATGTGCCACAGCAGGATTTGATCCCGGGACCTTCTGCACGGCAACTAAGCGCTTTATCACTGAGCTACCCTTCTCTCCTTTATAAAATGGGTACCCTAAATGGGGGGAAACTGGTGGTTTAGCGTGATCTCGGACAAACACCAATATGTTATCCATAGTACAGTATCTGCCATGTAACGAATACAAGATACTTTATTGGTTGCAGTAATGGTAGTACAATTTTTATTTTATTCTTAGGCTATGGAATTAATTTTTTTAATGCTTAATAATAGTTCAAATAAACATGTAATTTTTCATTTTGGAAATATTTGAAATTTGTTATTACAAAAATATATTAGACTCATACATATAAAAATGATGTATTATGGGCAGAATTATATTGGAATCATATGATAATACAAGAGAGTTGGATTCATGTGGGTGCCGTAAGATGAGGGAGTCACGAAGAGATGGTTCCCAGGCCAGATCTGTCTATGTGAATATCGATTCCTCAACTTAATGGAACGCTACAGAAAAGGCTAAGATGGCTCGTGATTCTTCCACGGAGGATGTATAGATATCCACGGTATCTCCCATTTTTTTTTACTTTAAAGATTTTTATTTTTTTTCAAAATTAATCATCATCCATCATCTTAGAAGCTAAGTGATGTCTACTAATGGATAAATTAGGCTTTCAGGAATGGTTCATCTGTTTTAGGTCATTGAAAAGAATAATCGTTCGAGGTTTTACATTATTTATCGGATTTTAAGCCTGTAATGATATTATATTTATTTATTTAAAAGGCGAATACGTTTATAAATAATCTTGCAGGGATTTGATCAAAGGTGCTCTATCTAATATTACATACTTATACCAATAAAACTTATGAAGGTTCTTGGATACAGTACGTTGAAGAGACTACTGTTTCTTAGACAGTTATGCAGGGCGATGACTCGACTGAGATCATGCTTAACTACTGGGCTTTTCCCCCAAGTAAGGGTACCCACTTTTTGAGATTGGGAGAGTCCAAAGGGTCTCCAGTTTCCATACGATTTATCAAAAAATGTTAATTATTGTTCTGTTATGTTGTTAATTATTCCTGGTTTATAACGGGAATCAGGCGATTTGTCCTAGATCAATCTCAACCTCCAGCCTTTTCCCGCTATTTGGGTACCCACTTTATGGAGGCTGAAGATCCCCCGATCCCAAAGGATTAATCCACGGCTGTTAAAAGATTAAATAAATCTGCCACCGCCGGAGCCAGGAACTTTCGGAGCCGTAACTCAGCGCTCTCCCTCTGATCCACTCTGCTCCCTGTTCTAACTATAAATATTAATAATATACGTTTACACATTACTGCAGCGTGTCACAAATCATTGTGTCACTATTAAAGAATACTAATAATATTTTTTAAAACTACTCAGAGGAACCAGCAAGCATCAAGTCTAAACCAAACCAAAAGGATCTTCTGTCTGTCTTGTTCAAATTCCTTCTTCGAGATGAGGGTTTGGACTTTAACACGTGGTGTGATTTGACGTTCTATCTCTTGGAGAGTACAACTTCGTACTCTCTGTGAGACCTTAACATTTGCGAGGTTTATTATCGAGAGTAGACGTACTTTCAAGAGTATACTTGAGAGATTTGGATCTTGAGAACGAGCTCTCCAGGACTTGTAAGTTTAAGTTGTCAAATCCATTGTGGAGTTCCTGACTTCTGTCTGAGAGTAATTTGAGAATTCAAATCCGTTCAAATCCGACCTGAGAGAGTGGACTTTAATACCTAATGCGACGTAAAATTATCCGATAATCTCTCGGAATGTTCAACTTCGAACTCTCTGAGACATTTATTTTTGGGAGGTGTATTACAGAGACAGGACAACAAAACATTAATCGTGTAAACGCAGGTTTAGACCAACAACCATAAACAACCAGTATGCTTACGATAGACTATACTTACTGTTCCTGTTGATGCAGAGCAGCTGAGGCGATATCCTATAAAGCCTGAGAAGGGAGAGGACATGCGCTGGGAGTGGAGGCGGCACCTCCTCGTAGGTCTGGTCGGCCAGCAGCATCCGGCAACATCTGAGATGTCTCGATCAACTCTCTCTGCAATGGCAAGAAAATTGCTAAGATGAAGGGATCAGTATAAGGATTATATAAATACAATAAGGTTTAAATAAAATTTAACTAGTTTACTATAATAAGAAGGAGTTATTAGTATTACTTGGGTCTTGTTCTAAGAGAAATGAATTCAATAATATATTTTGTGATCCCATTCTGAACCTGCAGTACCACTTAAAACTCATGGAGTGTCTTAGGTTCAGTACAAGGTAGAGATTGGATAAGACAACATTCGTATAGGGAGGGGGTTAGTCCATGATCACTCTCTACCCTCAAGGATACCCATTTTATAGAGGCTTGGTGTGCTCTGCCAATGCCAAGCTTGTCAATGCTTAATCCTAGAAATTACTTTCAGTACTTTAGTTTACTGGATCAATGCAGAGTTATGTACTAGTCACCAAAGTTAAGAGTAATTTATTTATTTATTTAGTCTATTTATTTATTTTCATGGTCATCCAACATAGCCTACAGCTCATTCTTGTTCTCACTTTACACTTCTGTTTTCTATCCTTCATAAAAATAATAACCTGTACCACCATAGCTCATGGGTTCAAGGAGGGTCTTGGGTTCAGTACATGGTATAGACTGCACTCTTCCTAGGACAACGGTATTGAAGGGTTTATCACCGTGATCACCGTGATGAGGCTTTTCCCCCTCTTAAGGGTACTCTCACTTCACAGAGGATTGGTAATCCACCAGAGAGTCTCCATTACCCACAGGAATCATTTCCGTACTGTTAACAGATTAAATAAATTAGCTGCCAACAGCCAGATTTGAACCCAGCAACTTAATTAGGCACGGCAATTCGGCGCTCTATCACAGCAATGCTTAGTCCCAACAAATAACACCAATTACTTTCAGTACTTTTGTATTTAATGAATATACTAAATCAACCTACTAACCGCAGAGCTATGTACAATAAATAGTAACCACTATAAAGAATAATAACATATTTGATTTATTTCTTTATCTAGGTATCGAATATAGCATTCAGCCTATTCTAGTGTTCGCCTAACAATTCCGCTCTTTATGCATATCTCATTATATACGTTTTTCTTTTAGCAGAAATTATATAATATAGTAAATTATATAATATAAAATAAAGTATAATGCCCAAAAAAACTTTCCTAATGCTTTATTAAATGTAAATGTTTTTAGTGAGCTATAAATAATACATATTATTTTTTAATAATATTTAAAAA
Source organism: Arma custos (assembly GCA_037127475.1). Lineage (NCBI taxonomy): Eukaryota > Metazoa > Arthropoda > Insecta > Hemiptera > Pentatomidae > Arma > Arma custos. The sequence continues at coordinate 42,031,856 of CM073760.1, forward strand.
AATGGAAGTATTTCTCTCCAACTATTCTCTCCTTGAAGTAGATAGAAAGTCGCTATTTACTCAAAGGAAATCTTCCTTTAATCTCGAAAGAGCAAACAATAGGAAAATTAGCGTATGTAATTAACTAACCATTAGTATTGTTCATTAATACAAACTCTCACCAATAGCGCTGAGAAGAGGAATTGCATTGCAATGTGTGATAGTGTTATCACGTAACCCGTTACGTAAGAAATAAAACCTTTTCATTTTCAACGTCAGAAGTATTAATCGTATAATGTTTATCATTGCGAAAATATATAAAATAGAAGTAAACCGATAAATCCGGAAATGAAAATAATATAGCTTTTAGTTTTATGCCAGTCAGTAGAAGATCAAAACTGGAAAAAGACACTAGGAGAAGGACGAAAATTTGATTCTTTTTTAAGGAGAGGACTATTACATTTATAACATCCCACAATAAAAAATACTCATTCACAATCCCCAATTTCTACTTCGCTAATATTCTCATAAAATGGGAGATTGCGAATTTCGTCGGGTTTACTTTTTTTAATCGACAAATTTGTGACACGGAGAGAATTAACAAATTTGATATAATGATAATTTTCTTAGATTTAGTGCGCTATGTGAATTGTTTACCGTGGATTTCTAACATACCTCTCAACAAATTATTATGCTATGAGTACTCATTAAGCTCAAATAGTGTTGTAGATTGTTCTTTTTCTAACAACACTCGTAAATGTTTTAAAAATAATAAAAAACATTTTTAACTTCATTAATTGAAGTAGATTTGCACGAAGCTGGGCTTTTAGGTATTGTTCTTTTTAGTATGCTTTTAATCTTTATATTTAGTCATTATTGACTTATTCGTTTAAATAACTGCCTGAATTTGATACCAAAGAACTCAATTTTTAGATTTTTAATTATGTTATTAGATTAGAATAGGATTAGGATCGATTTTATGTTCAAGCTTAGTTTTGAGAAGCCTAATTTTATCACATTTATAAGAGAAGAGATTTGGTTTACTAAAGGATAATCTTGTCCACAGAACCTCTTCTTGTTGAGACTTATGTTGCACATTCACTGGCTGTTGGTCGACCCTCGTAAACAGTGTATTTATTTATTATATTTTTAAACTACCGTTATTCGCTTCCTTATTGTCCTAATTGATTGTTAATATCGTTTTATACAATACATCAAATACATTAATTTGGAAAAACATATTTTCAATACTTTGTATAAAATGGTGTTTTAACAACACCATGTCCTGACAAGACCGTTGGTCGAACTTAAAGACGAGAAGAGAAAATCCGCTAGGTCGATTTCATGGTCCTTCGCCACATGCAGTTGCTCTATTTTTTTTCAGGACCTGACCATGCAAAAAGGTACAAGCATGGCTTCGTTTTACTGCAGCGATATATTTCTGATCTGCTTATTGTTATAATTTTAACAATATTCACACATTATTTGAACCCGAAAATGAAATCGTAGCAGAAATATGTAAAACTGAATCGAAAAGACTAGCAGTATATTATTTTTGAATAAGGAATGCAAGTTAACAAAGCCGTCCATTTTAAATTTATCAACTTTTAGAGTATTTTGAATTTCGGAAAAATAGTCAGCGACTGAGACATGGCTATTATGATGTCGCTTATTTGGAGGTTAAATTGAACAAATTCAAGATTTTTAATTGCTGGCCTGAGCCAAATTTACTTTTCTTTATTAGTAATTTAATTACTATTAATTGCTCCCATTACGATAGTGCAAATCTTATTTCCAAGAAAACAGAAGTTGATCACATATACAAGGGCGGATCCAAGATTTTTTCTGGGGAGGCAAAACGGGCAGACGGGCAAAAAATCAGCAATGACTTAGAAATACAAGGTTTATTAAAATATCTAAACAATAGTTAAATTTATGTTAATTCTGTTATTTTAACAATCATCACATGATTTGCCTATAAGTATGTACTGTATTGGATTCTCCATAGTACACAAAACACCGTCTGGGGGGGGGGGGAGGCACGGGGGACGTGCTCCCCCTGGATCCGCCTATGAACATATACATTAGACAACGATATCAATTCACTTCTGCCACTAAAATATTATAATTATGCTTTAATTTATCATAGAAGGACTTGTTTCTTAAAGAGTATATTCAGAAGGTAATAAAGATGTATAATAAAAGCTTGTCCGCAAATAATTAATTCTTTTTTTTCGTAATGGTCTAAAACCTACTACTTTTTAAAAAAAAATAATATGAGTAATAATAATAAGGTGATTTGAGTCGAACTGAAGTGAAATTAATGATGAAAGAGAGAAAATGGATTGCAAGCACCGTAGGTAGATCTCCGCGGCCATGGTTATGAGTGAGTAGTACCCTATAGTTAAAAGTTAATAATTATGAATGAATAGTATTAAGGTACATTATGAGTGAGTAGTACCCTATAGTTAAAAGTTAACAATTATGAATGAATAGTATTCAGGTACATTATGAGTGAGTAGTACCCTATAGTTAAAAGTTAACAATTATGAATGAATAGTATTAAGGTACATTATGAGTGAGTAGTACCCTATAGTTAAAAGTTAACAACAAAGTAGAAAGTAGTAATATTGATGTAAAATAGATCCATTTGACTTCAAAAGCTTTGTTATTTGAGGACATTTGGCTGATTAACACGTATTATCTTAAATTAATATATATAATGTCAGAGTCGAACATTAACTTTGCTTTTTTTTATCCGAAATTAGATTAAATCGTCGAGAAAAGCCTTCAGCAAAGAATACCTTGGCGATTTCGATAAGGGACTAGGCATAATTATCTTGAAAGTACCATTATTTTTCTGAAATCCTGGGCCTCCTCAAAAATTCTTCGAGCATCCCAACTCCCTTACCGCTAATAACATGACCGGAAATGACCTTTAGTAAATTGTTACCACCTCTTGATAGGATACTGAGATATCTCAAGAATCCCATCATTGAAGATAAAAAAAAAACATGTCCTGTATTTCTAAGAACCTTTCTTTTTCTTTTTCATACCGTGCAAGTTCGGGTCGTATGCAAGAAGCGTTGAGAATTTTGGTAAGGTAGAAAAATACGTAATTAATAGGAACCACATTTCTTGTCGCTATTTGAAAATTGTTTCGAAATATGATATTTTTTTATATTTTTAGTCTGTTTTTCACATATATTGGGTTGGCCACTATCATTTTCGTCATCACATTTTTCAAAAATTATGATAATTATACATACCAACAGTGAGCATTAGTAGCTTTTCTTTGGATCCAGTGATGCTTCCATTAAAATTGTATTTTATAATTAAGTTTTAACTTTATATTTCAATATTTTGTGAACCTATTTGTTTGTGTCACTGTCAACGACGCATTTCCAATTTATAAAATCTTACTTAATAAACTAGAGCTAAAAGCTCAAAAAGAAACACTATTAATTATTATAATGCAATTGGGAAAAAACCACAGCCTTGTGTTTCAAATCCCTTAAGACATAAGGTAGGTTCAGTTGTATGTTCAGTTGTATGTTGAACGTCTTGATGGTGGGGTGCTGTCTCATGTTTGGAGGCTGTTTGGGCTGTTGATCGTTGGGATGTATTGCATCTTTTTCTTCGAGATGTGATTCGCATAACTCCTTTTTTTTTTGGTGTCTTGATAATGCCTGAATAGGCGAAACGTCGACCGGTAAGTGGGTGTATTACTGGATTTGAAACATAAGGCTTTGCATTGTGTTTTTTTCCCAATTGCATTATAAAATCTTACTTCTTGAAAAAAAGGATGAACAATTGGTCTTATTTTAGATAAAAGAGGATCAGGCATTTGTATTGCCTGTTTTGTATGACTAAACAAAAAAAAAACCTGGACCACTACAGCCCGGGGACAGGTCTGGGGTTCAGTACATGGTAGAGACTGTACTGTTTCTTGAACAACAGTTGTGCAGGGAGGTGATTTGTCCTAGATTACGCTCAACCGCCAAATGTTCCTCCTTATTTAGGTACCCACTTTTTAAAGGCTGGGAGATCCCCAGGATGGTCCTAGATTCTATAGCATCCATCTCCGGCTACTAACAGATTAAATAAATGTCTTGACAACAGCGAGATTTGAACCAAATACCTTAGGCATGGCGACTCAGAGCTCTACCACTCAGCCAATCCGATCCCGTATTTTTTATGACGGCATTTTATAAATTTTAGTTTTGTTTTAAATGGATAAATTATAATAATTATAACGATAATTTGTGTTTATAAAGTCAATGTCAGGTACTTAAAACACAGTTGGTGCTTAATATGACTCAAGTCTTGAATACATTTTTTTTTAGTTTACATGATTGACTTTCAATTTTTTTTTCCATTGACAACTGTCATTAATACATAAACTTTAACATAAAAGTGATTTAATATATTTGAACAAGTGTTAAGTGGTTATAATAATTTAATTCGCGGCCCACTTTCTACGGCCTAGTTTATAACTTATGTATGTATTATTTTTTTTTTTTTTGTCATGACGAATATGGTCAAAGGCGCTCTTGCAAAGCGTGCGAATATTTCATTTAATAAAATATAAGTAATGAATTATTTATTTGACGCGATTATTCACGCCTTAATCACACAACCTCTAAGTACCGCTAAAGTCAGAAAACACATAAAAATTGTTGTTCTATTCTATAAAAAATAAATCTCGATAAATTGTAATCAGCATCTTTCAGTTAAAAGAGTCATTGAATTATTTTTAATTGCATTTAATTAAATACAATCGTTACAAAGTTTATTTCTAGAAATTTTAATATATATTTTTTTTAGGAATTCAATGCATGATTTGTAAATATCTCAAATAAAAATATTCTTCTCTATTCACTATTGATATTATCATAACATTACTGATCAACGTTGATTTATATGTTATTATATATTTTTATTTTGAACAGAAAAGATTTGTCCTGGTCGGGATTCGAACCCGGTTCGTCTGCATCTCTAGCTCCAACCACTCAAAAGAATAATAAATAAAAATATACCGTATGTTATTATAATTTTTTTTAAAGGAATGATTACGTATAAATGAAGTTTAAAATATCAAGCAGATTTTGAAACGAAAAAGAAAGATAATTAGTGCAATAATTCAAATATCTTCATGTTGATAAGCAAATGAGAAACCGTAAATTATACAAATTAAAAAAAAATGATAAGAGGAATCATTCAGATGTTTTTTACTATTTGAGTAGGAGAAACACGTGCTATGTGATCTTCATGTATTTTTTATGAGGTTGTATAAGTACCTACTTCATGAAAATAATTATGTTGCAAAATTACTATTATGATTGAAATTTAACAAGGAACTTGTATTAATGGACTAGCTAGATATTTTTTAAACAATTAATTAATTATATAAATAAAATAAGCAATGACGACTAACGTGGAAACTTTCCCAGGGGAATGATCAGAAACCAGTGGCTATGCGCGCCTGTGGGAAATTAACTGATTTTTTAAGACTGTCCAAGATCTTTCTAAGAAATCCAACTGGGCGCAAGTTGTGCACAAGAATCTGGCTAGCAAGAATACTGGGAATAAAAAGCCAGGAAAAAAAGTTAGTAACGGAAGGCACATTTATTCTGTTTAATAAATTTATATTATAGAAACTCGTTAGATATTGCCAGAATAATATTAATTAATTGAAACTTATTGAGATTCTTTGCACAATATATTTCCGTTTTTCTTACTTATCTTCCACTCACTGTCAGAACAAAAACCCTTAAAAAGAAATCAAACATAAACTTTATTCTAATCACTCAAAAACGTAATTATCTTTGGTGCATTTATTAAAAAACTATAGCATCCATAATAGTAACGTCAAATATACAAACCAACCTACTAAAACCAGTCCTTTTGAGAAGCAACTTATATTTGCACTACTGCGAGAGCTTCGAATATTGCTGCGTTAATAATCTAAAATCAGGACCCTCAGATATTGCCATTGCTCTAAATAATTATACCTTTTTTTATTCCTTATCATTCATGATGTAACTATACATAGGTTACTCTTCAGATCTACTTGTGGTTGTTTATTCATTTAACGTCACTTTTTGCTGCTATGGCTAATCGGACGATACTACATTGGGAGCTCTAAATTTTGCCTAACCAGGTTTAATTAGGAAGGGATTCTTAACGAGTACCTGATATCGTACAGGCTCGGGACCACCGCTTAACGTCCCTTCCGAAGGACGGCTTAACTAAGGATTTTTTACTCCCTTTATAAATATCCTAGGGCCACCTGCCGGGCTACGAACCCGCGATCATAGGCTTAGTAGTTTGTTGCGCTAACCAATAGACCATAGGTCCCCCCTTATACTTAGCACAACTGGAAGAAGGTTAATTGATTAGTTTCCTCGATCCAGTCAAAGGTTTCATTACCCATCAGTTCGTGACTCAATAATTTCTTTTCACGAGGAGCTAAGATTTTCATTTCATGTTTGTAAATTATTAATAGGATCAGAAACTATCGATATTAGTTCCGCAAAACAGTATACCTCGCGTATAGCTGACTGGTAATTCGCAGAGTTGCGGTCCCGATGGTCCCGTCAACAAATATCACCGTGGCAGATAATGTATTAATTTCTTAACAGCTGCTGATAGACCCACTGAGAAACTGGAGACCCTCCTGAGGGTTACCCAGCATCTATAAAGTGGATACCCTTAATCTTAGTTAGGTGAAACCTGGCGGTTGAGCGTGATTTAAATGCAGAACAAATCACCTTCCATACGTAGTCTGTACAATTTCTACCAAGCATTGAACCTCAGACCCTTCAGGAGTTACCATATAATGCTATATTTTTTTTTTACAAAAGATAAAAAAAATATAGTAAATTTTTTAATTTAAATTTAAAGTTCCTCACGATAAGTGCAATTATTTCATTTCATTTTCCTTTAACATCCATCATTAATTATAACAAAAAGGTTGGGTGCATTAAAAATAAACTTCACAAACTAATTAACACTTCCACCATTTATTATTTATTTAGAGAAATGTTTAGGATAAAGATAATGCAAAGAGAGTGAAGTAAGAAGGCGTCAAGGGTAAGAATAAAATCAGAATGAAAGATATATAAAATTAATTGAAGATTGAGCTAGATTAATTTTATAAAATATACGTATTTACACTTAGACAAGTAAGAAAACATTTAATGATTCCAAAGGTTGATTACTCCATCTTTAAAGCTCGGGTTAGGGGGGAGAGGAAAACATGTCAATGATCATTATGTTAACGAAATATGTTTATGTTAAAGAAACAAACGACATTAATGTAAATATGACTGCTAAGAATTCCAATGACTCGAAGAGAGAAAAAACCTGTAAACGGAATCCGTCAAACCATTATATTTTACATTACGCATTCCATTATACATTCTCACTTCAACTATGCGATATATATATATATATATATATATATATATATATATATATATATATATATATATATAAAACAAAAAAAAAGAAGCAGTTCTAATATTCATTACATTTTAAAGCAGAAACATTTGAATAAGTAGAATAGTTATTTCCGCAAATAGGCATCTACATCTTAAGTAAATGAGTATTGAAGTATTCAGAACCAATAATCCTTAATCAAGAGCATTTCTTAAAAGGCGGGTTTAAACTCATCCCAAACGTAATGAAGGGAACGAGCTGAGTAATGAGAATAGAATTTTTTCATTTTATTGAACAATTGTCGCACCTTAATACCTTGCGCCTTACAGCCATATCCTAAATCGGTACTTATTACTTATGGTGGTACCTGCTTGGTGTTAGGCCTCGTCATTGACGTCATGTTACGTCACTTAACGTCGTTACTAAGTAACATTATTATCTGTATCAGCGGTGTCTCCTAATATTTCTTCCCAATAAATAAGTAAAAACCAATAACCTAGGATGTTTAAGCTAGCAAATATTTTACTTCTGTTGGTATTAGAACCTGGCATGATTTATAGTTTATTTACATATAATGGAGGGTATATTATCTTTCTCATATAACAGGAAATTATGCTAATTGAAATTACTCATCTTGAATTGGCCATTGGTGGCTATGTTAGTAGTGCTCAAAAATAAGGGGAAGGAGAATCTGGCGGTTGGGCATTACCTCGAACAACTATTGTCCAAGAAACAGTCTCTACCGCGTACTGAACTCAATACTGTCCATGGGTTGTATTTGTACTGAAAAAAATCCCCTAATGCTTATATTAAAAAAGTTATTATTCTTACGACTTTATTTTTTTTATCGCTTATCTCGTCCGTCCGGTGCTGCTACCTATCGGTGTAGACTTAAGGGATTTCGAAACCCACCATCTGTGGGCTCACTTTGTTGTGAACTACCGTTGTGGATGTTTCTTCTTCTTCTTCTTCCATGGCTCTACAGCCCTTGTAGGGCTGGACTTTTGAAAGATAAATGCAGGGACTATTGTGGAGGCCCTGGCCTCCACAACAACGCCTCTCCAGTCTTCCCTGTCAGCAGCTCGACCTCTGCATTGTCCGATTCCCATCCTCTGCAGATCGCTCTCCACATCACCCAGCCATCGCAACCTGGGCCTTCCTCTTCCTCTTTTGCCGCTTTTGACCTTGCTGATATCACTACGTCATTAGCATACGCCAGGTGTTGAGTCATCCTGTTGCATATCGTTCCTCCTGGGTTGGTCCTAATTGATCTCGCAGCTTGTTCGAGAGCTATGTTAAACAATACAGGTGAGAGGGGATCTCTTTGGCGCAGACCATTCACCACCTCAAACTCTTCTGACAGCATATTTTGGATTTTTACCCTACTTCTGGTGTTTTCCAAGGTCATCACACTTAATCCGACTAGCCTTTCTGGGACCCCTAGAGTTTTCATTACTTTGAGCAGTTCATTCCTATCAAGACTATCGTAGGCCTGGCAGAAATCTATGAAGAGGTGGTGGAGGTCAATATTGTACTCATATGCTTTCTCAAGCATCTGCCGTATGGAGAAGATATGATCAGTTGTGCTTCTAGTTAACCGGAAGCCACTTTGGTATTCGCCAATATTTCTTTCAGCCCATGCCCTAATTCTCCTATTTATTGCGACTGAAAGTACCTTGTAGACAGTGGGCAATAGAGCGATACCTCTATAGTTTTGGCAGTTTAATCTGTCTCCCTTCTTATGTATTGGGCACAACACTGCCATATTCCAGTCCTGTGGCATCCTCATCTCCATCCATACATCAAATACGAGGCCATATATCTCATCCACCAACGCCTCACCCCCATATTTCAGGACCTCATTCGGGATACCGTCTATTCCGGGTGCTCTGTTGTTATGGAGTGCTCCAATTATTTCCGCTATTTCCTCTCTATCTGATGGTATTTCCTCTTCATCAACATTCGACGAGTCTCTTCCGTTTTCCAATACTGCTTTTTTATTGCAAGTTGGTCCTTCTTTATTCGGATTTAATAATTCTATGAAGAACTGCTTCCATCTTTCCAGGACAGATCCTCTATCTCCAATCAGGTTCCCCTCTCGATCTTTAATGAATTCCAGCCTTGGTATATATCCATTTCGGAATTCTCTGGTGCTTTTATAGAACTTTCTGGTCTGTTTGGCTGAAAAGTCTTCTTGAAGCTTATCTAGCTTCTTTATTTCCTGCAGCCTTTTCTTTTGCTTGCATATTCCTTTCGCTTCCCTTCTTTTAGTCCTATAGTGTTCCGCCGTAGTTCGGGTCCTTCATTGGATCATTTTCTGCCTGGCACTGTTTCTTACCTATATGGCTTTTATGCAGTCCTCATCAAACCAATCATTTCTTTGTCTTTTTTGTGTTGCGCCAAAAATGTCCTCTGCTGCACCTTTGAGAGCATCTTTAAGGCGTGCCCATCTTTCCTCTATATTCCTGCCGATAGTTGAGTTGTTATTCAATCTATCTGCGATCTTATACCTGAATTGCTGGGCTACATCATCCTCCTTTAGCTTTTCCACATTATAGATGGTGGCATTTCTTGTGTTTCCTTTTCCTTGTACAGCCATCTTCTGTTTATATAGAACCTTGACCAGATAATGGCCTGAGTCACAGTTAGCTCCTCTGCAACTGCGAACATCAAATATATCACTGGCGTGTCTGGCAGCAATGAGTACACAGTCAATTTCATTTTTGGTGATGCCATCCGGGGAGGCCCATGTTTCCTTATGTATTTCCTTATGCGGGAAAAAGGTGCTTCTTATTCTAAGGTTCCTTGTCATCGCAAAATCGACCATTCTGAGTCCATTCTCGCTCGTTTCCTCATGCTTGCTGTGCTTGCCTATTATGGGGAAGAACATAGTTTCTTTTTCTATCCTACCATTGAAATCTCCGAAAATTATTTTCACATCATGCTTAGGTAGGGAATCGTATAGATTTTCTAGCCTTCCATAAAAGATTTCCTTTTCCTCTTCACTGTCCTTGCCTTCTATGGGTGCATGTATGCTGATAAGAGAGATATTGAAAAACCTTCCTCGCATCCTTAATAAGCACAATCTCTCATTTACTGCCACGTATTTAATGATAGAGTGCAAGAGGGAATTCCTTATCTCAAAACCTGTTCCTAATATGTTCCGTCTATTGCCACTGTTAATGACTGTGTAGTGCTTCATCTTCGTTAGTACTGTGTCTCTCCAGCCGATTTCTTGTAGGGCTAATATATCTATTTTGTATTTTTCCAATTCCCTTTCAAGATCTATCCCAGCTCCAGGTTGGAACAAACTCCTCACGTTCCAGGTTGCCATATTTATTAATCCATGTCCATGCCTAAGCGTTTCCCATTTGATCCATTTCTTTCCGAGGCTTTTTGTGGTTTCTTGAAAACACTTTCAGTTTTTACGGAACAGGGTTGTTGGCCCCGCGTCCAACCCCCAACCTGGAGGACCAGAGTTTTTTGTCGGGGTTTCCTCCCCTAGTCGAAGGATTCAGTTTTAAGGCGCTGGAAACTCGCCTTTGCCCTCTCCCGTCAGTCAATGTCCACCTTGGTGTGCATTGTCCAGCGGTCACTACGAGGAAGTGGGAGTTGGACTTGCTGTCACGTTCACTTGTGGACTAGGGCCATTTCTCAAGATTTTCTGGGCTATGGATAGCGACATACCATATCCCGCTGAGAGCTACTGACAGCCATTTGACCGCTGTTGTGGATGTTTACCTTACCTAAATTTATTTTTTAATTTGGCCTAGAAATAGCCAACAAGTTTCCTTTATCTTAACTTAATATTTGCGACTCAGCAAATGCATTGTATGTTAATCATTGAGGGTGTGTATATATATATATATATATATATATATGATGAAGTAATTCAACTTAGTTACTATTGACTTTCTTTTTTACATTTCTTCATTTGGAGCTTTGACCGAAACCTACAAACCTGGTCACACTATGTTTAGTTATAACATGTTCAAGAGTACGAACTTGTGACTGGTATCCCTTCTATAAATCTGATAACTCACCACCTATGTTGATATCGATATCACATTTGAGAAAATAAATAAGATATAAGGTTACATGAAGAGCATACGGACGGGACATATCAGAGGAGATAGATAAGAGAAGAGGCGGGAGTTCGCGAGACCGTGGGAAACGCGCGGAGGATCAGCGGTGCGAGACCAGCCCATCGCCCCCTCAATCTCTTTCTCATTATTTATTAACTCTCCTTATCGCTCACTATCGCCCTCACACTTCGAGTTCACTGCATGGAGGCGGTAGGAAGTATCGGGCGCTCTTGGGAGGCAAGAGTGATGCCAAACGGGACTTGACGTGCGCCTGAAGGATGAATGGGAGGTTGCAAGTGAGTTGTATGATCATAATTTATGAGGTATAAGGCATGATGATATGACTGATAATGTTTGATAATGCGAGAATAATATAACAAAAATCAGCATTAATATAAAGTTCCAGTTATTTAGGAAATAATCTCTAATTATTGATTAATGATTATTACTGATATTGTATAGTGATTATCACCGACTAATCAGTGAGGACTGGAGTGATGATGGTTGCGGATTCAGACTAATGGAAAGTTAAGGGCTTCCCATGTCCCAGGGTAATTTAACTTAACAGGTAATAGAGTCATTCAAATACTTCCTACTCCATTCTCTAAAATATAGGAAAAAGCTCAATCAAAAGAAAATCAATTTATTTTTATTTTTTAAAGAGAAAAGATAGGCCCTCGACCGGGGTTTGAACCCGGAACCTTTGTCTCACCGTGACATCGCTCTGCCAATTGAGCTATCAAGGCCCCTCCCGGTCGAGGGCCTATCTTTTCTCTTTAAAAAATAAAAATATTTATAATTCATAAAAAATGACTAATAATTATAAAAAATTAGAAAATCAATTTAACGTGTCGAAATAGCTAAACACAGAAAATATTAAAGTTTTAATTTATTAAGGGCTATATACAAACACCACCTTTTGATTCCCGCAAACGATATTTAAAAACAATCCTCTTATTTAAATTGTCTTGAAATCAACTATTGATCATATGATCAACAAGTACTGACGATTCTCAGCGATCACTTCTTTCTTTGCTAGGGCATGACGATATTGTAATTATGAAGTGTAGCAACCTTAATAAAACAAGATAATTATTTTTACACCTACTGTACAGAATATTGAGTACAATTTTAAAAATAGTTTTTAATATCGTGGTCAGTTTTTCGAGAGAGTTTACCAAGAAGTTCGCTAAAAAATGGCTCCTTAGAGTTATTTAAAGGGGTCACCTGGGATCTAGTGACTATCATAACAACCAAATATGACCAGGGGCTCGGCAGGTGGGCCTTAGGTCTTTTAGCTATAGCAGCATAACGTGGCGTTAAATGAATGGATATAAATTGCTTTTTCAATTCTTCGTAATTATTATGTAAATATTTGAAAGCGCGATAGCTCTGTGTGTGGAATGCTGAGTTACTGATCGGTAGGTGTCACGGTTTCACGAACTGCCACGGTAGATATCTCGGTTATCAGTCGTGGATCGGCCATCTGCATAACCTCTCTAGATAGCCCAGCCTCTATTAATCGGGCGCTCTTGATTGGGGCAACCAAGAGTGTCATCACCACGGCCAAATCACCTTCCTGTCAAACCGTTGGTAAGCTACGGAAACGGTATAGTCTCTTATGTTCAAAATGTCTGATGAGTTAGATCGTATTTTTTATACTTCCAAACCATACTTATTAATAAAATATGAATAAAAAATAGAAGAGATTGTAGAAATAGGTGCTAACATATATATGTGCATATATTAGGATGTATATTAGGAACTTTTATTTAATGAATCAAACAAATGAATTCTATTAAGATATTACGGTATTACTAAGTATTGTATGTAATGTTAGTCAATGTAATAAAAAATAGATAATAGAGCCATATTTTGGGGCAAAAATGGTCCCCTTCGAAACCTCGGGCTGCAGCCTCGACGGGCCTGAATCTATCGGAACGTAAGTGTGCTCTATACCTTATCATTCTTTTCACGTAGGGGAACAGAGCGGTGAGATCCGATACGTGAGGAGGCCACGAATGATCTCGAGCTGACCCACGGTTCAATCGAACCCGCACCATGATTGTGGACCTATCAGGTGGCCTTCATGGATCGTCCGTCTTCATTCATACAGTCACTTATTTTTTCTCTTGTGGCGAAATCTCAAACGTTAATTAAGAAATTTTAAATTATAGTTTGAAGAAGAATTAAAAAATATAGCCTTTAGCGTGTAATTATATGCTGCTACAAACTTTGTTTCTAAAACAACTTCATTGAAAACGTGCCTTCCTACAGAATGTCTCTATAATATCATACATATTTTTTACTTGAATTAAAATGCGTATATTTCACGAGGGAAACTGTGAAATTTCTTATGTTGCAATCGCTCATTTTATATAATTGGATCTCATGTTTGTGTTGGGACCTCTAGCTTTCATATAAGTCAATCGTGTGGAAGCTTACAATCGAATCAACCAATCAACTAAAAAAATTGCAATTGCAACGTTTGGACACTTTTATGGAGGGGAGTGGCTCAGAGGTAAACTACTGAGTTGCCTTGCCGAATATCCCGAGTTCAAATCTGGCTGTGACAGATTTTATTTAAACGGTTTACAGCCGGGATGGATCCTTTGGGATCTCGGATCCTCCGAGAGCTCACCCAGCTTATATAAAGTAGGTCCCGGCCAAGGGGAAAAATCTGGCGGTGATCTAGGACAAACACCGCCTTGCACAACCAATGTCCTTGGAACAGTACAGTCCCTACTATGTACTGAACCGAACACCCTTATATTTTTTACTCCTTTATTACATTTCACTTGGAAAAGCTACTCTATAGCTACACCATTTTCTTATTTTTTCTTGATCTCCTCAGTAACTGGATGTTGATGTATCGTTCCCACGAGAACCAATAAACCAATCTCCCAGTTCTCTTTCATATGTCTCTCTGTTCTGGTCCATCCCAATTAAATCTCTGTCGATAATAATCAGTAGTTGAAATCACCATCAACGATTATCTAGCCCCATCCGTCTTATATGGTTTTTATGTTGGTGACTTTCCTCTTTAGATTTTTTTACCTCTTCTATTTCTGACTAAGAAAAGGGGACAGACAATAGACATTGTATCGTTGAATGGGCGACGAGGTTCGGTGAGCCGAGTATTAGAGGAACAATGGGTGCATAGAAAGTGGTCGCCTTTGGTAATGTATCTATCTCCCGCTTCCCGGCGGTGTTTCGTCTCTCCCTTCCAGGATACTTTTTAAGGGAATTCATTTTATGAGGAAGAACACAATCATTTATTATATTTGTAAGGAATATGATCGTAGTATTGTCAGAGAAAAAGTTGTGTATAGTTATTTCAATAGGCAGACAAATATTTACAGAAATCTCCCCTTTACATGTTTGCTAATATGTTTTTTCCCTTCGGATCGCAAAAATTTTGTTGACTCCTCTCATATGATTACTGAGTGAAAGATTAGTAGGTAAAAAATATTAGTAGACAAAAAGGAATTATCGGTGAAAGGTGAAAGTCTATTGCATGTACAGCATCTGATGGTCGTGAAAGGAACAGCTCATGGTTAACAGTACCAGTCTATCAAATAGCATAATATTCGGTGCATTGTAAAGTTTGAAATTAGCTTTAGTAAGGGGTCTCTAGTCCGTTAAGCATTGAGCTATTATTTTGAGGTAATAATGTTACAGGCGATATCTCCCAATCTTTTCTGGCCTCATAAAATATACATACTACTTATTTCTTTACAAAACGTGACTAAGAAATTGAATTTATAGCCATCGATTAAATATTAATACTTAAATGACTTTAAATGTCACAAATTCACTCTTACTGTCTTAGCACTGTTACGGGCTACTGGGTATTAAAATGAATTAAACTACTGCTAAATTAAAGATACTAATATTTATTAAAAAAAGTGATAAAAAGGATACAAGTAAATTATTAACAATTAAATTAATAAATATTATTAACAATTAAATTAATAAATAGACTATGATAAATTTATAATAACAATATTCTAAATATTATTATCTAGGCCTAACTCCTATTTAATTATTACAATAATATAAGATATTACTAATTCTAAATGACTTAACTATTTACATAAATTTGTATGAATATTATAAAACTACACTACAATTTATAACTAATAATTAACACTTACAGTTTACAGATTTTTAAATTATTGAACTAATATAAATTTATAATGACAATATTCTAAACATTATAATCTAGGCCTAACTCCTATTTAATTATTACAATAATATAAGATATTACTAATTCTAGATAGCTTAACTAGTTACAATAGTTTCTATGAATATTATAAAATTAAACTACAATTTATAACTAATAATTAACACTTACAGTTCACTAGTCCACCGACCGTAAGATTCTTCAAGTATCACAAACTGACACACAGTAACAAACAGAAACAGTTTATTACACTCGCGAGACTGTTACAGTTCACTGATACACTTATTACACGGGCCGGTTCAACACTGACTAGTTTATCACACTGACACTCACTTATCACAGATCTTGCGTGGTCTACTCTCAGGCTAAGACTGACTGACTCGAGGTGAGGGAAGTCTTTAAATAGGCAAGGCCGAACATTCTAGAACACGAAGGGGCCAGAAAATTCTGGAATCATCTTAATCCTTTGCCGACAAAAGGAGACGATCTAGAACGGTCCTAATCCTATTTTAACTTCTCCCGCCGACGGATTTGAGCCGTTAATCCTCTTGCTTCCGTCTTCCTGCCGGCGCCCGTAACACGTAACACTGCCCCCTCCTTAAAAGTGCTCTGCCCCAGAGCAAGTCCGGAGAAATCGGGCATTTGTGAGCTTCTACTGATGGGACGCACTTTCTTTCCAGGGGTTGAACGTGCACACCAATATGGCAACTCCAGAGTTGGCGAATGTCTGTTCGATCATGTCCCTGACAATCTTCCATTCCAAGCCGTCGTATCCACAGCCCAACTTCGGAATAGCGAGCTTAGTGACACGCAGTCTCAGAAGCTTACTCCGAAGGTCGTCGAGGCTTCGCCGCAGTGCGTCATATGTCGCCTTCTGATCAGTGGCACGCTTGGTAACCAAGTAAAACAGGTGTTGTCCTTTGTGCGGCTGGTGGAGTGCCTTCCCGACACTTGGTCCTTGGCGTTCCAGCTCCTCAGTTCCGCCGAACTTCTTCCTGAAGACCGTTATAATCCCTCGAGAAGTCCTCAGATCTTCGGCAACGCAATGGGCCAGAGAATACTCCACTGGTAACGAGAAGATATCCCTGTAGATTACCTGAGTTACTCCACGGGTCCCTGGTACTTTAGTATGAGCAACTGAGTTATTTGTCTTGACGTTGTTCAGGTACCTGACCTGCTGGTCTTCTTTCGGGCCGTGGTCTCCTTTGTACGGGGCCAGTCTATTGAAATGGACTACCTTGGGTTTTCCTTTAGGCTGCTTCCTGATCCTATATAAGTCGTCATTGATCCTCTTGACGATCTCAAACGGGCCGTCCCAGGAGATCTGAAGTTTAGGTGAGTAGCCTCGCCTTCTTCGAGGATCATGTAGCCAGACCAAGTCTCCAGGTTGGTAGCCACCCTTCTCAGCCCTGATGTCGTAACGCTCCTTCATTCTGTCACTGGCTCCCTGGATGTTTGTGCGAACCTTCTCGTGGATATTATCCAGTCGCTTCCGTAGATCCGAGACGTACTCCTCTCCGGCAATTTCCTCATCAGGCTTGAAACCGAATTTCAAATCACAAGGCAACCGAAGTTCTCTGCCGAATACCACATTTGCGGGAGTCTGCCCCGTTACCTCACTGACTGAACTGCGGTAGGCCAGCAGGAACAGGTGAAGATACTGGCCCCAGTCTCGCTGATGGTTGGAGACCACTTTGGACTAATATCGACCCATAGTCCTGTTCATGCGCTCCACCATGCCATCGGATTGAGGGTGAAGAGGTGCCGTCCTGGTCTTCCGTATTCCCAGTGCTTCGCACATCCCGGAGAAGACTGCAGACTCAAAGTTTCGTCCCTGGTCAGCGTGAAGTTCCATGGGTACTCCAATCCTACTGACGAGCTGCTTCACCAGTACGTCCGTAACCGTGACTGCCTCCTGATTCGGAAGGGCGTAAGCTTCCACCCACTTGGAAAAGTAGTCCATGGCCACGAGAATATACCGGTTACCTTCATCCGTCACAGGGAAAGGGCCAGCGATGTCAATTGCTATTCTCTCAAACGGTGCTCCAACGTTGTACTTCGTCATTGGGGCCTTCTTTCTTCTTATGGAACCGTTAGAGGCCGCACAAGTCGCACAACGCCTGCACCAGTCCAACACATACCTTTTCCAATGTACGGTGAACTCCAAGGTGGCCGCCAGATACTCCGTCATGAAGTTCCCTGAGTACTTCGGGCACTTTACTCTTTGGAACGATGAGCTGTAGTCTGCGCTGATCTCCTTCCGTGTTCTCAAATGCCCGTTTCAGCAGCCCGTTGTCCACTAGAATGGAGTCCCATTGGGCCCAGTAAGTCTTTACATTCTTCGACATTGGAGCAACATCCTGCCAGGTTGGTCTTCCTTGCCCTGATAGTTTCCACTGCTTCATTTGTTTCAAGTCCGGGTCCTTGTCCTGCTCCTTCGACACCTTTGCATCCCGCCATCTGTCCATGACCACTGTTGTCCTCAACACTGCTGCCTGCTTCTCTTCTTGTCGAGAACAATGCCCGCAGTCTTCGCCACAAGGCCTCCTTGAGAGCGCATCCGCATTTCTGTGACTCGTTCCAGCACGATGAGCAGATTCAAAGTCATATTCTTGAAGGCGCTCTATCCAGAAGTGGGATTTTTAAATTATTGAACTAATATAAATTTATAATGACAATATTCTAAATATTATAATCTAGGCCTAACTCCTATTTAATTATTACAATAATATAAGATATTACTAATTCTAGATAGCTTAACTAGTTACAATAGTTTCTATGAATATTATAAAATTAAACTACAATTTATAACTAATAATTAACACTTACAGTTCACTAGTCCACCGACCGTAAGATTCTACAAGTATCACAAACACTGTTACAGTTCACTGATACACTTATTACACGGGCCGGTTCAACACTGACTAGTTTATCACACTGACACTCACTTATCACAGATCTTGCGTGGTCTACTCTCAGGCTAAGACTGACTGACTCGAGGTGAGGGAAGTCTTTAAATAGGCAAGGCCGAACATTCTAGAACACGAAGGGGCCAGAAAATTCTGGAATCTTCTTAATCCTTTGCCGACAAAAGGAGACGATCTAGAACGGTCCTAATCCTATTTTAACTTCTCCCGCCGACGGATTTAAGCCGCTAATCCTCTTGCTTCCGTCTTCCTGTCGGCGCCCGTAACAATATGGTTTGATATAGGTATTGAGATATTGTTAAGTAGTATGGTAAAGGGGAGTATAGGTCTTCGTTTTGTGAAAATTATAGCTTCGGTTTTGTCAGTATTTGTATTGAGTCCCTATTTTTTCAGATATTTGTTAATTTTGCAAAATGCTTTCTGTAGTCTTTTAATTATTGCAGTTATCTTATACGATGATGACAGTATTGCTGTATCGTCAGCGAACAGTGCGATATCTACATTATTGATTTTTGGGATGTCATTAATAAACAAATCAAATAATATAGGGCTGAGACAGGAACCTTGCGGTAGACCCGCGTTTGTGTATCTATTTGTTGAGTGGCTATTGTTTGATGAAATAAAGAATGTTCTGTTAGTTAAGAATGAGTATATTGTTAGAATTAAGTATCTTGGGATATTGTATTGTATTAATTTGTAGATGAGGAATTGAGGAGAAATCCTGTCGAATGCTTTTTCTATGTCAATGAGGATCATGTCTGTATGTTTTCTTAGATTGAAATTTTTAGTGATTATGTCAACCACTCTCGCCAATTGACCGGTTGTAGAGTGAAAGTGCCGAAAGCCAAATTGTTCATTTATTAATATATTTTTATCAGTTATGTGCTGGACCAGTCGGTATTTTATTATTTTTTCGTAAAGTTTAGAGAGGATGTTTAGTAAGCTAATGGGTCTGTAATTGGATGTAATTTCAGGGTCTTTATGTGGTTTGGGAATGGCTATCACTTTTGCTCTTTTCCAAATATTCGGGAAATAATTTAATCTGAGGCAGGTATTGAAGATTTTGGTAAAATGTATTATCGTTTTCTTGGAGAGGTGTTTTATTAATACTGCTGGAATATTATCAGGTCCGGGTGATTTGCTGTGTCAAGGTTTTAATTAATTTTGCGATTTCTCGGGGAGAGGTTTTTTTCACTTTTTTTTATGGCATGTTGTGGTTAAGCTGTTTGGTGAGTTTTGGATATTCTCAAAATGATCAGCAATCCGTATATAATATATATATATATATATATATATATATATATATATAAAATTAACGACTTAAAGTCAACTAGATCCAAAATAAAATAATGTTAAACTAACATTCTTCCCGAGTATACAGCGCAAAGTGCGAGAACACGGAGATGTAGGATCAATTGAAAAGAGGGGATAAGGCTGGCCGTGAAGCGAAGCCATGATAGCCGAGATGGATAAGGCGTCACCACGGAGAGGTGAAGGCCCCGGTTCGAGTCCCGGTCCTGGCCATATCTT
Source organism: Arma custos (assembly GCA_037127475.1). Lineage (NCBI taxonomy): Eukaryota > Metazoa > Arthropoda > Insecta > Hemiptera > Pentatomidae > Arma > Arma custos. Next base: position 42,052,006 of record CM073760.1, read on the forward strand.
TTCTTTTCAAATAAAATATTTAAATAATATAAAGTCGTTTTTAGAATTCTTTGACTATGTTTCGATAATTAGGGTAATATTATACCCTACTAATCCAGTTGCGTTGTTGAAAATCACATTAATTCCAACATATTATTAGAATTAATACAGTATTATTAAAACCACTCCTTCATACTATTAGACCTATTTGGACTTGCGGAGTAGAGCTTTGTACTCCACTAAGCCATCGGATCCCTCTCGTATCGAATCATTACAATCCAAAATCCTTCGAACAACCCACAATAATCATTACTTTGTTTCGAATAGAGTCATATTGAAGTTAATGTCCCATTAATTGTTGAATTGGCCCGAATTCGACATCAATCCTTTCATGACAAATTTTATTCCCACCCAAATCCGTTTGTTTCAAACCTCGTTGTCTCTTCAATTCCGGTTGAACCTCTGTTTGAAAAGAAGAGTTAGTAAGTTGAATTAGTTATTTGTACTACCTATTGGAAGTCTCTCTACTTACCTTTATCTCATATCCTAACGCATCATTCATTCTATTTACTTGTTAAATTATTATAACACAGTAGTAGTTTTTTTTTTTTTAAATAGTCCTAAATATATTTTGAAAGTCCGTAATATCAAATAATCTAAACATTATTTATTTAAAGCCAAATCACGAACAAGCGTTTGAAACTGAGCATTTGACCACAATAGCCTCGATAATAAAACGAATTGGCCGCTGGAGACAAGAAAGTGCAACCCGAGAAAGAAATATATTTGGAAACGAGGGCAGTTGATATAAAAAAACCTCTGTAGGTCAGTGGCAGTCCTCGCCCGGATCTGATCCTTCTGTCTTCCTCCAATATCTTATATCTTCTGCCGTCGAAGCTTTCTACCAAAGATCGCGTCCTCCCGAGCGTCTGGGATATGAGTAATATTCCAAGAGGTCACTCAGTTTCTGGTTTTTATTTCGGATTAAATATAAGTTTCAATATAATGTCTATTAGCTAATTGAGTCAGAAGCTATAATTAATTAATCTTGATTAATTTTAGTTGACCTTATATAAATGGGGAAGAAAATATCATATGTAGGTCAAAGAATAACCTGTTATTTTTTAAAGTGTTAAAAGTCCACTTTTTCATAATCGCCATATCTACACGTATTATTATTATTACATCATTTGATAAAATTAAGAAAAAAATATAGGCGTAGAGCACAAACCCATACTAAAAATATAATAAAAACATTCACCAGCAAATTAACGGATCTAATTCGTCTCAAACTGAACCAATGGAGAAACTCCAATTGGGCTACAACTTTGAAATCATTTAAAACTGGAGATAAACCCTTCTGGAAAATCAACATGATTTTTACGAGAACCAAACCGAACATTCCCCCACTAAAAATAGATAATAATAAATATATATTTGATACGAAAGAAAAACTCTCACGGATTGCTGATCATTTTGAGAATATCCAAAACTCACCAAACAGCTTAACCACAACATGCCATAAAAAAAATTGAAAAAACCTCTCCCCGAGAAATCGCAAAATTAATTAAAACCTTGACATCAGCAAATCACCCGGACCTGATAATATTCCAGCAGTATTAATAAAACACCTCTCCAAGAAAACGATAATACATTTTACCAAAATCTTCAATACCTGCCTCAGATTAAATTATTTCCCGAATATTTGGAAAAGAGCAAAAGTGATAGCCATTCCCAAACCACATAAAGACCCTGAAATTACATTCAATTACAGACCCATTAGCTTACTAAACATCCTCTCTAAACTTTACGAAAAAATAATAAAATACCGACTGGTCCAGCACATAACTGATGACAATATATTAATAAATGAACAATTTGGCTTTCGGCACTTTCACTCTACAACCGGTCAATTCCTACCAGTGATAAAATTTTATTTTGTTAATTGGTACTCATTACTTCCGCTTTCTAAGGTATTTACGGGTTTAAATGGGCAGATTTAAATTACTTATATTCACTGATAAGAACTGGAATAAATTACTTAAGCTAAATTGAAAATCTTACCTTGAATTGATTAATTAATTTTATTAACCATTAATAAACCTTTTATCATTTGAGTATAAATATGGATAAAATTTAAAACAATATAATGGACAAATCCATCTCAATAGAAAAATAATATAATGAACAGATTAACCTCAATATAAAATAATATAATGAATAAATTAATTTCAATAGAAAACAGTATAATGAACAAATCAAAGAAATTGATCTTGAATCTTATGATTGATCTTTATGATTAAAGCATAACCAACTAACAGATTATATCTATATACATATAGCGCTTTGAATTTATTTAATTTAAATTTTATGAGCTCTAAACAAAATTGTAGCTATCGACGTATTCTGCAGAATAATGATATATAAGTACTTGCGTTGATATACGAGGTGATCCTTCCCCTTCCCCCGCGATAGTCAATCTTCTTCCATAGCTTGAGAAAGAGCGCTTGATATTGCTTGATCGAATGGTTGAAATGAAGTCTCCTATGTTACTCGCTGAAAGGGTTGAACTGAAGTGGATGTTTTATCTATGGAAGGGATAGGTGAGACTGCCGACCCCTTGCGGCATTTTATTTAAACTCTTCAATGTTCCCTAGGAATGATTATATTTTCTTAATTAGACGATAGTTGCGTCATGTATCAATATATATATTTATAATATATATTATAATATTAAATATCGCAAAGTGCGAGAACACGAAGATGTAGGATCAATTGAAGAGGGAATATGGCTGGCCGGGAAGCGAAGCCAGGATAGCCGAGATGGATAAGGCGTCACCACGGAGAGGTGAAGGTCCCGGGTTCGAGTCCCGGTCCTGGCCATATCTTTTCTTTTCAAATAAAATATTTAAAAAATTATATAATATAAAGATAAAATAAATTATAATGACTTTATATTTTGTTTTAAATTTCTGATTATACCTTAGAATAATAGTTGGGAAGAATGATCAAAGAAGATAATCAAAATTAATTGGATGCAATTGAATGAGCGCAGATTTCCCCTCCCCCATTTAAATCCCTCTTCCTTATGAGAGATTTATCTATTTTGTTGATTTACGAGACGGAATACCCATAAGGAAATAATAGAAAACAACGGTTTGAAACTATGCCTGCCTTTTTCAAGTCTAACAAACTATTTTTCTGATCTCGCAACGATCATAAGTCAGAAGATTGAAGAGATAACATTCCCTAAGTTGGAGAAACTTAGATAATCTTTTCTCATCCAAGGCTGAAGAGCGATCGGTGGTTTCCATCATGGCTAGTAATAGCCTTGAGGTTTCTCCAACCGAACCATCACATAACTTCATTCAATTCAACCTGTATAAAAAATAGAGAAATATCGACGCGCAGATGGTTTTGCCCTTTAAATCGTCAAAGATCAATAAACCAGAAAAGAATTCTCAAAACAACGGAAGAGCAATGGATGAAACGAAAATTCCTAAAATAGACCTCAAAATAGAAGAAACAAGAACTCTCATAATATACCTTACATTGGATTGAAAATCTTATTAAACATTACGGCGGTATAGAATAATACTATCTCAAAGGGAATATTTAAATTTTTATTACTTTAATAGCCGCTACGCATAGATAATCTAATTGAAGCCAGCTTAAGTAAGCCATTAGAAATTGCGGTCCTCGACGACAGGATCGTTCTTGTTAAGTATGGACGGTTGTCTCAGAGGTATAATAAATAATACCATCTCAGGAATATACACCAAGAGGAAGGGAGAAACCAGGAGCTCCAAGAAACAAATTTCTATGAAAATAGTTGCTATCTATTTAAGATTTTTTTAAATCAATTATATAGCTAATTTATATAGTAAATCAATGGAGGGGAAAATAGTTCTGATATTTTCTCCTCCATTGATTTACTTAGTATTAATCGTAGGGCCGCAGAGCGAAGACAATTGTCATGCTTTTGCGATTAACTGTAACTTAATTTTTTTACAAAATGTCCTATAAATACAAGGTTAATTGTTCATTCCGTTCAACGAACTCCGGAAGAGCTGTATAGACCGTTCGGATCACAATATCAACCTTTTTAAATTGGACCAGTAATTAAGAAATCTACCTTTTAATATTATTATCCTGCCCTTTTTTAGGGAATCTATAGCTCTAGGTAACAAGCGGGTCGCAATGGCTGATAGCGCAATGTCCAGTTTTCACCGACAGGATAGCAGGAAATATGATGAATAATAAATTATTATTATATTATATTCCTAGAGAAGTATGAACTAAAATATCTGTTTTTGCCAGTGGTTAGAATATTAAATGTGTATGGGAGAGACTCTTGTACCAATTTAGTAGTCTACCTCGGATCATCTTTAATTTTTCAGGGGTTAATATATACCGGACAGAACGCGACAAATATGATTAATTCCAATTTCTGGAATCAATAATCATAAATAATAACAATACAACTATAAAAAACGATACATATCGTGCGATAAAAAAATGATGCATAATGTCATGGATGAAGGTAAGTAGAGAAACAACCCAGTCATAGTATTCAAATAACGAATTCCACTTAGAATGTCACGAGGCCATCTTCTTTTCGAACGCCTCAGAGGATTACAATGACTGAAGAGGCTGCTAGGTTAGAAACTAGTGGGTTTGTGTGGGAATAATGTTTGTCATTAAAAGTTTATATCGGATTCGGGCCAAATCAGCAGCAAATGCCAACATTAAGATCGTTATTGATGACATTATTTGTAAAAAATTAAAGAATATTAAGGATTTTACGAAGGATTGGATACGAGAGGAATTCGATGCCTTGGTGGAGTCCAAACTTCTACTCCGTGAGTCCAAATAGATCTTATAATATTCATTTAAGTTATAAGTCTTTTATAATTAATTGTGAGCTTAAAGAATTACAACTGGTCCATGTATTTTATAGTGTTACGGTCATCTCCAAAATCAAGCAATTTGTCAAGATGACTAACGGCAAAGTCTTAGCTTGTTAATTTCAGTTCCTGTCCCAGGTCTGGTGGCACTCCTGGCCCGATGATGATCGCTTACTTGTCTTCCTTTAAGGTAAGCAAAATATCAGGATTGTTATGAGGAATCAGTAATGATGGACTGGTTCCAATAAAGTATCTGTAACAGGTCTTGACAAAAGTAGGTTTTGATCTTCAAATTGATATAGCAGTTACTTTTTATATCATTGACACCTCTAAGTGATGTAAATATTAAACGAAGACAATTCATTCAAATAGATGCTTGAAAATAGCAACACTAAGTTAAATCTTAAAAAAACAACTCAAACCTAAGACCAGCTATTTAATGTAATGAATAACAATATTGCATTATTAGCCCTCTATGACTAACCTCCCAGTAAATGGGTGACCCGAACCTTCATATCTCAATCAACCTCCTAGATCGTACTCCAGCTCCGCCATCCTCCTTCGAACAAGTGGAAGTTGACCTTTACAATGTTCTAATCAAGAATGCGGGTCATTCCGTCCAATCATTAGGCCATCCGCCATTCTACCCTACCATGTATCATTACCTAATCAGCTGTTTACATTGATGGTAATATATGAAAAATAAGTAAACCATGAGAGGGATCTTCGGCTGGACTGACTGACTCAGGGTCGGAGGTCGAGGCTGCTTTGGGGGCGGCGCTGGTCACGACTCCCGATTACCGGCCACACGATTCATTACCTCAGTCCTCTTACCTATCCCCTTCTATCCTCTTCTTCATCTAGCTCTTTTATATATATATATATATATATATATATATATATATATATGTGTGTATTAATATAGCTATATATAGAGAGAGAGATGGGAGAAAACAACTTATTGTTGGTGACGAAACTGAATCGGTATAAATACTAAGTCTTTTTAATTTTATCCAAATTATTGATTTTATAGTTCTATAATGTTATAAAAAGATGTCTTTTTAAGACTATTCGTGTTCAATACAAGAATATTTGTTAATTCATTTAACGTCACTTTAATGCTTCACGTCACTATGCTGCTACAGATAATCGGACGATGCTTCATTGGGAGTCCTAAATTTTACTTATCCCTGTATAATTAGGAAGGGATGATTTATGAATACCAGACTCAAAGACTCGGGATTTTACGTTCCTTCCGAAGGTCCGCTTTAGTGGCTAAATCCAACTTAAAGAAATCTACGGTAAATAACCGGGCTCCGAATGCTCTATGTTGGATTAAAGGATTGATATGCTCTCACTACAGTACTGCTGACCCCCCAAAAATGTTATATACTGAGAAAAAATTTTGTATTGTTACGGTCACAGACAGGAAGACGGAAGCAAGGGATTAGCGGCTTAAATCCGTCGGCGGGAGAAGTTAAAATAGGATTAGGATCTTCTCGATCGTCTCCTTTTGTCGGATAAGGATTAAGAAGATTCCAGAATTGTCTCCACCCTTCCGTGTTCTAGAATGTTCGGCCTTGCCTATTTAAATACTTCCCTCGCCTCGAGCGAGTCAGTCTTAGTCTGAGAGTAGACCACGCACGGTGAAGATCTGTAATAAGTGAGTGTGTGATAAACTAGTCAGTGTTGAACCGACCAGTGTAATAAGTGTATCAGTGAACTGTGACAGTCTCGCGAGTGTAATAAACTGTTTCTGTTTGTTACTGTGTGTCAGTTTGTCATACTTGGAGAATCTTACGGTCGGTGGACTAGTGAACTGTAAGTGTTAATTATTAGTTATAAATTGTAGTGCAGTTTTATAATATTCATACAAATTTATGTAAATAGTTAAGTCATTTAGAATTAGTAATATTTTAAATTAATTAATTAATAGGAGTTAGGCCTAGATTATAATATTTAGAATATTGTTATTGTAAATTTATATTAGTTTAATAATGTAATTGTTAATAATTTACTTGTATCCTTTTTGTTAATTTTGTTAATAAATATTAGTATCTTTAATTAAGGAAATGTTTAATTCATTTTAATACCCAGTAGCCCGTAACAGTATTTAGAAAAATTATTTGGAGTCAAATACGCATAATTTTTCAGAAGGTGAATTTAGTGTGAAGACAGACATGAATGGCTGTAATCAGGAATTGAAGCGTGATTCTGATGATATGAATTTTTTTTCGTTATTTGATATTTATCTCAAAAATCACATCAAATCACTTTTATAATTTTTTATAATTATTGGTCATTTTTTATGAGTTATAAATATTTTTTTTTTTTTTTTTTTTTTTTTTTTTTTTTTTTTTTTTTTTTAAAGAGAAAAGATAGGCCCTCGACCGGGATTTGAACCCGGAACGGTAAGACAAAGGTTCCGGGTTCAAATCCCGGTCGAGGGCCTATCTTTTCTCTTTAAAAAATACAAATCACTTTTACCTTACGTCGTAAACCAATGACTTCCTGCCCTACAATATCCTTTAATAATATCCCACTGGTGCCTGTAGAACAGATCCGATACTTAGGGTTGCACCTCGACAAACGATTAACCTGGAATCCTCATACAAGACTGAAAAGACAAGAAACTGCTCGACGTTTTCGCCTACTTTAATATTTACTGGACAAATGTTCAAAGCTCCCAATTAATTACAAAAGACTCATTTACAAGACAGTTATCAGACCTATTTGGACATACGGAGTTTAGCTTTGGGGCTCTACTAAACCATCCATCTATCTAATCCTTACAATCCAAAATCCTTCGTAAAATCCTCAATGCTCCTTATTTTGTTAAGAATAAACTCATCCATAACGACCTTAATATCCCTTTTGTTGCTGATTTGGTCCGAACACGGTATCTATCCTTTCATAACAAACTTCATTACCATTCAAACCCTCTAGTTTCAAACCTAGCTTCCTCTTCAATTCCCGATAATCCTCCGAGGCGTCTGAAAAGAAGATGGCCACGTGACCTCCTTACTTGAACTTTGATTTGAGTACTACCAGTGGGTAGTTTCTCTACTTGTCATTATATATCACTTAGCCTATTTACTTGTTGTATTATTGTAATACAGTTGTAGATATCAATAAATAAATTTTTTAAAAAAAGTCCTTTGTTCATACAGCTGATTTACTTGATGTAGTATAATTAGAGTTGTAAATATCAATAAATTATTCTATTATTCTTATGTTTGTATTATCGCACTTAAACTTCGTGTCTGTGGGTATAGTGTGTAACATTTTTTTTCAACACCTCAGAAGGGGGATGTATCACCCTATATCTCATGATAGGAAAAAAACTTGACCTGAAGACAAAGTATTGTTTTGGAACCAACTACTTCATGTCGAATAACCATAGCCCCTCTTAATAAAAACGTTGTTGACTGAAAACTGTTCTTCCAACCAGAGTAAAATATTTTTTTAAAGTGTCTTGAATAAACTATACCATGATCTGTAAATTTTATGAAATCTGATTTAAAAAGTGTGAACTTTTATTCGCCAACAAAACTTTAAGAAAATCAAGTTAACTGCAGAATGGAGACATGCCCATGTCCAAAAAATAAAAAAACGTCTCCCTCCGTTTTCTTATACGAGATAAGAATCATTTATTTAATGTTACAATAGTTTTTGGAAATGGAAACATCAATAGTGAGCAGTTCTTTCGGTCATAGTCTTTTTAATCTTTTCCTATCAAGCCCGGGTAACATGGAGTAGGAAAGCGGAAGAACAAGTGGATTTGGGTGATTTTGTATTATGTAGCTGTGATTATTTGATTTTAAGGTGGGAATGTATCGATATAAACAAGGAGCATTATTGATTTTACTAAGAAGTTTGGACTGAGTTGTTTGTATCATGTGTATACAGGGTGTCCCATTTCAAGTGGATCAAATGTTTTTAACTTTTAAACGAAAAAAAAATCAGGAAAACGATTCAGGTAAAAGTTGTAGTTATTCAGGCCTAGTTTGAAGAAATAAAAACATTTTTATTACATTTTTTGAAGGTCGATATTGACCACTTCAAGTGAAAAATCAAAAAAAAAAAATTATTTCTTCAAACTAGGCCTAAATAACTACAACTTTTACCTGAATCGTTTTTCTGAATTTTGTTTCGTTTAAAAGTTAATTACGTTTGATCCACTTGAAATAGGACAACCTGTATATATGGGCCTGTTTTTCGAGCCCTTTAAGTTCTAGCCCTTATGTCCAAGTAGATCTTAGTATGATGTTATAGATTGGTCGTTTGTTTCGTAAGTCAAGTGTAGATCTGTAATGGTACAATAACAATGTAATGTTCAGAGACAATAACCACCAGTTATATAATGTGTTAATCAATTTTTGACTCTCCATACAGCTTCAAGTCCCTAAAATAAAAATAGGAAACCCTTTATTCAAATTTCAATCTTTTTCTGATGCAACTGATACCAGCTTCAGTAATAAGAACTATAAATATTCCATTATCCAGTTTTTTATTGGGAACTTGCAGTATCTGGACGGAATGCTGATTGTTTATTCCATATTTTTTAATCACCGTGCATTACTGTTATAAATATGGGAGTTAAAGCACAATAATTAGGTAGGGATAATCCTATTTGTTTGATTAAGTTTTTTTACTTATTTTATAATTTTATACTATGTTTGATTATTTTATTTTATCATTATTAAATTTTATACTTTATTTCATATTTTATTATTATTAAATTTTAAGCAGACACGCAATGTATCACGTATCATCATCAAATCAAGCAAGCGAAAAAGATCTACAGTTACATATTTGGTATACCTATTTTTCAAAACCTGAAAACAAAAAATTTAACATTTGTTTCCAAAGAGGGCACTTCGAACTCCTGCTAGGAGCGCCTATTATCACCTTCAGCCACTAACTTTATAGGCATTCTGTTGAGTTGTTAATTGAATCAAGGTTTTCCAATGTTAATTCGACAAGCCTTACTGGTTAGAAAAACAGCTATGGTCCCTTAGGAATGATAGATATTAGGTGTTTTCCACAGAGCGTGAATACATTGTAAACGTTTATTTTCTGTAGTATAAAAACATAGCGGCTTTATTTATTTATTATAAACAATATATTATGGAATTTAAGTGTCATCTTGTTGAAACCTCGAACATTATTCTTTCGATCTGACAACGCCAAATAATTAGATTCAGAGATATAGTAACCAGGTTTTGTTAATCTCTAAATTATTTATCCAAGCCGTAAATCAGAAACTAAATCAACTAAAGCTCAAGTTAGATCAACAAAGTACTCGCTTTCCCACTATACAATGCAATTAAGAGACAGCATTTATTTGCTGGCGTACTTCCGCTATTATAGCGCTGATTTGGATCGATGTGGAAGGGGGAAATGTGGATAAATTCCGACACGACCTAATATTGGCTTCGTACGCTGCTACGATCACGCCAACATAGCAAAGTCCTCCGAAGTTCAACTTCATTAGTAAGCGCTCGCCCATAACCGAAACGACCGACAATTAAGCTCGCTATTCGGTCGTCTCGTTTATGGTCGCTGATTATTGTATCTAGCGGGCAGTCAGTCCCAAGGCATCTTATTTTCGTATTACAATCAATGCGTAATATAAATTAAAGCAAAGTGTATACAATAAATAATATCATAATTATCATATAAATATTAGTCAAAAGAATATCTCCAAACACTTCCAAATTCACAATGCCATTCCCTAAATATGTAATGTGATGATAGTTTGAGAATGTTAATTATCAACAGATGTACACGAATGGATATAGAAAAAGGCACTTTTTGAAATTTTGGGTTATCTGCTATAGATCTTGAACGACTCATGTACTTATTACAATCACAAATAAATACATATATATTTATAGGAGTATTTATATATTTACAGGATACTGAGGATATATAACAAGATCCCTGACCACACTGCAAGGCACAAGAAGTACACAGGTACAGAGGAACAGACCATGATGTACATTAACTATTTTTGTCCTTGTTTATTTTTGGGATCGGAAAGGATTCCGTGCTCCTGAATTATTCACTATTTGAGCTACCCCTTGTTGGGCTGGTCGTCGCCAAGTAGGTAGAACAATCGCTTCGTCCAGCCAAGAAGATGGCTATGTTACCTCTTGACGATTTTATATTTAATAATATTTCGTTAAAAATATATTAAATATGTCCAGTAAATATTTTACTTACTGTAAATATTTGATATAGAAATATTTTTATTTATTAAAGAATCTAATTCAGTTCGTATGCAATTTAAAAGTGAAGATTATTTTCTTTATCATATTCTATTGCTACATAAGATCAATTCAATCAGGTAGTGCCTTACATGCCTATATTAAATATTAAACTGTACTGTACATGCTATAAATATTGGACAAAAACAAGTCACAATAAAATAAGATTTTTTTAAAGCAGTTTACTGACTTCTTATTTGGGTACTGGGTGCTTGGGGATTAGACAATTGATACAATTGCAACACACAATTGCAAATACAAATGCAAAGTATAGAATGTTACAAACACGCATTTATTGTTTTGGATTTATTCTGTTTGTTTTACGATTGATAACTGATATAAAATCCATATAGTCATCTAAAAGGCACCATAATAATGTATAATTACATATGTATAATAATAGGTTTTTTTCTAGGCGTTCACAATTTCGAGTTGGCAGCACGACAACCCATTTAACAGCTGATAGTTGCTTTTTGTTTAGTTTGATTTGAGATTTCATTATGGATAGACTTACATTAGAGCAACGCTTGCAAATTGTTGACATTTTATAACAAAATAATGGTTCTGTTTGTCGAACTTATCGCGCACTTCGTCCATTTTATGGCATACATAATCGTCCTTCAGAGTGGCTAATTCGATTAACAATGGATCGTTTTAGGACCACGTTTACTCTTAATAATCCCGTGAGACGCTGAACAGTGCGCACTGAAGAAGCTGTAGCCGCTGTACAGGGAAGCATTGAAGAAGATCCAAATCAATCAATTCGTCGCGTGGGATTGTGTCCTTCCACTTTATGGAAGAATTTACGAAAGGCTTAAAAGATTTCAAGATTCAACTTGTGCAGGAAATAAAGCCAAACGAACATCAAATGCTTCGCCAATTTGGCGAATGGGCTGAAGCACAAATTTTTATTGATATTGAATATCAATTTAAAATTTTGTTCACCGATGAAGCCCATTTTTGGTTGAATGGGCACGTAAATAAGCAGAATTGTCGCATTGGGTGAGAATAATCCAAAAACTTTTGTCGAAACACCTTTACATCCACAGAAAATTACTGTTTGGTGCGCTTTATGGGCTGGCGGAGTCATTGGTCCTCGAATTAGCCGCTCTGAAGGACGATTACGTATGCCATAAAATTGACGAATTGCCCGATTAGTTCAGCAAACAGAACCCTTATTTTGTTATAAAATGTCAACAATTTGGAAACGTTGCTCTAATGTAAGCCTATTCATAATGAAATGTCAAATCAAACTAAACAAAAAGCAACTATCAGCTGTTAAATGGGTTGTCAAACAAATTAGTGCTGCCAACTCAAAATTGTGAACACCTACAAAAAACACCCATTAATTGTCCATTTCCCTACAAAAATGATGATGGTCAGAAAGTTACTGTCAATGGCGAACGATATTGGGACATGATTAGAAATTTTTTCGGACCTCAATTAGCTGGCATTAATCCTGCTGACATGTAGTCAAAAGAGGACGGAACCACATGCCACACAGCGCGCGCTACAATTGATTTACTCAAAGAAATTTGATGAAAGAATAATTTCACGTAATGGTCCAATTAATTGACCACCAAGATCGTGTGATTTAAACCCATTCGATTAATTTCTTTTGGGTTATGAAAAGTCACTTGTCTACGTCGATAAAGCAGAGACAATTGAACACCTGGAAATCAACATTCGAAGAGTTATTGGCGAAATATAGCGGCATATGCTGAGAAAAGTTTGTGAAAATTGGTGTTCCAGATTGCGCCGCATGGCCGAAATCATATTTAAACATTAATGTCATAAAATTTTCTATCCAATAAAGCCCGTTTCATAATTTTAGAAATATTATGAAATTTCTTTGTTTTATTATGACTTATTCTTGTGTAACTGTAAAAAACACTCTTTACGTTTAAGGATACGCACTGAATTTGAATGGGCCTTGAAATAGTTTTTTACTATCTTGAAAAGTTGTGTTTTCCACTTTTGATACTTGTATCGACGATATTTATAAAGAAAACTGATATCTTTCAATATAATGCGAGGACTCAACTCGATTACATCGATTTTTGAACAGGTCCTAATGAACTAAAATTGTTTGATTGTCGATTCCGACAAGCTTAATATGTTGTATATTTGCTAAAATCAATCCGATTTCGGAAAATTTTTCTGCTTGAAAAAAATATATAACATCATTCCAGAGTTAAATTAGTGGTTGAAATTTAGCGTGTACATTTATATTCCCTTCACAATGTCAGAAATGTCTTGGATATGCAGGTCAGAATACTGGAGGAATACGAAGTAAAATAGGATCCAAAATATGATACGTTTAATCAAGAAATAAGGTAAATTCTAAACGAAATTTTACGGCGATACTTCTTCATATCTTTGAAAAATTGAAACAATAGGATATATGCTGGTCATTTAGTATAGTACACGAAAACATTAGGTAAATTCCTACTGCACATACGAAAAAAAAGACAGGTCATTCATTGCCTTACGCTCTAGATTGCCTGGATGTCCCAGTATCGAAACTATATATTTTAGCCAACAGAACCTTTTTTGGGGGCCAGTGAACCAATAATTTCAGAGTGGTGTATGATATTAGTACGAAATAATAGAATGAACTTTGAATATGAATATTCAAATACATCAAGATAAAAAACAATGGAAAAGAATTATTATCCCATTCCTCAGATTTGCATGTTGCTCACTCAAATTGCAGAACTCCCAGAATCAACAAATAAACTTAATTGAGGCGTGATTCCAAGAGCGATTTCTGAACTTTAATCCTTAACAAACACTTTGAATAGAGTTGGTTAGAAATTAGGTCCCTAAATATCGAACATTTGCAAAAACGAACCCTGAGTTTCGGTCGCTATATCACTAACGGGACTGGGTATAGACATACCTCTGCATCTCAACAATCTGCTTGGTCATACGGTCAACAGTAAGATAGGCATTCCTCAACAAGCATATGCACATTTCTCTAAGTAAAGATAACGATATAGAGCCAATTTACTAATTGAAAACTGATTAAGAAATTGATATTTGACTTGTGTAAAAGAATCTTTCCATTTACCATGAGGTTTCATTATCTTATTCACTTTCGCTTTTACCATCACCAATGATCTAGCTAATTATTTCTTACACAATATAAAATAGGGTGTACCTCTTATATACACTAATGAATATACAATGGTAACTATTGTTTAACAAGTTCTGATGGTTAAAGGTTTTTTATGGTCCGTCGGGACATATATATAGAACAGTGATGTGTGCAACTGATAATTATTTTTCTGCTAAGAATAGAAAGTTCAGCAAATTATGAATAATAAAATTGATTGTTCTTGTTAAGTTCCCCGTATTTAAGAACAATCTTCAGGGTGTGGAGTTAAGATCGGTGATATGGTTTGAACAGCCTTCTTAATGTTTTCACGTTAGTTCTTATTATTCTCATTTTTTTTTTAAATTAGAAAGTTTTGTTTCTTTGCATCTCTTAAAGATAATAATGACTTGGACTATTATGGATGATAGTATTAATGTAATACAATACGCATTTGGTAAAATATATTATAAACAATCATAAAATAGTTTTTCTACCGTATGGTGTACTTTACAATGTTTTTATACTGTACTAGCTTATGCCCACGGCTTCGCTCGCGTGGAATTTGGTCTGCCACATAAAGTTTCGTGAAAGATCATTTTTAAGAAATAATTTAATTATTTTTTAAAAATATAAGTTACTCACACATTCAAAATTTCAGATGTCTAACTTCAAAACTGACGAATTCTATACAACCTTTGAATCCCTATTATATTAAAAGGGAAACCCTTGGGGTGATATTATCCAAATTCCTTTCTTAAACTATACAAAGAACCTATCTACAAATTTCAAGATGCTAAGTTCCTGATTTTATGAAATTTGTACTATAATTAATTATGTACTATAATAGATTCTCCACAGTACCTAAAAAACTGTCGGGGGAGGGGCATGTGTCCCCGTGCCCCTATCATAAATCCGCGCTTGCTAAAGCCTATGTGTTATTCTGATGTATAAACTATATTACTGTAAAGTTTCATCCAAATCCGTTCAGTAGTTTTTGCGTTAAAAAGAGAGACAAACATACATCTTTCACATTTATAATATTAGTAAGATTAGAAGGATATCAAAACAAATAGTTTCACTCATGTTCTTTCTGTTATTTTAACAACCATGATCATGTGATTTGCCTTTAATTATTTACTATAATGGATTATCCACAGTACCTAAAAACCTGTCGAGGGGCACATGTCCCCGTGCGCCTCCCTCATAAATCCGCGCTTGCTATAGCCTATGTGTTATTCTGATGTATAAACTACATTACTGTAAAGTTTCATCCAAATCCGTTCAGTAGTTTTTGCGTGAAAGAGAGACAAGCATACAAACATTCACATTTATAATATTAGTAAGATGTAATCGTACATTTCCTTCCAGTCAAACGGCATATGTAAAGGATGAAACCTTGAAAAAAATTGGAACCTTTAGAAGTACATTCTAGATCTTTCTTAAAATTTCCATTTTTTTTTAATTGAAGAAACAGAAATAAAGATTGCATAAAGACGATGTATCCTATATGCCGCAAGGAAGAGTGAAATTAAATAAGTGTATCAGCATAAACTTTGGAAGTAACTTGATCTAGTCTAACTTAAACCACTTTGACTTTATCCAATCCCTTTAAAGGATAACTAGGAATAGGAGAGGTAGATGTCGGGAGACTTTCACGAAAAACAATGAAATAAATATCGGTTAAAAAAATTAAAAACCGCATTAATAGAAAACAAAACTAAAAAGTAGAAAATACTTTCAATAAGCTTAAAATAAGAATAGATCGATACAAAAAAATGATTTTATCGCAAACAAACGTGGGGTGCTTGATGTTAATTGTTGGGAATATTTTCTTGTCAGATAATTGTAAAAGTAGAGTCTTTATGAAAATATTTAAAATAGCATATTGCGCTACTATTATTCATTTTATACTTGACTTTTATACTCATATTATATATTTTATGAGACAAACTCCTTGAGAAGTATGCAAAGTTTCAAGGTTCAAAGATTCCGTTACATACACACGTACATACAGGCAAAACCAATGAAAGGCGTGTTAAAATCAAAGGTAACGATGTCGAATGATGAAGGAAACATTGTATGTCGAATAAGTAAACTCTAGACATTTTTGGTAAACCCCGACTGGAAGTTTTCACTTGTATACATGCAACGGAAGGCCGAGCCCTAGATACTGCCAGACAGGAAGACAGACCGCCTCCAAGATACTGACATATAGAAGGAGGACCGCCCCCAAGATACTGCCAGACAGAAGGGCCGCCCCCAAGATACTGACAGACTGACAAGACAAAGACGCGCCGCCGAGATAAGAATAATATCGTAAATGAGAGCTGGGATATTGGGCATCCTAATGGAATGCCTATTGTAGAGTGATCTGATAGCTCTCATTAAGGCGGAGCTGGTGCATATCAACTCGGTCCCCAACCTCCCCCTATCTGTCCCTCCCTCCATCTCCTCTCTCCCTCCATCTCTACTGCACTTCCTAACCTGCTCTAATTGTACCTCCTCTCTGGCTCAACTAATAACTTTATACATGGTTCACAGCATGTCAAGTCAACAGACTTTTAACCTTAGATATCAGAAAACAATACTTCAAATAGCGGATCAAATTGCTTATCAGGAATTACTATAACAGTATCTATGAACAATACTCTGGAGCTTTTCACAAGTTTTTCAAACGAAATCCAATTAACAGCAAACAACAGTATAATTATTGAAGAAGTGAAAAATAATCTGTTTTCTACTGACATAAACCGGACAAAGATCTCCCACAACCCTGTGGTGACTATAATTATATTTGGTCTCTCACATACGATCATAGGAAAGTGGATTCTTACATTCAAAGTAGAAATATATCAGAAGGTTGGAAGAGAGTTTCCAAGGCATTTTAGAAACTTTTTAGCCACTCCAAAGTAAAACATGTACTAAATTTCTTACGAGGAAATGGGAGAGACCACAAAACTAAGAGGTCAGAGTAAGTAGAGGCTAAAGGATGTTCTGATTCTCGGGAGCTCTGGGACATTAACCGAAGTAGTTTGGGTTTCAACGGGACCGACCGCTAAGTCTCCTAGTAATATGGTGTATCCAGTGCTGTAGGTGTAATGGCGTAGGCAACATTTTTCATCAAAACTGTACTATGTAAATCCTATTAGAGCGTTGTGAACTGAGTCAAATTATTATTTCTAGGCTTAAAATTCATTTTATACAAAAATACTGGAATATTTTCCCCTCTGAATAACAGACTTTTCAGTTCAAGAATAACGGAGTATTGCGATTCAGCATTCGAATGGATTAACTCGGATTCATCGGCTGTCCTGTTTTATTCAGTTTGTAAATCGCTGTATCCTTTAAATTTTAAATTCTACTCCAACCAGATGATGTGTGAGATAACACCGAATGGGCCTATAATAAGATGAATCTGTTTATTCTGAACTGCTGTTTACCTACAGTTAGGAGAATAGGCGGTTGGTCAATACAGTAATCGAGTCATGAGACAGAGCACTTTTATCTGTGTTTTTTTTTCCATACTCTGACGATTTAACATTTAACATCCAATAAAATATTAGGTCGTTTCATATTAAATGTCCGGTTTTATTTTTTCTAAAATTCAATTTCAAATATACCCAAGGAAACACTCGATTTTCGTGCATTTTTTTTATGAGTTTAAACTTGGCAACTTTAAACTCAGCAGCCCAAACTGCAAGAGACATACCATCCTGTTCGGGAAAGGTTGGTGTAACGAAAGGACAATTCGCCATTGGATTTTCCTACCAAAAAAATTATCGGTTTTTCTATATTCGCCAGATTCATTAGCAACAGATTTTTTTGTTCCGGAATTCGGTAAACTTTCCTAAGAGTAATTTTTTGAAAAATTATTCTCTAGTATTCTCAAGTAAAAAAACACATTTTCAGACTTTATATAATCCCAAAACCCTGAATATTTCAATTCTGGGATTGAAACTTTGATAACACGTTGGGAAATACTATAGAAAATGGGGGTAAGTATTTTGATTTTATAAAGTCCTTTGAAAATGGGCATTTCATATAAAACGTCTCATTACGATTATTAATATACAACCTTTTTTCAGTTATTTTCAAACATTAATCCTGACAAAACTGAGATAAAATACTAATTTAAACAACACGTTTCATTAATTTAAAAACTGCTCTCAATCATTACATGGCAATCTTCATTCATTTCAATTGAACAATAGTTTGTAATCAGCTCCGTGGTCCTACATATTCTCGTCCAGCTATTAAGGAAATTTCATATTATTACTTAGCGGCGAACAAATTTATTCGCAATTTCCATAAGCGTTCAAGAACTAGACAATGCAAAAGTCCATACCGTAGAAATGAGGAGATTGTCCTTTGGAAAACCGCAGAGAATTGCATTCGAAATAGACCGCAGAAGAGGTAAAGGAGGTATCGGACGTGCAGAGATAGGAACCTCACACATCGAAGGTATAACCAGTAATCTGGGAGGTGTTCCCATCCGTTTCATCTAATCCATTCCTTCTCATCCATAATTATCATCCGGTCGGCCACTTAGCACAACGAGGATTAAAAATGATTTAAGATTACCACGGCTTATTACCAGTATAGACCAGACCTCTTCCAACCAACAGGAATCTGATTTATGAATAAGGTCTGATCCAATTTATGGCCTAGAACATTAGCTCATCATGTGTTATAAATATTTATGATCCTCTTCAAAGTATTTTTCAAATAATCGTCAATTTGATGATTCTAAGATTAGATTTAAACAGAATTTTAATCATTTTAACTGCATTTAAAAAATGAAAATAAACTAAGTAGGCTAGATCGTGGTAGGATGGCATAGGCGTTATTTTTACCAGTTGGTTTTCATCATTATAAGCTTTGTAATGTCAACCTGGCTTACGACAGAACAACGATATATACTACTTGTATGTGTGGTTATTACATGACCAAAAATATGATACCTGATAACCGAAATCTGTGGGTTTTTATTGACAAATTTTTAGTGTCATCTCAGCATTTATGGAGACATTGTTTACAAAATCTTATCTCAGCTTACTTAGTATTTGTTTTCTTTATTTTTCTGATTTTTCTACACAATTGTTATGCCAAGAATTTCTTCTTTCCCACTAACACTATGTGGATCTAAGTAGCAACGTTCCAAATACCAAGATCCATATACATACTTTCAAGAGCTACGTAAGACTTGATCTTACAGAGCTAATTAACTGGCATCACACAAGAATACAAGTAACTGTTATTAGATTCCAATCACTTAAAGAATATTTCTTATAAAGTAACGAAAAATAATCCATACACTGTAGATAAGAAGTGATGCTATAGAAAAAGAACAGCCTCCTTTGATTACAAACTCCGTATTTTTGTTTAATATTTTGACAACCCGACCAGGCATCTATGCAAAACAAGAAAAATATTTGAAAACTTTACAAAGAAATAAGTGAGTGAGTAACATCATTCTCCGAAATCGGCGCATCGATAAGTCCATATCGCAACTTGAATCTTAATTGGAATGGAGTGGCAAAAATAAACAACAGGTGAAACTGTGAATGGTCGTTATGTTTGAAGTGTTTGAAGAATACTAATGGAGTAAAGTTAATAGAATCTCCAAACCTCATTTTTCTGTGCCATATTTGAAGCTGACAATTTGATTTCCATTGGAATGGACCTATTCTTTTTGAAGATTATTCTCTTACTAAACCTTTTATCCATCTGAAGCCTCGTAAAGTCTCATCAAAACAACACTCCCTCCTCTAGACGAAGACTGATGTGTGCATAAATTAAATAAATATTAGAAGGCTTTAATTATACAGGCGGTCTACAACAGCCATATCAGCGATGGACTCATTTTCAACATTTCTTCAAACGTTGGGAAAGGCCTAAGCCTATAAATCAAGAAGGCTTTTGCAGCCGGGGCGTGAGAAATTTGCCTCCATTATGATAAAGTAGCCGCTGTGAGCTGCTCCAGATATAGGAGGCTTTTGTTTTATCTCTCCTCAAAAATAACGCATTGTTAGTTTGGCAATATGAACGTCAACAAGATCAAACAATAAGACAGTAGGTATGTATTGGGCGACCTTTTTCTTCCTCCAGAAATGAATTAAAATACATCATAATTGTTTAAATGGTACTTAATATTTTCTCATTATGTGATTCTGTTGGTTATATTGAAATAAATGACTAATAGTACGATCAAATAAATGGTATAAATTAGATTATAATCGTGTGAAGTGTGGTCGACGAATGAAACTTAGATTCTTTTCGTGTTTCCTAAAAATACATCAACAAAGTACCAAAAATCCTGGTCGTCATCATTTCGATATCTAATCATTAAGCATATTTATAATGAATTGAAATCTCAACGTGAATAGCATAGATAAATTATGTTTTAAACTGCACAAAAAGTTCCGAATTCCAAGCTAAAATAAGTGAGCTTTACTTTTGGCTCATATTTTGGCAAATTTTCATGAAACAAAATATTTTGTTATAAAATATTCTTATAATAAACGTAATGTATTAACTTTTTTTTTCATTTTAAGGCATCTTCTAAAAAAAAACATGAACGCCTAGTAAACCTTATGTATTACATGTCAAAAAACAATATTCGGATTAATGATGAACGACATGACTTTCCTAGTTTTGAATTTAATATACTTTGAAAAAGTTTAAAGTTACTTTCGTCGTTATCCATCGAAGAGTATTTGATTTAAAGTGACAATTATACGCTATTTTTTTTGTAAATTTAGTTTTCTTTAAGAAATCTGATTTACCTCCAGGGTATTAAGTTAAAATTGACGATAAAAGGAAAAAGCCTGAAAATGTTATCAAGTGACCAAAAGATCTGTCCAGATCAAAAACTTTGATTTATCTTCAGTCATCTAAAAAATATAAAAATAAAACTACATTTCTAACTTTACTGGACTATTAGCATTAAATGAAATTTGATATTGACTAATATCTTTAATAGTAAAGGAAGTAAAAAATGATAAGACATGGTTATGAAATAGTAGGAACTAATAGTAGAAATAGTAGAAGCATATCTGATAGTAGATGCCCCTAATATGTACCTGGAAATCGTAGGTAAATAGTTAATTGCTTTTAAATTTGAGACTATTTAATATTATTTGGCTTGCAGAATCTTGAACTATAAGCAACACCATTATATTGGTACCGAGCAATACCATAAGATTGGTACCATGCAGTACCATGAGAATGGTAGATTGCTTTTTACAGTGCCCTTAACCTCTACCACAATCGTAATACTTGAAATTCCTGCAGTTTTCATGACTTGCAAATCTTCCCTTACCGCAACTATACTCGAGAAGGAGTATAATAAAGGTGATTTATTTTCAATCTAGCTAGCCAAGCTGATAGGTCATATTTTCCTATAGGAAGGAGATAAATTTATTTCCTTTTATATAATTCTTATATTATAATTAATATAGTGTATTCATTTCAACCATGTTTATTAAATAATACTATACACTTAGGAGTACGAGGTAGCTTTAGAACTGAAGGGCCACTGGTCTGTGACTGGCTTAGGAAGATGAATTAGTTATATTCGGGATCTGCAGACCCAACTGGGACTATAATGAAGAACGTCAGACTAAATAATGCTGAGTATGCTTTTAAGTTAATACATAATAATGGAAAGCTTGCTAAATTAGTTTCCATGACAACATTATTATCTTTGGCAAAATTATCATATAAAAACTAATTCGGTACTGAGAAAGAATGACTGTGATAAGACTCTTAGATAGAACCTTGGTCGAGAGAAAGAGCTTGAAGGTCGGATGGATTGGAAGAGAACACGCAAGATGGGTGGGTAGGTGCCACTTGATGTATGGACGCATCTCACTACAGATATTTTAGTAATTCAACCATCTCTCATGGAGCGAACGTTTTAATATTTGTAATTATTATGTCTATTTCTACAATTTGATGTTGGAGGATACTAACGACTTTTTAAATTCGTTTACTATCAGATTTAAGATAAACCAATTTTTAAATTGTCTTGATTATTGATAAAGTCAAGTTAATTTGTATATGCATTAAATTTAACGTGACATAAAAACTTTCAACGTCCTTTCATTTTATTTTAAAATAGTTTTGCTATTTTATATATCTACAACCCTATACCTATGTTTGTACATAGGGAAGCGAAATCGTTTTTTATTTTCGTAGTGAATAAAGGGCTGTCAGGCATTGGCCTGAAAAAGATTGATTGCTAATATTACCACTCCATTTTAAAATAAAAATGGCACGATTCCACTTTCCTCAATAAAGATAACTCTATAAGATCAAAATTCGATATAACCACATATTCATTAGGGCGCACAGTGTTTCCATTAGTAGGAGCTAGCTGGACAAAGTTATTTTTCCTTACTCCACGAGATGAAGTGTGCCAGGCATAAAAAAATATTGGATTTCCAGGTTTTGAACAATCGTTAACAATATTCCAATAAAGTTTAGAATTTTGACATGAATTTTGTCCAGCTAGCTCCTACTAATCAAAACACTATGAGGTGGCATACATATATATATATATATATATATATATATATATATATATATATATATATATATATATATTACATAATTCCATTTAATAGTTGCATTTCAGTATGAAAATATTCTTTCTTTATTTCTTGCGCATCCTAATTACTACTTTTTACAATTAACAGTTTACAAGGAGTAATTCAATGGTAGAGCAGTGAGTTGCCGGGTCGAAGGCCCCGGTTTTAAATCCGGCTGTGTCAGGTAATTTAATCTTTTAATTAAATTAAATAAATTAATTTAAGGATAGACCCTTTTGGATCTGGAGAGCCTTCCGTGGCTCCCCCAGCCTCTATAAAGTGAGTATCCTCGATTTAGGAAAACTGACGGATGAGCCTTGATCTAAAAAAAGTAACCCCCCCCCCTTCACAACAGTTGATTTTGAAACATTACAGTCTCTGACATGTACTGAACCCAAGACTATCCACTGGTTGTAGTGGTACTTTGTTTTTCTTTTTTTTTATTACTGCTTATATTCAATTTCAACCTACAAACCCTTGGCTGGTACTCTCTCAAACCAGGCATCACTATAAAATATCTAGTTATAATATTTGTTTCTTTTTATGATTTCTTATCGTAATATTCATCTGATTACATAAAAGCATACCTTTACGATTAATCTTCATTAGTTACGAGGCATTTGGAGGTATGATATCTTGATTCCTCTGCCTCCTTTCGATTTCTCAAACCATACC
This sequence comes from Arma custos, assembly GCA_037127475.1. Classification (NCBI taxonomy): domain Eukaryota; kingdom Metazoa; phylum Arthropoda; class Insecta; order Hemiptera; family Pentatomidae; genus Arma; species Arma custos. The sequence goes on from CM073760.1 coordinate 42,075,530, forward strand.
GTTTCCGAAGTAATCTCAGAGACCGCCAACGGCTCCGAGATAAGAGCGGACGAAGAGCCCCGAAGACAGGACCTGATGGATGGGTTATGTCTTCCGGGGCTGTCGATGTTTTTATAAAAAATGGAGATTGCGAGGAAGGGAGGTGATCAAGCAGCCCTTGAAATATGGCTTTCTTGCACACTTGCGAGAGGCTATTTGTCTCACCATCTCCGCACGTCGTCGGCAACATTGTGCCTCTCTGCCTGATAAGAACGGATTTATTAATTCCATCTAAGGTTCGCGATAGATAATACATACGCCTCTCCATAGTAATGTTTTGATGACCTTATTTGTAGTGGAAGCTGTGAAGCCATTATGCCCATCCAGTTATGGGTAAAAAAGACAAATTCAGCTTTCCAAAGGCAGTAGTTAACTTTTTTATAAAACCCTGAGACGATATTATTGTTCTTCGCATGATTTATTGGAAGCTCTTTTAGTTTCTGTCCATTAAAACTTATTTCAGGTTAGCTCAGGGTAGAGAGCTGAAATGCCCTGCCGAAGGTCCCGGGTTCAAAGCCGGCTTTGGTAGATAATTTATTTAATCTGTTAACAGCTGGCTCACCCAGCCTCTATCAAGTAGGTATCCTTAATTGGGGTAATTTCGGACAAATCACCTCCCTATAAAATTAAACTAAATTTCTTATAATTTATTTTATATAATTTTTTAAAGATTTTATTTGGAAAGAAAAGATATGGCCAGGACCGGGACTCGAACCCGGGACCTCCACCTCTCCGTTGTGACGCTTTATCCATCTCGGCTATCCTGGCTTCGCTTCACGGCCAGCCATATCCCTTTTTTTCAATTGATCCTACATCTCCGTGTTCTAGCACTTTGCGATGTATACACGGGGAGAATGTTACTTTAACATTATTTTATTTTGGATCTAGTTGACTTTAAGTCGTTAATATTATTATAATTTATTTTATCTTTATATTATATAATTTTTTAAATATTTTATTTGAAAAGAAAAGATATGACCAGGACCGAGACAGGAACCCGGGACCTTCACCTCTCCGTGGTGATTGGCCATATCTTTTCTTTTCAAATAAAATATTTAATAAACTAAATTTCATTTTTAACGAAATGTATGTTTCTAATTAAAACTAGTTGTAAGCAGTAACTTGTTTCAAGTTAACCATCACCAAATACTAATGATTAAAAATATTTAAATAGTAACTAATAGTTATGAACCTTGAGAACCTCTTGGAGCTTATCAGGCCTCTATAAAGACCAGATGCTTGCTGGTTTTGAAAAGTATTCCCCAAAGGGTTTGTAGATTAAAATTTTAGTACAGTAAGTAGGAAGATATATGAGGAGATTCACACTTAACGTTGAAGAAAAAAGAAATCGTTCAAATTAAAAAAATATTTCCGGCCTACCATTTTTTAAAACTTAGAAAACTACTACTGCCATTGCCAGGGATATTCGGGCAGGGATTTGATAAATAGAGGGCTATTAATCACCAAATGTTTTGATGCTTTGAAATTTTAATTGGCATTCGTTACTTGGAATAAATATTACTCACAGTAAAAATTTGTCATTGGCAGTTAAGTAATTTTTAATTTAAAATAATTCACAAGACTGGATTAAATAGTTTTCGACCTAGTATCGCTAATACAATCTATGTAAATAAAAATGAATCGCCAAATGTGATACTAAGCGCCATACTAGAGAACGGCTCGACCAATTCGGCTAATTTTTTATTTATTATTTTTGTTAAGGCACAAAGAAGGTTTTTATAGAGAGAAAAAACGTATAATTGACCAGGGAAATAATTAAAACAAAATTTCTCTTTTCCCATAAAAGCCACTCTGTTCCCAGCATCATTTGACCAATAAAAGCAAAACAAAGGCACGTTAGTTGTTGGTAAAAGTTTATTAGGCATTGCCTGTTTATTATTAATAAATAATATGACGAGTACTCTCAAAGTTGTTTTCAATTTTTCAAATATATTTTATAGTGATTTTTATTGTGTAAATTATGGTGTTATTTTACTTAATGAAGATCAGTCATCGTAAGTATATAATATAATAAGTGATATAATATATAAAAAGTGATAAGAAAATAAGCGTTGGTGCATTTTTTGGGATGGAAAGAGACTGCATGGACTTATATTCCTTTGCCTACGTTCTTTTAAAGCAAATTGAACAAAAATAATAATAATGTAACCGACTTACATGTCATCATTGATTCGATTGATCCTCGCTACGTGGCATTTTATTGGTTGTTGTAAAATTTCCGCTTCTCTCGAAAAACAAGTGTGTGTTTATTTTTTGAGTGTCTTTACATTTAGACCCATGCCGCCTATAAGACGAAGGCCCAGCAATTTGGGACGAAGAACTCGAAAAACTACAAATCAAGTTAATTTTCAATCTAATCGGACTGCACGGCAACGTGAAGGGCAAATTGAAAGCCTCGGGATATTAAACTGTTATTTCAGGAGCGGCTATCGTAAAAGTTACGATATTTCAATTGACTACAATTCCTACCAATGCGTGCTATTGGATCTAAGCACTCAGTTTGCTCACATTGCAAGGCATTGAAATACAAAAATGAAGCAAATGGATTGTGCTGCGCAAACGGCAAATTGTGCCTAGGTCAGAAACTGGAAGGGATTCCATAAATTTCCTTACAAACATACAAGATATAACAACTGCTTCCAAATGACTTCTTTTGGGGCAATAAATATACTTCGAGACAATTTCATGCTAACTTTTAAGGTAACAAGCCTTACTTTGTCTATTCCTTTTTAAATTTTTGTTTAAAAATTAAACTTTTCTGTTTAATTTGCAGATACAAGGCAATTATATCATATAGCAGGTTCGCTGTTCAGATTCCAGCAAATTTATTTCACAGAAGAAATTTATAATAATAGTTCAGTGAGGAGGTCTATTGAAGAACAATTACAAGCTTTGTTTCATCAACAAAATCACTGGACATTGTTTAAAACTGCACTGGATCTTATGCTATCAGGTAACCATAAAATTGTAATCAGAGCTGATAAAACTCCTCAATCGATGAAGTTGCCATTGTAGTGGTTGGAGAGAATTTGGAAACCATTTGTTTTAGGGAAAGAGGGCAGAACAACCTCTACCTAGACAGGTAGTATTGAATAAATGTCATTAAAATCGGTGACGCTAGGTCTGTTGCCTGCCTTGTTAGCCCGGAAAAAGTTTATCTAGAATATTACTAAGGGAACATGCGCCTAGTCGGACAAAAAACCTGGTTGTAATCTCACTTAGGCAAATAAGGAGGCAAAACGCTTAACCACATTCAGTCCTGAGAAGTGATTCCAGAGAAGTGAAATTAATTTATAAATAAAAAAAAGAAAGGCACAACCATAGGAGTATGGTAAATCTCCCGTGTTATGTAAAAACAACCATGATTGGGAATGAAATAATGTGAAAATTAATAGAAAACTAAAGTGAAAACAATTAGAAAATGGTTTGGGAATAACTTTCATCCATGTCTTCTATCGTTATTCCGAATAGTTTGTTCTTTCTTTTTGATCAAGATTTTTCCCCCAATTAAGGGTACACACTTTATAGAGGCTCGGGGTCCAAACACTGCTTATAGATTCAATAATTTAATGACTTGAAACCGGGACCTCCAGCATAGCAACTCAGCTCTTTACCCATTGATCTACCCTGCTCCTCAGTTGACATTTCAATAAACAGCATATTTTTTTGGTATTTCGGAACAAAATGCGGTCAGTAATATTACAATAATTAATTTCTATTAGAAATTCTATAAAACAAATTAGAACCAACTTATTTTTATTCCTTTTCATAATTAAATAGATGAATTGATGTTAAAAATGCATTTACATCATTTAAATCCGATAACTATAGATCTCGAAAAATCCATTATACGTTAAATTATGACAAAATACGCCGATGTAATAAATGAAATGGCATATCCAATATGTGTGAAAAAATAATGATAGTAAAATTCCTTAATATTATTTACATTTTTCGAATTTGAAATTATAACTATTAACCATTCATCCTATTTACTTGTTGTATTAGTATAATACAGTTGAAAATTTCATTGATAATAATAAAATAAAAGAAAAGAAATTATAACTTATAGTCCAAATTTAAACTTGAAATAGGAAATGAGCGAATATGGATCACCCAATTAACGTTTCATCTCTTATGAGCCTGTCTTTACATTTTTCTTAATTTTCCCTTATTTAAATATGCTAGTTTCTTATATATAATTCTTTAGTTATTAATTTTAGGTTAAGTGTTGGATAATGGTTTTACCTCTACTATGTTAAACCATATAAAATGTTTCATTTATATGATATAAAAAATTGTAAATGAAAAAATATGGTTAATGACAGCCGTTAAAAAATCTGAACACATACATACGAGTATATACAAGTAAACAAAAAGTATAACTCTTTAACTTTAAAGTATTTATTGTTTTATTCCAAGATCATGCATAAAAATTAACAAGTTGGATGCATGTGGCTCTGCAAAGTGACTTCTTAAAGGTTCTTGAAACAGCCAACAGCATCTAATAAAGGCGATTGCACAATATGGATAGATGTAACGATAGGGATCAACAATGGGATATTATCCCAACAACGGGGCATCAACCGCAACTCTGGTCTCTTAGCTGATCCTTGAGGAGGCCAGTGTCGTCTTAGGTGGCGAAAGGATTTGTAAGTGGTTAATCAATAAGTAATTAATGAACAATATTGACTATTGATTATGCAAACAATAATAGTCCCCAGTTAGTCGCTTCAAATTGAGTCACAAGTTTTAACTTTTTATTTGTTTCCTTGTTAATAATATTCTCGATAATAGAAATAATTCTATTACTGACTGTATATAGTCACTATTATTGACTTTATGTAAATTAAAGAACCGATATACACATACAATTTGGGTTATACAATCATCTATACATCGAAATGTTAATTGCAGTATTTATTCCTTGATAAAATGATTACATTTCCTATAATTACACTCGTTTAAGTAAATTTGCTAATATGAACAAATGACACGAAAACAAAAAATACTTGTGGAGAAACTATTCATCGGTAGCACTCCAATAAAGTTTTATGGTAGAAGGTCTCGAGGCCATCTTCTTTTCAGACGTCTCGGAGGGTTATCAGGAATAGTATGGGAAGCAGGTTGAGAGACTGGCGGATTCAAGTGTGAATGGAGCTTGTCATGGAAGGATAGGTATCTAGTCTGGGCCAAATCAGCAACATATGGGATGTTATGATCATGATGGATGAGTTTGTTTGTGACATAATAAGGAGCATTCAGGATTTTACAAAGGATTTTGTATTGTAAGGATTGGATACGAGATGAATTGGATGGTTTAGTAGAGCCCCAAAGCTCAACTCCGTATGTCCAAATAGGTCTGATAACTGTCATGTAAATGAGTCTATTGTAATTAATTGGGAGCTTAGAACGTTTGTCCTGTAAATGTCGAAGTAGACGAAAAAACTGGTCGACCAATTTCTTGTCTTTTCATTCTAGTATGAAGGGTATAATTAGATGGGAATAAAGAGGAAGAGAGAAAAAGCGTTGAGCTAGGTTTCAGATGCGAAAATAATATTAATTTAGTGTTTAGTTTCTATAGTTTCAGAAAAATGTAAAGAAATATCCTTCTATTTTCCTCCAAAATGTTTAACGTGCCAAAATGTTTTCAAAGGACAAAAGAAGAGACACAATAGGTAACGGAGCGATTAGAAGGATAACGGATCTCCAATTTCAGCTTCATTTTGAAATTGATCTCCCCAACTATTGCTGGCCTCCGATGAAATGCGAGGTTCAAAGAAATCGTTGAAACAGTTACCTTATAATAATTTAAATCTTTTATCTTTTAACAGTTGTATATTATATTCGCATTTCAATCTGTTAATAGAGGAGGCGACATAGTTTTACAAAATAAAAACCGTTAAATATTTGTCAAAAAATAAAAATATTAAAGAAAAAAAAAATTTTATAAAATTAAATAACTAAATCTATGCAATAATTTTTCAAAAATAAATAAATATTTTTTGGGAAAATTTAAATAATAAAATTCGGGATGAAACCAACACGTAGATGTAATTTTAATTAAAAAATTAAAGCAATTGAACGCAAAAGCTAAAATAAACACAGAAAGTTTAAAATAAGATAAAATTCTTCCCCAATTCAAAAACGTATTAAAAATATTAAAAAAATATCATATTTTCAAAACGTCTTGCATTAAAAGTAATTAGATAACATATTTCCATATTAATTAAATACCGATATCGACCTTATACCATATAAGAAAATTTTATCGACATTGAAGTTTCAACTGGTGTTAGTAAAGAAAATTCTAGTTACATACCAAAACCATTGGGTTAAAATTATGCAATTGTGTTATTTGGTTTTTCTTTTAATTTTTTATCGTTTAAGGCTTGTTTAATTTTGTTTTTTCCTCCGCAGATATTGCCTCTTAAATTAAAACTAAATTTCGGCTTATATAAATAAAAAAAAACAATTACTTGTGTGGGATAATACTTGCATAAATTAGATATAGAGATGTATCACTTAAATTGGAGAGGTTCCGGGACAATTTATATTTGATTATTATTTTTTTTTTAATTAAAGTACTTTTTGTATGTTAATTATGAAATTTAATCAATCAATGAAGCAGAGGTCATATTCCATGTTTCATTCAACTATATGTTTTTATTGAAAATGAAATTCGTCATAAAAAGAAAATATATGATCTAAATAAAGAGTTGTTCCACTTTATACAAATACCACCTAATTAGATCTTAATCCAGAAAGTTATTTGGATAGTAACTATATAGATATAACATCCCGATTTGTGATTGTAGGAAAATCAGATACCTAATTATTATTTTAAAAAAATATTATTAAAAAAGTGAAAGCAATTAACGCTTTTCCAGGATCAACAAATATTTTTAAGTAATACAGCTGAGAGGATAAAAAAAAAATAGCAATATGTAGACATACAATTAGTGATAGCCATTAACGAAAGATCCGAGCAAAACAAACTAGATTCGATCAGGTTTTAGTATTGCCTGCTAGAGCAGGTTTGATGGCTTCTGCGCTAGCGATAAAGTGCAAATGGGAATAGGAAGCAATTGCTTGTTTTATGGATCTCGAGCTAGTTGGGATCCTCTTCTCCGATGGAATCATATGCGAGACAGTCGATCGACCGGCAGAAAATGTTGCTCAGTTTCCTTCCTCGGGGTAAGGAACCTTATTAGGAATTGCAATCCGATTTGTCGATGGTATATCAGGGCAAAGAGTTCATGACTGGTAATGGAGAAGTCGAAGGAGCATACTCAGCTCAGAACTAACTAAAAGATCCTCTCATTCAAGAACGGCTGTCAGGCCTAAATAGAGATCGATTATCGGACTGCTTAATTGCCAACTCCCTAAGTAATTGCACGCTAAAAAGGATTGGAACGACTCCAGGATTGTTGGTTTTTAGTTGTTATTTTTCTTGGTGGGGCATCGCAGTTACTGGCTCTACAATACAATTAAGCCAAAATACCTAAGTGTGTTTGCTTACTTCCGGGCCGAAGGAGGGGGGTAGACTAAAGGGATATTCTTTACTTTCTACGTAAATATTTTAAAGTTTATTCTGTTTACAAGATGTTATAAAACAATCTAGGTGATAAATTAAACCTACAATTTAAAACTAGTTGGTTGCAAATCGTTTTAGAGAACCATTTTTAAGTTGCTCTATCTTCTGATATATATATATATATATATATATATATATATATATATATATATATATATATATATATATATATATATATATGTATATATATATATATATATTTGACTACTCTGAAAATTACCCAAAATATATTAAAAATACCATTTTTTCATTTGGTCTCTATCCAAGGTCTCTAATGTTTTTGCCTACGCTTTTAAAGTCAAAACTACAAAATTAAACATGTTTTAGATAAAATCAAACACTAGTCACTGATATTAAATATCGATCCCTATGTCGAGACTTATATGAATTAGTTTAAAATCTAATTATTTTCTTAATTCTTATAATGTTATAATGTGTAAAATTTATAAATGTCACTAATACAAAACCATTAAAATTTGGTCTAACAAATTAACTGGTTAAATAATCGTAAGCTTTAATATGTCAAAAAAAAATTAATATAATTATGGTAAATGTGTATAATTCGGTAATCATTTTATTAAGGAAACAAACATTATAAGTATAAATTATGATATAAAATGAACAGTTTGTGTAAATCGGTAATTTAATCTATGTACAGGCAGTAATAGTTAGTCTAACAATCAGTAATCAACACCTGAAAAACGTTTCAACAAATATTATCTATACTTCGAAATGTTAGTTGAAACATTCATTTCTTGTTGAAATGATTATTGAAATATAAACATTTCCCATAATTACACTCTTTATTTCGTACTCGATTATTTTTTTTTTAAAATAAAAAATAATAATAAAAAGGAAACGAATGAAAAGTTAAAATTTGTAGTGACAACTCGAAGCGTCAACCTGAGGGACTGGTACCCATTATTGTTTTAAAGGTAAACAAAGTCAGGTACACCTACTATCTTTAAAGAAATATTTTTCATAAGAATATTACAAAGAGAACTGAAAAAGTATTGGGCTATAACTATATATTTTTTTTCTATTAGTAATTTTACAACAATTATTTGGGAGGAAATATAATTTGTTTTATTTACTGGACTATTTTTTTTTAATTGAAAAAATACACTTGAGACTCACCTATAAATACAGCCGAAGAGACTTGAGATACCTTCAACACTACGACTACGACACGATCGAACACGAAGACGTAAGACAGAGGAGAAGCGGACACAGACCCGTTCGAGGACAGAGCAGAGGCTGCACTGACCTCTCCTCCTGATAACAAGCCGGGTCCTCACGACCCTGCTGCTCTCTGTATCCAACAAATAACTATTTGATCTAGGCTTCCTTTAACTAATCGATATATCCGTACTCATTTTGTCTAATCGATTAATCTCTATTGAATATTAATAAACTGCTTTAAGCGAAAAATTCCGACCCCATTATGAGGTTAATTTATTTTTAAAAAGACAGACAAACAGCAGCTTATCACTTCAATATCGTCTCCAGAAATGAAAGAAGTAGTAAAAAACGTTTACCTATATTATTATGTACCTGAACTTCAGTAAAGTCCCATTTGGTATCAGTTCCGGAAGTTGTCGCTTCGAGTTTAGTCACACCAAGTTTTAACTTTTTATTCGCTTCCTTTTTAATATTCTCGAAAATGAAAATAATTATGAGCTTTAGCATGAAATAAAGAGTGTATATTTCTCTTATGGGATGGGTATATTTCGATGCAATCATTTCATCAAGAAATAAACGCTTCAACAAATATTTCGAAGTATAGATGATAGATATATGTTTGCTGAAACGTTTTTAATCAAGGAATAATTACCGAAATATAAACATTTCCCATAATGACATTCTTTTTCCATACAAAAGCTCTCTATTATTTTTAATTTTCGAGAATACTAAAAAGGAAACGTATGAAAAGTTAAAACTTATGGTGACTTAACCGATACCCAATCTTTTTTAAGTAATAATGGAAATGGCCTGAGTCAATGAATTTTACACCAGTAAAAAAAAATAATCTGTATCACTACAACCCATGAAGGGTCTTCGGTTCAGTACATGGGAGAGACTGTATTGTTTATTGGACAACGGTTGTGCATGGAGGGGATTTTTTCTAGACCATACTCATCCGCCCCATATTATAGAAGCTGAGAGAGTCCCTTGAGGTTCTGAGATCCCATCTGAATTATCTCCGGCTGCTAACAGATTAAATAATATCTACCAGCAGCGGGATTTTAATCCAGGATCTTCGGTACGGCAACTTAGCGCCAATGCCTAATATAGATATCCTTTCTTCGGTTCCACAGGTTGTCGCATCGAGTTTTAACTTTTCATTAATTTCCTTTTTAATATCTATTCTCGAAAATAAAAATAATCGTGAGCTTTAGTGTGAAATAAAGAGCGTGTGTTTCGATAATCATTTCATCAAGAAATAAACGTTTCAACTAACATTCTGATATGTAGATGATGATATATATCCTCATACAAGAGTGAAAAGACAAGAAACTGTTCGACTTTTTCGCCTATATCAACATTTACTGGACAAACGTTCTAAGTTCTCAATTAATTACAAAAGACTCATTTACATGACAGTTATCAGACCCATTTGGACATACAGAGTTGAGCTTTGGGGCTCTACTAAACCATCCAATTCATCTCGTATTCAATCCAAAATCCTTCGTAAAATCCTCAATGCTCCTTATTATTTCACAAACTAACTCATCCATCATGATCTTAATATCCCATATGTTGCTGATTTGGCCCAAACCAGATATCTATCCTTCCATGAAAAGCTCCATACACACTTGAATCCGCTAGTCTCTCAACTTGCTTCCCATACTATTCCTGATAACTCTCCGAGACGTCTGAAAAGAAGATGGCCTCGAGACCTTCTACCATAAAACTTTATTGGAGTGCTACCGATAAATAGTTTCTCCACAAGTATTTTTTGTTTTCGTGTCATTTGTTCATATTAGCAAATTTACTTGTTGTAATATTATTACAGTTGTAAATATCAATAAATTAATCTAAAAAAAAGATCATGATATATTGCTCCATCGTACAACGTAATAACTCAAAAAAAAAACCAATACATATTTCAATAGAAGTATTTGAAAGTTCCAAATAACTTTTAATAAAATTGGTATAAATAAAAAAAAAGTATTATTAATGTAATGATAAGATTGAAATTCTTTTATTAACCATAAGGATTATTTTTAAACCGGCAACTGTTTTCTATTTTAACTTATGTCATTATTCTCATACATTTACTGTTTATTAAAAAAAAAAAATGGAAATAGAATATCAGATACTTCATTCCTAAATTAAAAACTTTAACCAATACAAATGCTACCGAAGGCCAAACTCAGAAATGCCAATTAAACAATCTCATGGAACAGTCGCTGACAATGGGACAGTTTCGTTGCTATTTTGAAGGAGCAATATGCTTGTTGAAACGTTCATTGGATCGTAAACATGCAAGCTAACTCCAGGTCACAAAGATGAGATTCCTCTTTGAAATTGAAAAGAAAAATTGAAGAGAAAAAACGCCAAGACAGGATCAATCTCAGTTTAAAATCACTAAACGAAACTATGGAGGAGAATTGTCTACGGTGGTTGGGGCATGCCATTCTCGTGAATGACAGGTGGGAGAATTGCGAAACGTAAGAAATATGGTGAATGGAAGAAGGAGCCTAGGACACCCTAGGAAAACCTGGGAGGAAGGTGTAATGGAGCGTTTGAGGCCAGGTCTTTGGACTGGGGAGGAGGCGAGAGATGGCACAGGACCTTGCACAGTGGATCTGGCTCTACAGAAGGAACTCGAGCACTGCACCAGGTGGTAGGCGAGCAGCGGGTTAAGAAGTTTAAAATGTTTCCGACAGTTTATAAAAACAGAATTATTTTATAAAATAAATTATGTTTGTAGAAGTATGCAGTTATCCTACAACCACACCATCATTCTTAAAATGATTATACTAAAAAGACAAATTAAAATGTAATATTAAAAATATTAAAAAAAATACAATGAAACACACCTAATTAGTAATAAAAAGGTTTTTTTTTTTTATACAAAAAGGATTTTATATAGTAGTGTGTCAATTGAGTAATGAAATTAAAAAAATATTTAGTCAGTTCTGAAGATGGTATCTGCAACCACGCATTGTAAATGGAAAATAATAAATAAAATGATTTAGAGGAAGCCTGAATTGTTCTTGAATATTATTCGAATATTATATAACAATAAATCGTCCACGAGATTCTTAAGACCCGTAACTTTAGGCAGTTGGTAGGCCTTACCGATAATAAAAGTTAGTATTCGTTTCTTATTGGGAATATAAAAAATCGTATTTATGGAAAATGTTTTTCTAAATTCGCCAATAATAAAACAAACAATTAAGTATGGTGCCCCCAGCTTAGTAAAATCTAAAGCAAAGCAACGAATTAAAGACTAAATCTTTGAAAACTGGATATAAGGATATTCACAGGAAAGACATCAACTTAGATTCTGTCAATTGTATGGTAACTTAATCTTATCTTAACCATCTTAATGGTCAAGTAGACAACGGAACTATAGCTAAATAACAGATTAGTTCCAACAGACTCATGGCGTTTCTCCTATTAAGTAAAAATATATTATAAAAATACCAAATACAAAAAAATAAGAAGAAAAAACGCGAGAGACCCTCATTAAATCCAAAGCACTTCACTTTCATGCACAACTAATGAGTCAGCTCTGTAATCTTTACATATCCTCAAGGAGCAAATCGTTTTAAAAAAGGATTCCTAGCGTTCCTTAGAAATGGTTATTATAAATATTGTTTTTATTTTTATTTTCCACATTCTTCTCCTTCCGCAGATAACTTTCTGTTACACGGCGAGACATTTGCAATTATTTTAGTTCACCAAAATTTAAATAACTATATTTAATCTAATCGTGTAGGAAAATTTAGTTTATTTAACAACCACATCAGAGTTGATTCATATTATTTGAAATATATATATAATTACTCAGCGAAAAATTACATTTCTTCCGAAATTAAAAGTAGTTTGTTGTGTTGAGAAGCCACTTAACATGTCCAAAAATTATCTAAGCTAAAATAAAATAATGTAATAATAATCCAAAAATTATCTACGCCCGTCTCATGGCAAAGGAGGTATAGGCTGAAAATCCTCTATCCATTCTTTTTCTTTCGTAATTGTATCTAATATATATTATATATATATATATATATATATATATATATATATATATATATATATATATATATATATATATATATATATTGCTATCTTCTTATATTTTCTATGTTCTGTAATAACTTACAATTGCCGATTTTTAAATTCTTCATGAGTTACTCGCAGATTTTGAAACGATTCAGGATCACTTTTTGAGCCACCAATTTAAAATTTGTTAGCCTTATAAGGAGGCCATCTATCTTAATCACATATATTTGTGCGGTTAACGTCAATTTTTATTATTAATACACTTAAAGTTAATGAACCTATGCGGAGTCAGGTACTCGGTAAAAATTAAATATTCATCGTCCGATTAGCCTTAGCAGCATACAATGACGTTAAATGAATAAACAAACAAACGTTTATATCTTTAAGGAATATATTTGCGAATACTTTCTGATTAGTTATCACATATGTGATTTACTGTGCTTCTGTTTTGATCATTCATTAGATTTACAGATCGTTCATTGACTTTTTATTGAAGTTATGTAATGGTAATCAGCATTACATTTCAATTTTTCTCGAACATCGTTCTTATATTTCTTAGTAAAGGTAAAGCAAAATAAAAATATTAATTTCAATCTAAGGAAATCTCAAATGCCAATTTTCGATAAAAATCCAATTAAAAAAACAACTAAAAATGGACACTTTAATGGAAACTCAAAAGGGAGAGTGTCGCTGTGTGTCGCTCAAGATCAATTTGATAAATAGATTTATTTAGATAGTTACTAAGTATTTATTTTAAAAATTAATATTCTCGTTTTAATAAATATTAACTACTACCGGTTTCTATAGCACAATACATAGTTACGAAACTTTGTTAAGATTAGAATAATAGAAAAGTCAATTCCTTCTTGTAAACTTGTTGGAAAAGCAACCATTTTATTTCGGTTTAAGAAATCACTTTCATTGATTTTATTTTCGTCAACCGCTTATTCCAATACATTCTATCTCAACTTTAATAAATAATGCACAAAACACTTTGCTTGTCACTGAGAATAGGTATCATTTACTCTTGACGATCTACCCATACATATCAAAATTCTCTGTAGACGGGTGAATAAATAATAACGGAGTTAAGTGTGTACGAATCATATCCATTTAACCAAACCCACTTATTGATCAATAAATCCATAAATATAAGCATTCAATATTTTCCCATACGCGTCCTCAGCATGATCCAGAACAGAAGTCTAGGGATAGTCCTCGCCTTCATCGTGGCCTTGCAGTGGTTTGGCTTGTCTCCAAGATCCCATGACTTCACTCCTCCAAGGATTGCGTCTATTTCCTTGACAGCCCTGATCATTATCCTTTTGACAGCAAACTTCTACAAAAGCGCATTTTTCGTTTCCGTCCTCTGCAGTGGTCTGGCCTGCCTCTTCTACATAGGTCGCAACATCTTCTATTACAAAGAGTTAAGAAGCCTGCTGGAAGGCTACCACAAGATGAACACACCCTTCAACGATGTGAAGTGCACGTTCAGCTGGACTCTCCTCTTCCTTGTTATGGATATAACAGTGAAGTCGTCCGTCTGTTACTTTCAAGGAGTTGTCGTGGCAGACATTCTTCTCTTAATCCATATATTCAAAACAATAGAAACTCGCATTGTGGTCTCTATCCTAAGGTAATAATTTGTTAGTAGTACATGATAAACCTTTTGTCTCACATTCTGAGGATACATAATAGCTTTATTAGATATTGTTTTCATAAATTAGTCTATTATAATTTAATTAATGTTTGATTTTTGGTTTTCTTTAGAGCAGCCAGAAGTTTACCATCCCAAAAATATTTGAAGAAATAAAAATAGAAATCTGTCTATCTTGACTTCTACATAATTAATTATATTTTGCTAAACTAATGGGATTATATCTGCAGCCCCGGTGATAAGTGGTTAAGTCGACAAAGAGATGACTGTATTGAGTGAAGCAGAACCGTGTCATTCTCGTAGTTTTTTTTTTTTAATGGAGTTACATATGAGGAACAATTCCTTTTCAAGACATTGTCTTACTTAGCCCCTTATTCACGACGACAATAATCCGATTCCGCTCCTCTATGCACTAGAAACATTCATTTTGGAAAATATTCAACAACCACTTATTCACCAGGGTTGTAGACATATGAAGTTTAGCAGGTGTGGATGTGTGAGCTAGAAAATAATACTAGAAAGTTGTGAGTACAGAACTTTTTAATTCTATATTTTATCTCCCCTTTCACTCCTGAACCCCTAAGAGAAAAAAAAACTGAATTCACTAAAACATGTAACACTAAACATATTTAGTGTTACATATTAATGTGGTTACCATAGTAAAATATTTATATAGAGTCAAATATATTGTAGTAACAACAAAAATATTGGTGAGGCAATAGGAACAGAGAAATATCGGAGACATGACATTTTTTTATTGTTATTTACTTCTGTTGAGTAGTAAAATGGCACTTTAAGATAGCTGGCCTCCAATACTTAGAATTCATTTTCTGAGAAATATGCAATCCTCAACAGAAATAATAATCTGAAAAGTAACGATTTTTTTTCAAAAAAGTACACTATTGCAGTTGATAAAAGGCTCTTGGAATCACACAATTTGAGGCACTGATGGCCTAGACATCAGGGTAAAATATGATATTATTTATAGCAGATTGAAATGATTCTTTTTATCAACGACCACCTTGGAAGCCCAGACTTCAGGGATTTTGCTGAGCTCCCCCCCCCCCCATACCCTGTAGTGGGTCTGAATCTACCTAAGCTTTTCAGGAGGAGAGGTTCAGTGACATAGGAAAATTAAAGTTCAATATGAAGTTAAGTGGCCTTTTGGGCCTTACTTTCCATGGACCACATTTTATTATCCAGTTAGCACTGAAAATAAAGAATATTATAAAAAAAAATCAGGCACTATCCAACGGGGAAATTGATCATGGGAAACATTTATCTATATTTATATTTTATATTTAATTCATAAAATTAAAAATAGTTGGTAAAATACATTATTGTATTTCCTATTTCAGATATTCTTATTTGAACAATGACCCTGTTGTAAGGAACCTACCTGCTTTGGATTGTGCAACAATTTAATATTAATTGTATGTAGATCCCATATATAAATGGAATAAAACTCCTCAATTGCATTCCGAGTTGTATATTCCTCATATTTAAAAAATGAGGAATATGCAACTGATTTTTTTATTTTACTTAAAATATAATTGAGATAAGTACATTTATTTAAGCATATTATGAAGAAGAAAAGAGGTAATTTATAAAATTAAAAAATGAATTTTGTTTTAAATATTTATTAGAAGTATAATAAAGAAATTTTGAAAACTATTTCACAAAAATAATTAATATAGTTTTAATTTATTGATTGAATATCCAAAACAGTTTGGTTTTGAATTATTTTCATTGTCATTGTCAATCCTCTGTACATCTTCTCCCACTTATGTTTATTTAGATCAAACAAAGCATGTATCCATTTTATTTCATAATACATTTTTTTAAATTATAATAAACATTTAAATTTTTTAAATTCAATGGAAAAAATGAAACAAACAACTGTAAAATTGCTGATTATTTGTCCAGGAGTGTATATTTACAGTTGTTTTTTTTTTGTTGGTAGTTCCCCTATTCAACCAATACGTTTTACATCCTTTGAAAAAATAACGAAAAACAAATATTCAATTCTATATAAATCACGGCTTAACAACAAAAAATAAATAACATTCATGATTTATGAGAGCTGAACATATGACAGGAAACTTTCTTAGATGGTTATTGAATTTCAGAATGGTGCTGGAGTAGTTCATTTAAGATGTAATAGAATGGGTGTTCGATTTGGAAGGGCATTTCTTTATATTTTTGGTCAAGCTGGCGAATTGAAGGATTCTAAAAAGAACCTGAAACCATGTTAGGAAGAGAAGTTCATGAAAAGGGGATTTTGTAATTTCTCTCTCTGACTATGTATTTTCTTGAGCTGTTATAGTAAATATTTTGTTTCCTTTAGATGCCAGAGTGAATTGCTGAAACGTGGAGAACTACAAGATTACAGATTGATATGTAGAGGACTGGTAGGCCTGAGGTCCTATCTGGTGAAACAGCTCCTCGTGTCTTGCTTTTTATGCTTCATCTGGAGCTCTAACACAACTTTCATAGGAATCACCAGTTTTTCAAAAATCCTTCTAACCCAAGATGGTTCCGTCCTCGAATGTTCTTGCTATTGGGCATCATTATTTTTTGCCATCTTCAACAAGGTGGCACTTATTTCAAGTTATAGTTGTATTGAGGAACAGGTAATTGTGGAAAGTTTAATGCTGTTTAATATGTCTGTAACATTTTATTTAATTGATTTATTTCAATGCAAAGAGGATCAAATTTGAGGATAGGCTCTACTGGAGACTGGTATCTTCAACTCAAGAAATGAACTTGATCAGCGTAAGTTGTAAATAAATATGTATCAAAATTCAGTTAAGGTACTTAAATACTCTAATATAATTTTATTTCTATGATTAATTATCAATTAATGATATAATTTGGTCACATCAAGCTTTACAATTCATGGTAACAGAATATAACAACCTAGAATATAAAAGCAAATATTGATTTTCTTGAGCTGGTAAAAGAGCCTCTTGAACTATTTTATAAATGATAAATGCTATTCTAGGATTTATCAAAAAGACTTTCAACTCTAATGTCCTTTGCTACAATGCATAAGTACATATATTATTATTATCGGGGGGACAAGATAATTAATTGTTTTAAACTACTGTTTTCTTAGGATTCAATGATAAATAAGCTGTATTTAAATATAAATGTTCCAACAAATATTTTAAAGCAAATATACTAATAAGTTTCATTAAAATACAGTGTATATATATATATATAAGACAGATAAAAATTTGATGAATAACAAATGTTTATTTTTTCAAGTCAGAATATTCGTTTAGTTTTACTACAGTTTTTAAATGAGCTCAAGATTAAATGAGAAAATAAAGTGTCATTTTATTTTTTCTTAAGAGCTACCATCAAACATGTAAGATAAAATAAACAGGTGAGGATATCAATTTATAAAAGTGTCAGAATTCAAAACCATTAAATAAGAGTTTTAGAACCATTCTTCTATGGCTTTTTTTTATTTTTCTTAGTTCTGGAGAGACTGGTAACTTAAACCAAGGTGTGACCACCTATAAACATTAGTATTATACTTACTGTATGTTTCTTTCTCGAGTTGATCCCTTCATCTTTTCTTTTTTTTTTTCTTCTCCTGTCAGCAATTCTCTGCCATAATTGTTAATTTAATTGATAAATAAGAAAAGATTTGGTCTCCAACTATTGTTTTTCTGATTAGGGGATGAAAAGACAAATATTAGAAAGTGATTTTTTTTTTCCTGTCCCTGTACTATTTACCAGTCTCGGTTTTAGCCCTTGCTGCCATTGCACCATTTAGGCAACTTGAAATACAAATTTTAATATTACCTGCTGCTCTTCTCTTGGACTACGTGGAAACCTAAAAAAGGGCTGGGAAGGGAAGCAAGGTATAGTCTAGAACACATTAAAATAAACTTTTTAAGGAAGTAAATCCAACCAGCCTCATATCAAAAATAAAACACTACTATAATAAACAAAAAATAATATAAAATAACACCTAACATCTAATAATAATAATATTCCTACAGGAATTAAGAAAAATAATAATTACAACTTAGAAAAGATTTACCATCAATAACCATAATTCCCAAAGCCACTAATAAAAATAATAATTACAATTTAAAACAAGACCCATCCTCCATAACCACAATCCTATAGGCACTAATACAAATAATAATTACAATTTAAATAAAAGATCTCCCATCTGTTTTGTGATTGAAACGCTACGAACGATTTTTGCAAATTTTCATTAATAGGTTTTTCTTCATTCTGTAGCCAAAACACATGATGCTGTTCGAAATTTGTTCCAAAGAAAAAGAAGAAACAACATTAAAAATAAACTACAACTTAATCTATACAGTAAGATTTTAAATTAATAATTTATTTTATTTAAGTATTATGGTCAACTATATTCTAAAAGTTCTTATTTTATGTTGTGTGTTTCCAGATTATAACTTCTGTTGGAACATTCTTGGTACTCTTAGTGCAGTTTGAACTGGAAGACATAATATGTGGAAGAGACAAAGAAAACATGTGATTACCTGTGTACCAGTATATATTTACGGCCCCGGTGTATAAGTGGTTGAGTCGGATTTTCTCCAGAGAGAGTCAACTGCTTTCAGAATCATATCATTCTCGTAGTTTTTGGCTTGAAATGGAGTTGTATCATAAGCAATAACTCCTTTTCAAGCTAATGCCTTACTTAGCCCTTTATTCATTATAAAAATAACTCGATTCCGCTTACTTTTTTAAAAAAAATATATTTATTGAAATTTACAACTGTATACAGTACACAGTAAATATTATTTACAGTTGTAATTGTTATGTATACAGTTGTAAATTTCAATAAATATTTATTTTTTTTAAAAAGTAAGCAGAATCGAGTTATTTTTGTAATGAATAAAGGGCTAAGTAAGGCATTAGCTTGAAAAGGAGTTATTGCTTATATTACAACACCATTTCAAGCCAAAAACTACGAGGATGATATGATTCTGGTCATCTGAAAGCAGTTGACTCCCTCTGGAGAAAATCCGACTAAATTTACTAAATATAATAAAAGATAAATAATGTCCCGACATAAAGGCAAGAAGAAAAATTATCCAGTGTTAGTACTCAAATAAAAAGTTCTACTTAGAAGGTCATGAGGCCATCTTATTTTCAAACGCCTCGGAGGATTATCAGGAATTGAAAAGGTTGCGAGGTTTGAAACTAGTGGGTTTAAGTCGAAATGAAGTTTGTCATGAAAAGATTGATAGTAATGGCAGAGGATTCTATTAAAAATGCTTTATATTCATACTAGAACTAAAAAGATTTATTAATTAAAAACAATATCCATGCTGGTATATGCAATAATAAACTGAAATACACTGTGTGATAAAATAAGAAACATATCATTAGTGTGAAAAGTTATTTAAGTTAAATGTAAATGTTTTAATGCAGAAGAAATAAAAACGATTTTCTCATTACAAATTCATATAGACAAATCATTAACACATTCTGGCTAAGAGCTCCAATTTGTAATCATTTAAACAATTTCTACAAAAATTCAATATTAAATAGAAGTTAATTGAGTTAAAATACAATTGCATACATTAAAATAAAAAAATCTGTATATAAATACAGATTTTTTTTTACAACCCACAATTAAATTAGAATTTGAATAAATCATAATAATTGCTATAACTGGATTACATTTTTTAAATTTTATATTCTGTACCTGAAGATGGAACAACACACAAAACTTAGATGACCTTTTCTTGTTTAAAAAATATTAATGGTTCGACTTTATTTTTTACATTTTATAATATGTATAAAGGTCAACAAGATTGTTTCATATCACGGTTGGTAGTTCTCTATTTTATTTTACTAATCGTTAGTTTACCTAAAATGAAATATTTTTATGTAACCAAGGTATGTGATCTGACAAAACCTGAAGGAACCAAACTTTAGGAACTCTTGTAACTGACAATAAATTCAGATTTACAGGCATGTAAGTCTTTTTTAAAAATAGATTTCTCCATATAAATTTCAGTCTCGGAAGCAGCTTAGAACAGGAATGTAATAAAATTATATATCTTAAGACTGAAAAAAGATCATGACAGATTAATTATAGGTTTCGGAACATAACCCATTTTGTGTACAAAGCTAGTGTTCAATAGTTTCTGCATCTCTTAGTGAGTTTTATTATCAAACCATGCACCATTTTATGAAGTGCTTCATTGTCCTGAGTTCTGCTGAAATCGCATCACCAGGAATTTCTTAAAAAAATATATTTGCTTTGTCTTGGAACTTAGAAAAATTTGGCTGTGGTTTACCAAGTTGTGAGCAATAGGGTTGGTCTACATCAGGCACTATGAGAAGGGGCTGTAAAAGTATATGATAAAAATAAATTACAAAACTAAATAAATAAAAAATGCAATGTGAAAAAATTGCATTACTGATATATTCCCATTTATTCCTTTTTCTTTCCCCTTCTTTCTTCTAGTACAGTATGAATTTTGGCCTCTCCCAAAATCTGTCTCCAGGGATGACAGATCTTCCCTCCCTTTCACGGTCACTCCAAGTTTGTATAGATCTTGTTTTATATCCTTCAGCCATCCTGTTAAGTCCCTTGAAAAGGTCCTGATGGCAACCTTCCAATATGCCTAAGTCAACTTAACCTTGATGAATTTATAAACTTAAATATATCATATATTAATGCATATGGATAAGAGAGATACATATTAATTCACCGAGTGCCTTGAGTGTACATAGGGCCAAAAATACTTCTTAATATTTTCCTCTTGAAGACCCTTTTGGCTAACTGGTCTGAGGCTTTTAGCCCTCATAAATCACATTTATACAGGGATAAAAAAAAATTATTATTTATTTAAGAAATCATACAAATGGCATTTGGCACTTATTGTATTTTTGATCTTCTTTTGGAAAAGAGGAAAAAAAAGTGTATTTGAATTGGCAACGTACGAGAAATAGGTCATACCGAACACACACAGATCTTAGCACACCACTTATCCTGGCTAGTAATACTAAATATTTAAGCCAAGACACTTTATGGGAATGGTTCTCAACTTAGTAGTAGTCAGTAGACCATTAAACCAGAGAAAATACCATGTATGGACAACCCTTTCAGTTGACCTGAAGATTAGGATGTTTAATAGTGCATTTTGTGCCATCTGTATAGTGCATTCAGCTGTTAAAGCATTGCAAATAATACTTAGCAGGAAAAAATAAACAATAAAACAGTTTCAACAATAAAGTAAATGGCAGTGCTGTTGTATTTCCTGTTTACCATTTAGCAACAGTTAGAAACAATTACTGCTATAAAAACATTAATATCCTGTTGAATTTTTTCTATTTAAGAAGAAAAACCAAAAAATGTTGTATTATGTTTTGAAGGTTTACCTAATCTTATGTTGTTTATTCCTTATTTTATTCTTTTTGATTTTATTAATAATAAAATTGTAAATGAGTTCTATAAGAAATACAATAGTGCTCAACAATAAGCTAAAGCAAAAAAACACAAAAATATACTTCATATCTAAAAATGTTAATGCCTTGGTTGTCGCTGACTCAACAACTTTTACTTTTTCATACATGAGATTTTTTTCTTTCACCTGATAAGTTTTTGTCGCCCATCTAAATATATGACCAGTTTCAATCAAGACAGATATAATTTCATTGATTCTCACCTGACTAGGCAATCCTTTATTATAGAAATGGACCATGGAATACGTAACAGGGCATTCTTTAGTAAAGTAATTGTCATTATCACGGTACTTGAAATGACTAGTTTCGAGCATGATATTGATGGATTCTAGCCAGCCAACACTGAATCCAGTAGAAACAGTATTAGGCTGTGTCAATTTAAAATTAACACCAGAATAACCATTAGTCATTAAATCATGCACAATATCCTTCGAAGATGACCATATCTCGACGCGTGAATTCACTAATTCTTCCTTGCTTTCGACTTGTTTGTAGTACACTGGCTTGCTTAAAACCGTAGTCAAGATGCTTTGAAACGTACTTGTAATCACAAAATTCATCAAAAGTAATGAACCAACAATGATTCTTTCGAAGGCCATTTCGATTCTCGAATGGAATGACATTCCTAACAGAATACTTACGATTGTCAAAGTAATATTCATGGAATATAAATTTTTTCTAAGACCAGTTTTAGAAGTCAAGAACCTCAAAAAGCGATGAATAAAACCGATGATGAAAAATAGCCAAAAAATGGAAGCCATAACTGAAATGTTGATCATTCTGACGAGGGCCTTGAAGTGCGGTACCTGACCAGCAGCTGGGACAGTGAAGCACAACTTGTCCATCGTGATGTAATGGGAATATGGAATGTCACCCGAGAGGCTGTTCCACTTGAGGAAGTGCGAACCGCAGGTCATGTAGGCGCTTCCGTTCGCCAGCCATTTGTAAGTCCCGAAGTAAGTTCCGTTCTGATCCATCTTTCCGAATTGTTCTTTAGTCCCAGTTCCCAAAAAAACTGGTGTAACGTTTAATTTTTCTGAAACGACCTTAACAATGGATTCATCGTACGATCGCATTTTTAAAGTTACATTTCCTTTTTCGCTACTGGGTACTTCTCCAGGATATATAAAGAAAAATTTAGCTTTTTTCCAATCGTCGAATCTTGTGGTAATGACTTCTACTATTTGTCCTGCAGTAATCGGTAAGTGTTCAATTTCTTTAAGAAAAGGATTATAGGCTACTAAATATTTTTTATAACAAGTTGCTAAAAATACGTTGTATACTTTGTAGTCCTCCCACAGCCCAGATATAAACTTTTCATCATTTAAGGTATCATTTTTCCTAAAGAATAAGTAGTAATATGTAGGTTTCCAAAATCCTTTATCGAAGTTATAACATTCCAAATCACTCACTGTAAAAATAATGTTGATATTGGACGGCATTGTGTAGTTGGTTGATATTTGTAGTGCGCCTAAAGTGATAAACAAGGAATGAAATAAAGTATTCGTAAATTGTTCTTGTAAATCGACCACTATCGTACTTGTTAACGGTGTGATTACGGGTTTGACCAAATTAATGATTTTTATAACATTACTCTGGCAACTCTGTTCATTCAGAAAAAATGAACTTGCAGCGGGATAACTTTCAATCAACATGCTACGAGGAGAAGAGAACATGCACTGAGTAAAAAACTATCGAGTCCGCACTGTCAGAGTTCCAATCGTAACAAGAGAGAATCGAACAAGGTGAAGAATGCCAATTAAGAACGACGTGTGATTCGTATCTTCCATCGATAAGCTTGTCGTAAATATTTTAGTAAGTAATCATGTTTTTTTGACAATGTATGAAAAATACTGAAAAGACCATTTAGTATTTTAGGGAGATTAATTTGTCGGTCATTGTAGATATTAATTATTTGATTTTATAAACAATAATTGGAAGTTTTGAAGCCATCTGTATCCTTCAATAGCAGAAGAAGCCTGTGATAGTGTCGTCTGAGAATGAAGATACTGAAAATTGCGATGATTCTGCCGGTGACCATAATGCAAACTGTTCACCAGTAATGGGAGGATTATCGACGATGAATGTGAGTGGTAAGAAAATACATAAAAATTAATTGAATTTTCATTTAGAGCTTATGCAGCATTAAAATGAATGCTAACATGTATCCAAATGCTAAAAAAAATTTGATAGATGTTAGCAGTGTTGGTTACTCGGTCCACCCAGCCGCCTCTCCCATTTGCCCTGAAGATGGCCTACAAGGTAGGTTGAAACTTCGGCACACATTAAATATAAGTCTTGTACTTATTTGGTGTTTTTTTTTTAGTATACCCCCCAACTATCCCCATTCTCCATTGCATCATCCAGTCAACTATTTTCCTCTTATACATAAAGACATTTTCGAGATCAGTTATTTTCAAGAATATAATAGAAACACTTGTTGGAGCCACAAACAAATGTGGAAAGCATTTATTTGAGACCAAACATTTTTAATTCATTGTAAAAAATGAAGAAGAACACCTACAATTTTTTGGGCCTTTGATAAATTAAGGGTCTAAAAAGAGTTACTTCCATTCGACACTTGTTTATTGATAATTTTCTGTATTACTCACAAATATTTCCTTATACAATAGAGGTTCGCCGTTTTGAACAGCCCCTACAATGTATCAATGGACATTATACTGGAAATGTTGACAGCAGTACCCAAAAATTATTTTTAAAATTATCCCATACTCAGTTCTTGCTAATGTTCAAGCAGCTTGGTTTTGTCAAAAACACTTTTATTAGATGAGTCCCTATGTGTTGTTCCGGGGTCGGCTAAGTTTCCAACAATATATAAAAGGAAAAAAATGCCAAATGGCATTAAACTATTTGAGCTTAATACGCAAGAAGGATATGTTCTATTTGTTGAAATTTATCAAGAAACAACATATTATAGAATATAGGTAGAAACAGAATATAGAAAACTTATCAAAAACAATTAATCTTATTTTACGAGTGATGCAACAATATTTGGGTAAAATACATCATGGACAATTTTTACAACAGCATCGAGCTGTCCTAAGAACTGCTAAGATATTAAAACACACGAATAGAGCGCTTCACTCTAACAGGAGAAGCATTCCGAAAGAAATGACATAAAAAAAGTTAAAACATGGCGAACATATACGGCGTAGACAAGATCAGATTTATATATCAATGGCGGTATAAATATCTATCCATAACGACTAATCATCAAACATAAATGGTGGAATTAGCCAACAGGTTTGGGCAAAAAAAGAATATACCAAATGATATAACTGACTATAATGTTCATATGTCAGGAATTGAGAGATGTGCTCAAATGATTTCCTATTAATCATCCCCACAAAAATCGATAAGATGATATAAATAACTTATTTTTCATCTTGTAGACCTCTTTGAATTACTTTTTCATCCATTGACAATTTCATAAATCAACGAAATTAATACAATTTAGAGATTTTATGATACAATAATTTATTGTATTATCTAATAGGTACTCATAGGAAAAAACTTCTACAAGATCTTAAGAAAAATAACATTTCATACAAAGAAATAATAACACTAAGCGAAAGAGATGGGATAAGCTCCATATTGAATTATTTTAAATCAATAAAAAAAGGTATTTAAAACATAAATATGTAAATATTTTCTTCATTCTTACTTATTAATCTGGCTGTATGGAAGTGTCCAATGCCATCGAAAGGAGAGAAAAAAAACAGGTACTGAGATTTTCGGAAAGAATTTAGCGGCATTATGCTTGGTCGCCCGAAACTAATAAACCATTACCATTGGCATCCACAGACTCTGCAAAACAAAATTTATTGGAAAAGATTCCTGAACCAATCGGTTGTAAGCGCAAAACTTATTTTCTACATTGCAGACAATGTTCGGCTAACAAAATCAGAAGATTCTTAAAGTAATAAAGTTCCAGTGGCCTTTCTAAATATTTTGATCAAATCTCCTTAGCCTGGTAGTTCCTTACATGGTCACTGATGGTTCATATTATCTTTAATTCACAATTAATGAGACCAGTAATCAAAGTTAAATTATTAGTGGTTATGATAACAGTCATCGCTGTATTTGGAAACTGTCTAGAACAAACAACAGAAGTTTAATAAATGAGACACATTAATAACCATTTCTCAGATGATTTTATTTCACGGTCAAGTGTTATTTCAACATTAATTGGCATAATCATATCAAACAATACATACAAACATCTATGATAACTACTGAATTCAACTGAATACATTATATTTATATGGTAATATACAATTAATTATTTATTCTTCATTAAGAAGCTTTTGGTGATTCATTAGCACCTACAGGTTCCCCGCAAAGAGGCCTTCTTCCACTTGGGTGTCCCATTTCTCAAGCCATGCCTTCGGGCAGATGGACTTGATGACTCCCTTAAAGTATTGACAGGCCTCGTAATCTTCCCCTTTTAAGCCCTTGCACTTCTGGAAGTCTATGTAGCTCTGGTAGCAGTACCTGTAAAACTTTGCTATGTATATATTCTTAATTATTTGACTACGATAGATAAATTAATAAAAATATGAAATTCCATATCATTGTGTGAAATATAAAGGATGATTTTAGCTGAGATTTTTTTCCAATGACAAAGTTGATAGAGCTCTTATTGAAGTACAAAGCTATTGAATTATTTCCTACAAAAAAATTACTTTGATTCAATGACTAAATGCTGCCTACCTACAGCCCCAGTGAATAAGTGAATAAGTCGGATTTTGATCAGAGAGAGTTAACATCTTTCAGATAACCGGAATCCTATCATCGTATTTTTTGGCTTAAAATGGAGTTATAATGTAAACAATAACTCCTTTTCAAGCCAATGCCTTACTTATCCCTTTATTCATTACAAAAATAACCCGATTCCACTTACTTAAGTGCAAGAAACTCATTTTGGAGAAAATTAACCTTAACGACTTATTCACCGGGGCTGTAGGTATATTAGTATAAATTAAAACATTCCGATGTATTTTATTATTTAAAAGAAATAGCCATACACAAATTTGTTTAAAAAATAAAGATACTTTATTCCAAGTCTATGCCTTATATTTGCGTTCAATATATTCGAGTATATTATAGTATTTTGGTTTATATATTTATTTTCCTTTTTCTTATTTCGTATATAATAATCTATATACATATATGAGAAGAAGTTCAGAATACAAAAACAAAGCAATTATTAATAAATCTACTAATAGAATACTTCAATATCCTGAGAATGTATTGGTAAGAATAGAATTCAGATCGATTAGAGCACATTGAAACGTTGGAAGGTATACAGTAAAACTAAGAGCAGAAGAAGAAATCTCTAAATGCTTTCAGAAGGAAATGGTATGGAAGTCTCGACACTGACAAGGCTGCAGTTTTGATCTGTGGAACAAGGAACACTGCTATAAGAAGAAAGAACACGCCTTAGTGGACAGCGGAAGTCAAAATAGTAATAGTTGGAAGAAAGCACTACGGAAATAGCGTCTGTTCAAGAATCAAAACGAGCCACTAAGTTTGCCTACGACTTTAAAAGAAAGATCTACAATAAAAAAAAAAAAGAAAAGACCTTGGGGAAAATTCGGTGTGAACAATGATGTAATAATCAGTGGCATTATTAAAGAAAAACTATATCTAATATATAAAAGAATATAGTAAAAAAGATTTCTCTAATACCTTGTCAAGTTCTGATTCGGAAATCGAGGATCAAAAGGGGCTGTTTTCAATGTACTCTTTTCTGCCTCAGCAGCTGAAGCTTTCGCCAGCTCTATCTGAAATAGGATATAGATATGTATTTAAACAAAGCTTTAAATGTAATTATTTTTTTAAACAAGACTTCAATCTCCTACTTTATCCAGACATAGGACAATAGTGCAGAAGCTTATCGATCCGTATAGTCATATTTTACAAATATAACGAGTTCAAGAAGGATTCAGAGGTTTCAGATTCGCTGTCACTGATCAAATCTAAGAAACATGGTTGCTGTATCGTAAGCTTTGGAATAACAAGGTTCCAAATAACACATCATACGTGTCCATTAATTTCGTTTCGAAGTTTACTGAATTCGTTAACGAATTGTTTCTGCAAAAGTGGTTTTTAATATGGTACTACTTGAAGCATGTTGACATGAACTTTAAAGATTATCTGCGAAAACACTGTAATAAACTGATTATTATCACGCCTATCTCTTTTTTTTTTTATTCAAATGCTGCCGCAATAATATTCTGTTGATTGTTATTCTTATCTGATCAGATACCTCCCTCAGATATTTCGGAGGTTTATACACGTAATGAAACATAATTACATTATACTTAAGGCCGGTCAAATAGAATTTTGTCACGCTAAAAACTCATAACTCATTTGAGCTCTAACAACCCAGTTGAAACCTCGCCCTTTAAAAGAGTCAGTAACGAACTGGGAAAACATTAATGTCCATGGATTAGAACTGAATCCATCAATTATAATTTTTTTACTTACTTGGTTTACCCTTTTCTTTTGTAGCAATTTCCTACAGAAATATAATGCTAGTAGGGATTACATTTTAAAAAAGGCAGGAATGTGAGGCAAGCTGCTTGCCATGTTATGTATTGTAAGCGCATATCAATCACTTACAGGAAACACCATTTGAAGGGGTATTATTTTGAACCATATTCCTGCCATTATTCAACAGAAAAAAATACTATATTTATTCTGGAGAGGCAATTTTTGAGGAGAGTATATTTAAGGTTCAAACGATTTTTTTGAAGAATAAAAAAAAACTCTATACAGTACATCTTAATTTAGTTTCTAGTTTTGAAAAACTAAATTTTGGTTATGGTTAAAGAGCAAGATTCTATATTCATTTAACATCACTTTATGCTGATAATCGGACAAGTGGGAGCTCTAAATTTTGTCTATCCAGGTATAATTCAGCAATCTTTAATTAGTACCTGACAACTCACAGGCTCGGGACACCCGTTTTACGTTTCATACGAAGGACGCCAAAACCAAGGATTGTCTATTCCTTTTTAAAAATCCTGGACCAACCGCCAGGCTGTGAACCCGCAATTTTGTGCGTAGTAGGTTGTTATGTTAACCGCTGCACCGCAGGTAACCCCAGGAACTTGAACTTGTAATTTGAATTATGTAAATATGTAATTTTAATGTATAAATTGCAAAATTCTGCCAAAACTTTTACCAACGATAATAAATATAATATAATTATTTTATTATTAATATATTATTTTATGCAACATCACATCTTCGAAAATAAAGTAAGACGCTTCGGAACCCTCAAACCTTGTCCACGGATACCTAAAATAATTTCTAACAACTGTACCCCTCATTGTACCTTGAAGAAACCAGCAAATTGAATTAGATATACTCCAATCTGTTTAAATATACAGTTTTTATGAACGCTGTAAAACTTAAATTACTGAAGGGAAATGAGAAATTATGAAACTAAAAATAAGCATTTATTGGGAAAATAGTTCATTAGTTTCCCACTAGATGGGAACAGGAACAATTTAATGTGGGAGAGAATGGATAGAATCAGCTGATTACTATTGACACATACATTTTCCGTGTAAGGAAAATGACATTACTAAGAATAAACTATTTGAATTATTATTTATTCGCCAGTCCTTTTTCTAACCATAATCATCCGATAAAAGTAAGGTTTTTACACGAACTATGCATCAAAAAGAACTCAAATAATAATATAATTATGACGGAAAACATTTATAATGCGGCAGACATATTACTAGCGAAAAAAATCGCATTTTTAATAAAACAATTAAAAAACTTAACGAATAGTCAGAAAATATTGGTCATGTGACAAGGATAATTATGTTGACAATCCCACAATTTGTTTAAACAAAATGATGATAACTATATTTAAAAAAAAGATCTAAGTATTTGAATTTTTATTTACCCATCAATCATTTTCCCAACCATTATCCGATAAAACTAATACTTATGCAAGAACTAGGCATGAAAAAAAAAACTTAAGCAAAAAAGTAATTATGATGCCAATTAACTCAGAAAACATTGATAAAGTGAATCTTTATGTTGACAGTCCCATTGTTAGTTGAAGCATTTGAATGCTTCAGAAAAAGATGTGTCTATATTTTTAAAAATAATAACCACGTCTCAAATGTATTTATGCGATGAACAATGAAGTTATATGTAAAAACTTTTAAAAACATTTTTAGTAATTCTTGTCCGATAAAAATATATATCATTTATATACAAACCACATTTAGATTAAAAGAATATATATTCATTCAATAATATTCCAAAAAATACAAGACAGTTTCTTCAAAATTTGTTGTTTTATTGGAAATAGAACTGCGCTTAACAGTAGTGTGGGCGCTTAGGTGTCTGCGTGGGCGGAAATATTGGGAAAAAAAATTGAGTACTTTTAAAACTTTTTTGTTAATCATTTGATCATGAATTGGATATCAAACACATCATAAGTCTTTTACTGTAGATATTAAATGTTTCAAACAATCTTTCCTTAAATAAACATTCAAGATGCTGCACACACATCATTAGCAAAGAAAAATCACATTTCTAATGAAGCAATGAATCCAGGAAATATTGATAACGTGTCAAACACCACTGCGTTGACAATAACATAGTTTGTTGAAACAAACTCATGATAATTATGTATAGAAAGAAAAATTGTATACGTTACAAAATTAATTGTGTAAAATGTTTTTTACTTACGTGATGAGGCATAACCGTTGGATATATAGAACTCATTTTGTAAACTGTAAGTAGCTTGGAAACACTACACTAGGGAACACTGGGTGAGTTGGGTTCGAGTAATATCCAGACTAAATATAAAAGAGGAAAGTACTCCACTTCCTTCACTAAGATAAGCTGGGACAACACTGCAAATGATATTGGCGTTTCTCTGGTATACGTGATCAACCGTCCAACTGTTATGGGTCGGACAGCTATACATAGGTATGTATTCATATCCAATATTTATTGCTATTGTAAATTTATTAATAAATAATTATGCACATTGACTACATAAGATAAATGTCTACAAGTAACTTTAAAATGACGATAGATGTTACATACTTATTTACATATTATTTAAGTCTTGGTAATGAAAAAATATGGTTATGTACTTTTCAAGGGAAATGCATATATGGTGTACCTTAAATTTTCTTTAGTTATATTTTCGAAACTTATGAATTTATTTATAACGTTATAAGGATCTATTCATTTTTAGAAAAAAAAATTTAATATAAAAAAATATAGGAGCTATTATATTTGTAAGAGATATAAGTCCTTTAAAAAATCATTCATTCTTTAATTTCATAATAAAATTTGTAATGATGTATAAGGTGTTTAACATAACTCTTTGCTATGTTATAAGTAATAAAAAACATTCGCACGGATGCCTATTTTTTTGGAAATATTTCAAATAGAAACCTTTAGATAACACAAATATGAAAAAATGGACTTATGCCACTTTCAAATATAACAAATGATATACTAATGCTGGTACTAATACTTCTCAAGATAAATAAATTAAAGAATCATTAAATTATTAAAAATGTATTTAGAAAATCACATTATTTATAAATAGCTTTTATTCTCATTTTTTTAGTTAATAGGAAAATTATAGGAATTATTTAGTGATCAATATAAACCATCACTACAGCCAAAAAAATTTTTTAAGGTTAAAAAAATTATTAATTTCTAAAGAAACTGCCTGGCGAAGGTCATCCTCGAAAAGATAATATCAAGTGTTTATAATATCGTATGATCAATTTTATAAGGTACTCATCCGTAAGCAATAAATTTTTAGATAGAAAAACAGAATATTCATCATTCATTCTTGTTTCTATATAACAAAAAATGTTAATGGATATTCCTTTTTTCTTTAAATTATAATTAGAAAAAAATATTTAGCCGAAAAATGTGTAGTTTTCTCTTCCTTAATTTAGTTTGTTGATAGTTTGGTTATCAGTAAAAATACTAATCGAACGCCATATTCAAATGAAGACCTAACCTGAAATCGAATCTATAAAAACAATAACCCATTATATTTTGTACAATATTCTAATAAAATGTTTTAAAGTAGTTTAGTCAAAAAGGTGAAGTAGAAATTTCTAGGATGAAAGATACAACAGAAACCATGGCAGTGTTGATCACAGTTAAAAATAGACAGTTTACATTACTCTTTAAAGCTGAGGTGGTTACTGGTCGTAACTCTGCGGTTTTCCGTGAATAGATTATTTTCCTCATCATTACCAGAAGAATTTTTCACAATTGGTTAATAATTATTACTCTCGGAGTTAATGTTAAACAAAACAGCAAAAATCTAAAATGTTAAAAAAGACTGTACTTCAAGCAGTTAGTAAAATATTAATTGTTATTAAACGTTAAATGGGTGAAGAAACTTGATTAGATTTATAGGATTTGGTCTTAACGGCTTCAACAATCCTCAATATTTATAAATGATGTTTAGAGTAGCAATTAATGTATTCATCATTCACGTAATAGATTAATTTGTATGCATGAACGGAACTATGAGTGTGATATGGGAGCATCCGGTGGCAAATTTATCGTAAAATTTTATTTTTAGTTTGAGTGACTAATGTTTGAACCTCCCTTTTGCTTTTTCTAATCTAAATATATTCAATAAATTGTCATTTAATTCAATATATAAAACCTAAAATACAGTTGTAAAATTGGAAGAAGATGTGAAAGAAGAAGCGGGGAAATTGAGCTCAACAATTTATAATAACTATATATGAGAGGAAAATAGTTGACTAGATGATGAGAACGGAGGTAGTTGGGTGGTGCAGTCAAAAAAACACCAAATGAGTAATAGACTTATGTTTAGTAAGTGCCGACGTTTCGACCTACAGTGTAGGTCATCTTCAGGGCTGTGAGAGAGAAACAAACAGAACAATATATAAAAAAAAATATATAAAAACGTTACAGTAACAATAATATAGTGACATGTAATGTAGAAAATTAAAACAGTGACAGATATGAAAATAAAGAAAACGAATATTAAAATAGTGACAGAATATAATAAAATTAAGATATTGACAGATTTAATAAAATTACAGACAATGAACAGAAATTAAAATAGTGACAGATATAATAATTAAAGATAACGAATATAAAATAAAATACAGAAAATAAATGTACAGAAAGGATAGAAAAGTAAACATAATATAAAGGGAAATAAAAATGAGGAGGTAAATCAAAGATACAATGTCACTATTTTAATTTCTGTAACGTTTTTATATATTTTTTGTTCTGTTTGTTTCTCTCTCACAGCCCTGAAGATGACCTACACTGTAGGTCGAAACGTCGGCACTTACTAAATATAAGTCTAGAACTTATTTGGTGTTTTTTTTACTGCACCCCCCTAACTATCTCCTTTCTCCATAATATAATATTATAAGTTATAATAATATAATTTAATTAATAATGTAAAAATAATCGATGAAACCGTAACAAGTAATGCTAAATATCAATAGATCAATATTTTTTCGTTTCACCTCTTATCAGCGGGTACTTCATATTTTTTTTTGTCTGATAAAAGATATTAGAAACGATAACACTGTAAAATAGCTAAAGTGAATTAAAAAATCACCCAATCTGCTTTTATAAGATATAATACACATAATCTTACTAATATTATAAATGTGAAAGTTTGTATGTTTGTCTCTCTTTCACGCAAAAACTACTGAATGGATTTGGATGAAACTTTTCAGTAATACAGGTTATACAGCAGAATAACACATAGGCTATAGCAAGCGCGGATTTAGGGGGGAGGGGGCACGTGCCCCATCCTGCCGACAGTTTTCTAGGTACTGTAGAGAATCCATTATAGTACATAACTAAAGGAAAATCACATGATAATTGTGGTTAAAATAACAGAAAGGACAGGAGTGAAACTATTTGTTTTGATATCCTACGAATATTATAAATGCGAATGTTTGTTACTCATTCAAGCAAAAACTACTGAACGGATTTGGATGAAACTTATTGAATAAAATAGGTTATAAATCATAGGCTACATCAAGGGCAGATTTATGTGGGGTCACGTGGGCATGCCCCCCGTTATAGTACATAATTAAAGACAAATCAGGAACATAGCCTCTTGAAATTTGTAGATAGGTTCTTTGTATAGTTTAAGAAAGAAATTTGGATAATTCCACCCCAAGGGTTTCCCTGTTGTAGAGAATCCGTCAGTTTTGAAGTTAGACATATGAAATTATGGATGGACGAGTAACTTATATTTAAAAAAAATAATTAAATTATTTATTTAAAATGATCTTTCATGAAACTTTATGTGGCAGGCCGAATTCCACGCGAGCGAAGCCGCGGGCATAAGCTAGTAATTACATAAAACTTATATTTTGGAAATATTTAAAATCCTATCATGAGGAAAATGGCCTCTGGCTTTGAAAATGAATTCGTAATGAGATGCATTATTACTGTGGGGGGTCACCTGTGGTCTAGTAGTTAGCACAACAACCTACTATGCCCTAAATCGTCCACAACCCGGCAAACGGTCCTACAATTTTTAAAAGGGAGTGAAAAAAACCTCGGCTATGTCGTCCTTCAGAAGGTTTGTGCGATGTCAGGAACTCGTTAAAGATTCCTACCATATTTATACCTGGACAGGAAAACTTTAGGACTCCCACTCTATTAACTATAGCATAGCTAATTCATCCAATTAGCCATAACATTATAAAGTGACGCTAAATCAAACAAACAAACATGATTACTAAACTTTGTTTAGGAATCGCTGCCAAAAATTAAAATTAATAGAACACGCTACATTGCAATTAAATAATTAAAAGTTTAATGTTTAAAATCATCGATTATTGCGGCAAGTTGCATTGCGCGGTACACTCCAAAGCGGCACCTCAAATTTCAGTTGACTAGCTCAAGGACAAGCCGCCGTGCGATGGCCGGACTTAACTAAAGGATATTCGAGGACCCCAGGCCTTCTTGTTATGGGTGCTATCCAAAGGCGGATCCAGGGGGGGGGAGCACGTGCCCCCCAGACGGTTTTTTTGTGTACTGTGGAGAATCCATAACAGTACATACTTATAGGCAAATCATTTGATGATAGTTGTTGAAATATATGCATTAAATAACAGAAATAACATGGGTGAAACTATTGTTTAGATTATTTAATAAACCTTGAAACCTTTCTATAAATACTACAAGTTTATTTCAAAGTTATTGTTGGCTTTTTTTGCCCGTCTGCCCGTTGTTCCCCCCCAGAAAAAAATCCTGGATCCGCCCTTGTTGCTATCTTTAGTATGAAAATTGATGACAGGGGTGCGAGCGCCCAATGTCCACTTTTCGGATCAATAATACAAGAGACAGTATTATTGATCCTAATTCGCACTGTTTTTACCTTTTCATTTCTCAAAATCTTATACTCGATGCAATTTTTTTTTTAATTAACCATATTCAAGTGTTATTGAAACACATTCATAGTTTTGTTTTTGTCATTTTTTATGATCCTTAATAAATAAAAATAAACTATTCCACAGAAACGAATCCAGAATCATTGTGCTATAGATAAAACATAAAGAAAGGAAAGTATTGAGGTCGTGAAAAATTTTTTAAATCGTATTATCAATAACAAAGTCAAAATAACCAAAAATGGGTGTGTGCGAGTGTTTGTGTGAAAATAAACGTGCTATTTGTTTGTTAATTTACTTAAGGTCACTTTATGCTGCTATGGCTTATCACACGATGATGCAGTGGGAGACCTAACTTTTGCCTTTCAAGCTACAATTAAGATAGTGATCTTTAAAGATCTGACACCGTTAAGGCTCGGAACCCCCATTGTATACACTTTCCGAAGGACGGCATAACCAATAATCTTTACTGGCCACCTGCCGGGCTGTGAACCCGCGATCTTGAGAATAGTAGGCTTTTGTGCTAACCACTACACCACGAGTGACCCCCATGTGAAAGTGTTAAGCCCAAATTCAAAAGTCTGATCAGATTTCAGGAGAGTGTATGATTAGGACTAGGCCGAACCAGATTTTTTTCAGGAGCTCAATTTTGTTGTCTCGTCATTCTACGATGTATCTCCCACGAAGATTAGCGATCCATTATTTAAGGATTATTATTACTAACGAGCTATGGTTAATATGACTCCTATAATTTACCCATGAGTATTCGTAGCAGCAGTTGCATTTTAAGCTCTATTTCTTATTCTCAGTTGTTATTTTGTAAAAAGAAATTTCTTTGTTCCTCCATTTCCATCTGGATCCGCCATTAAAATTAAATTACTAAGAGATTATAGCAACATTTATGTCAAAATAGACTAACCAGAAGTTCTATTTGTTTTTACCCTACTTTATATACATACAAACGGAAGTTTCACTATATTTCTTTATTTTTTTAATTTAAAATCCTCCTTTAAAAAAAAAAACAATACCGTTAGATCAAATAAAAATCAACAAGGAGATTTACCTATACAGGTGCATAGGAAAGGGTTATCACTTTTATGCTCTATCATTATGTGTTGCCTCCAGTAGTAGTAATTTAAATAAACTATAGCTGCTTGAACTCAAGATAGGTGACATAAAGAGGTCAAACTCACAAGGCACTATGTTGGAACTAACGAATCCAACAAACTTAAAAATATTAGTAACCTTAAATAAGAGGTTTAGAGACAAACTATTATTATAAGTTTGTGCTCTACAGCCTACATTCATAACATCCAACTTGCATTATTTATATGGCTTTCTGACTGGTTTTTTTTTGTTTTTTTATGCAACCCTACTGTGAATAATAACTTGATTTTTCTCTTTCAGAGATTTAAATTGTTTCAACACCCTATATTCTTTCATGAACTCGAATCAATAGAATCTATTCATTTTTTTTTAGTGAAAAAAAAAATATATATATATAAAGGGATTATTTAAATTAACACTTTAATGGGAGCTTACCCACCATGTGTGTGACAGACTGAACTACTGTTGTGTACATGTCCACTAACAGAACATGTGTGTGATGCTAACACCAAATTTTTTCTGACAATACCACAACTTCTAAGTGATATATAAACACAAACAAGTTTAGATATTGCTATTGACTATAAATTTCATCACTACGTCTGTGGTTTTAACTAATTATTGTTGTTAACCTATTTCTAATTTTACTGTATTGTCCAGTTACAGTTCAGAGATATATATAAATACCCATTAATAAAAAAAGGTCAAAGAAGCTTTTTATATATTTAATAAATTGTGCTGTATTAAACTCGTATGATGTACATGAACATTTGAATATCAATCCTATATGGAAATTAAATGACCATGATTTTTTATTTAGCAAGTGCATAGAATAAAACTAATGATAGTAATCCTGCTACATCTGGCTTCATTCGTTCTAGATTGAATTGAGTTTATCAGAAGGAATAAAATATATACAAATATAATTAGTTAAAAATTAGTAAAATGATCATTAATTAAAATATCAGACAAAACAAAGGATATACGAAGGGATTGTCGTGTTATGTGAATAAACTCACAGAACTTAACTATTTTATGAGTAAGATTTGACAAATGCGTATAGATAGAAGTGTTGTTCTTGATGTAAACCTGCTGTTTAAGGTGTTTATTAGCACACATTGAATTATTCTGTGAAATCACATAAAGCTTTTTTAAATCAATTCTTCAAAAATACTGCCAGCCACTGGTGACATTTGAAAATTGTGAGTAAATAAGTAAAGAATATTAAATGCAAATACTTTATTGACAAATAAATCAATGCAATATTGATGATTGTAGAAGTAGTAAGCTCAACCTTCAGCTCTAAAGTCATTGACTTATCTCATTTTGAAACAGAAATATTTTGGGGAAAAGACAAACTTTATATTAATACCTATCAATAAAAAAAGTTTGCTTGCAGAACATGTTCTTTATAAAACAGGAATTTTTAAACAAAACTGAGTTTAATTATTACTTATTGTTTTTATTGAAGTAGGTTTCAACAAATTTAACCTATTTCGTGCAAAATCATACAAGAAAATCATCTGATTTATATTTATACAAAACCTAAACCACATCAGTTACATGACTAGCAGGAGAAAAGCCACTTCCCCTATCATGAACTGATTTCACTCTCCTGCTACCAACTAACTTAAATTATTCTATAAAAAACAAATTAATTAAATAATAAATGGTCTCTCTATGTGACTTAAAAATAGAAATAAAAACCTAACATATACTATAGAATTATATAGAAAAAATTAAAGACCAAGGTACGAAATGACATAAATAAAACTTTATTGAAAGCGGTAATTTATTACAAGATTTCTATAGGATATAATACATTAAACCGCAACATTGGACAAGTAACTAAACTCCGATCTAAACAGAAGTTTAGACCTTTCCAGCAAATACTCCCTCTTCTACTTGAGAATTCCATTTTTCAACCCACGCGTTAGGGCACAATGATCTGTATACCCGATGGAAGTACTGGCAGGCATCATATTTTTCACCTTTCACTTTCTGGCATCTGTGGTAGTCCAAGTAGCTCTGGTAACAGTACCTACATTCAACATGAAATATTAAATATATGTCTATTGAAAAAAACCCTTATTGGTAACATTTTTATATTATCATGTGGAATTCTGAGTGAAACTATTAAAAACAATTAAATTATTGTTAATATAATGAGAAACTATCTTATGTAAGTACTATAGTCTAACTTTTCATTAAATTTAATAATAATTGATTTTTCAGTTTTAATAAGCATTTTACGCAAATGTTTAAAGTTTTTTGAGTAATAAATATCTCAATAAGTTTTATTCCTAATTACTGAATTAATTTGGAATAAAACTTACTTTTCTACTCAATAAAATAATTAGGATAGTAATTAATTCAAATATTATGAAACACATTTTGGTGTGATTAAGCAAATAGAATTTTGTTTAACATCTCCTAACTCAAGTTTGGATCAAACTGATTTAAGTTGCAATCAACTTGATTTTTCATAGAAGATTAAATAGTAACCACGAAAATGCTGATGCTGATAGCAGTTTTGAGATTGAAATATCCCATAAATTATTATTTCAAGAGGTCAATAGCAAATGAAATCAAGCAGTTTATGTTCATTCTGTAAAGTTGGAAGAGGTGTGTTAGAACTTATTGGATGATTAATTATTTTAAATTTATAGAACTCATTTTAGCTTAAATGTTTTAAGACATTATCAGTAAACAATGATATTAAATTATTTTCGTTTCCAGGGACTTCAAGAAAGAAACAGATGAGGTTAGGTAAAAACACCATGCCACACTATCTTATAGCAAAAATCTTATCAGTTACTATTAAGATTTAAATTATATTGGGTTAATCATATTTTTTATTGGTCAACAATGCAAATGGGCTTTCAAATAATTATATTTTTCAGGACAGATAAACTACTTTTTAAAAACAAAATAAAATAGGTACATCTAAATTGCACCAAAAACTTGGAAGCGGATGACCAGAAAGTGACCAGGATTGAAGCCTAAGGCCAGCCCATGCACAATCCAGACCATGGGATGGGTCGAGTACCGCATATTGAACCCAGGTATCGCGATTTCAATGTCAGAACTCCTCCTGGATTTAGAATCCGAGTCAGCACATGAAGAAGTGGTTGTACTATATCCGTTAGTGAAGAGAAGGAGAAGTAAAAATATTTATTTATCTGGAAGGAAAACAGACGGAGAGTTCAACCTGTTTCAGGAAATTCCTGATAGTGTTTTTAAAAATAGTTTTTGGCTCAGCTGGGAGCAGTTTAGTGAATTACATGAACTCACTAAGATTGGCATAACTGGAAAGGAATCTAAGGTCCAGAAACCAATTGGGAGTAAAGAAAAGTTCCTCCTAAAAAAGAAAATATGTTCCTACAGCTCTTCCTTCATTTTGGATCTTATATATATTCGGCATGACTAGTGTCAAATAGAACGGGATGGCCCGACCGATTTCTATTAACTATTCGAACTCCATTTAGAAAGCACGATGGTACCCACGCCCAGGAAACCTGTGAGGAGAGGACAAACGTTTCCACGCGTGGATCCCAACAGACTGGGCTAGCCGTGGGCTGGCTCCAATGTGCGGCGACTCATTCAATGCTGTGCTTCACAGAACCATCCAGGCGTGGGCTGGGCGAGTGCTGTGCGTGGGCTGGGTCCAATGTATGCCGGGCCCAACAGACAACCATAGTTGGGCACAAAAATTCACTTATCAGCAGGTTGAGAGATGAGTCATTCAATTTCAAATTTTCCAGCCAAAACATAAAATTAAAACCATTTTTAAAATTATTATTATGTTATTCTGATCAGCTATACAAAATATAATTTTGATAATTTTATTTCAAATATATATATGAGAAAATATGATTTTAGCACTACCAAGAACAACAGCAGTTGAGATACAGTTTAATAAGAATATGTATAACGGATATAAAATTATGCTGTTTAAAAGAATCAAAAACCTTTAACAAAAAGATGAATCTGGACCATGGGGAGGCATAAATACTGCAAATGTATTTAATAAACATTGGAGAAGTTTGATTAAGGTCAATAACACAAAAAAGAAACTTATTTATTGTTAATTGTTGTTTCGAAAAAGTTTTAATAAAAATGGGCTAAGGAAAAACAACAGTAGATATCCTGATAACAAAAATAAAAAAAGATAACAAAAGGCTGAAAAAAATAAGTATAAAGAAAAAAAATGTTATTTTATAATACTAATAATGATAATTAAAATAATATGAAAACTAATAAATAACTACTAAGAATACGAAAAGAATAATTATAATTAAACAGTTAACTACAACAATTATCTAAATAAACTTTTCATTCTCTTCAATTTTATAATCACTGTGCCATTTTCAGTTTCTCTGCTAGAACAACTATAGTTTCTCTATTTTTAAAATTTCTAATTTTTATGATTATCATTATTTAAATTATACATTAATGTACTCTTTTCTTTACCCTTTATTATTTTTTCATACTTGTTTCTTTTTTCATTTTTACTATTATGTTCAGTTAATAGTAATGGTACTGCTACTCTCGCTATCTTGTTATTTTTTTTGTCTACTGATGGCTTCTATTTAGGGTGAAACGTAAGCATATAATAAATAACTTTCTTTTTTTGTTTTTTCTCATTGACTGAGTCAAAACCAAACTTCTCATATACAACTTCTATGGTTAACTGTTCTTACATTAATATCTAATTAAAAATCAATGCATAATAATATTATAATTAATGTAATCACTTACTTGGTCTGATTCATATTTGGGAACCGTGGGTCGAAAGGAGCAGTATGAAGTGGGTTATCCTCCTTCTGCTTAGTAGCCATTGAAGCAGTCAGCATTTTCAACTTAAAAATTAAAACATTGAAATATATTAATATAAATCAAAAAGACACCTATTTTAACACAGCATAGAAGGAAAGCATAATGAAACTAATTAAATGTAATGTAAAAAAAAATCCCAAAACACCAGGTATATGATCAGTGTTTCTAAATATACTTTCATTATCACATGTTTTGTGATAAAATTAAATAATACAAATGCATCAAAGAAAAAGAATAACTCCTGTTAGCTTCTATTTATCCTCCATTATTTATCTTTGTGCAATAAGCTTTTTTATTATTTTACCTTTATAAAAACTTTTTAGAAAATGCTAAAGGAGTAACTTATTTTTGGATGTATATTGATCAACACTCAGAAACACAGCAACTTTTTTATACAAGTATTAACATTAACGTCATCAAAGATCCATGACATTTAGTTGGTTTTCAAGTGAAGCTATTGTATTTATTTTAGTAATTATTACCTATTTACTACCACCACATTCTATGACGATGTTCAAAAAATGTATTCCTTAATAATTGTTAATTAATTTCCATTCTTAATTTTAATTAATTAATAAGTATTAAAAACTAAGGAGGCATTACAACCATTAATAAAAACGATTTTTCCCTTTTTTAAATCAAAAAATAGAACCAGGTTTTTTAAAACTTAATTAAAATTAATACATCGAGCCTATATATCATTATATTAAGAAAATATAATTGAAAGTATTAACCAATTAATATCATTGCATTTTAAATCAGTTTGCTGAACTAAATAAATATTACAAATTTCAATTCATTTATTTTTAGGCAATTTCTCGTTGCAAAGAGCAGGAGTTATTAAAATCATTCAACATGAAGTAAAAAATTACTTATTTTTTTTTGTAATAAAACTTGAAAATTTTACGGCATGCATAAACTGATCTTGATCAAGAAAGGTCAGGGAAAAATTATTGATCACATAATAGAATATTCAGAGCCAGGTAAGTAGTGACTTAATTGTAATCACCTAAATTTTACAATGTTAGAAAAAACAATAATTTATTACATATCACTGAACCACAGTAAATTATTACAAAATATGTGTGATATCACAAATTATTCTCTTTGAACAATCTTTGGTACTCCAAAGATAATTTGCATTAATTAGTTAAAAGTAGAAACCAGAGCACCCTTTACCTAATGAAGAAACTATTGTGAATAATTTGCCAAAAATTTAATTTGTTTAGCTTCTAAATCTTAATTACTGCATTGTTCTCGCTATTCATGAATAAAATATGCATAACTAAATGGAATCAATACATATTTATTCAACATAATTTAATTATAAGCATTATTTACAATAATTTTGTGTTTAACATTCTTTCTTACTCCTATGCGGCTAACAGGATGCGTTATAAATACAAGTGACCAAGCTATCAAACCAGAGTGGGTACATCGCAATTCATTTGGTGGGTCTGTCACTAAATAAATTTCAACATGCCTACACTGGATTTGAATCAAATGCTGCTGCAGTTACAAGGTTGCTAAGGCGAACACCTTAACAAAAACATCCAGCCAATACGGCCTCAGCAAACAATACATAACACAAAAATGAATGGGATTATGCAATTAAACAAGCTGAATTAATGAAATTCTACGGCAGCAACAGCTCATCCAAGAATAGTGTGAAAAATAAAAACCAACTAACATGAATTAAAACTAATTAGTGAATCAAACAAAACAAAGATGAATTCAAATTGCTTCGTCAGGTGAATGATTATGGTCTGGTCAATGAGTAAGGAAATACTTAAAAATAAATATTAATTTACAAAACTTGTAAGAGTTGTCCCTAGATCATACATCCTTCTGCCTTGATGGTGGTCTAAATTAAAAGTTTATCCGACATAACAGCATATATGAATAATAATAATAAATAACTTATAATGATAGCTGTGTATAACTTTATTGACTCAGCCACGACAATTTTCTACATCACTCATTCTCTTTTGTCAATCTTTTTCACTTCAATACAAAACTTATAATTCAATTAAATTGAAT
The DNA here is from genome assembly GCA_037127475.1 of Arma custos. NCBI lineage: Eukaryota > Metazoa > Arthropoda > Insecta > Hemiptera > Pentatomidae > Arma > Arma custos. The sequence continues at coordinate 42,118,980 of CM073760.1, forward strand.
AACCACACAATATACTCATTAAAAATCATCTAATTACTGATTTGAATTGTTGTAATATCATAGTGACGCCAAATATTAGCTTTTGAAACTATATCTGCAGCTTAAAGGTAACTGTACTGTAACTCATGTCAAGCTGTCTCACTTTAGTCTTACAAAGGCATGCTTTTCTATACCAAAATTAAAAACTACTAATTATTTTATTATTTTTCCTGTTTGCCTTTTAATGGTCTTTAAATAAGTTTATATAGTTTTATGTGACACAGGGTTTTAGCAAAAAAGACTGAATATTTAAAAAATACTTTATCTATACAAGAAATTAATTTAAATCTAAAATAAAATAATTTTAAACATTGATATAAAAATATATAGATAACATTTAAGGAAAACACCAAAACTGTCCAATAGAAGTTAATATTAAAATAAATAGGGCATTAAAACATGATTTATAAACTAGAGAAATTGTATATACATAATTCGGCAACATTTTATAAGAAAATATTCAAATATCTTTTTTACCTACAACTACTATTATTTTTATAGTGAGGACCAATGGTTCAACTAATCGTTAGATATTAAAATTAATTTTTAATAACAAAATAAATTATTTTTGTTCCAATAACAATTTGAATACTTTGATTGTTTGATATCTTATTTAAAGGTAAATCTGGAGAAGAAAAACAATTTTAAATGTAGAGAGGAAAATAGTTGACTGGATGATAGAATGGAGAATGGAGATAGTTGGTGGGTGCAGTCAAAAAAACACCAAATAAGTCAAGACTTATTTTTATTTGTGCCGACGTTTCACAGTTCACCCAGCCGCCTCTCCCATTAGCCCTGAAGATAACCAACAAAGTAGGACGAAACGTCAGCACAAATAAAAATAAGTCTTGACTTATTTGGTGTTTTTTACTGCTGTCACCAACTACAGTAAAACCTCTATTATCCGCTCCTAAGTTTGAGAAAAAAAAAATGTATATATATTGTTTGGTTGCTAAAATCATAGACGCCGGCTAAGAATCAATCGTTGTGTCTTGAAAACTTTGTTTTCTAGAATCTGTTGTTTACTCAAAACCTAGGCTCTCCTCATATTTACCTAATGTAGCTTCCGCAGTTGAATTACCTTCAGTCTTCTTTGAAAACTCATCATTCTTGTCTTACGAGTACTTGTCCTTTTTTTAAAAGTACGAATAATAATGTCGAAAAAAAAAACAAAGGAAGAGTTTAGATCTCGCTACTAAGTTTGAAATTGTAAAACGCTTAACAAGGTGAAAGTGCTTCTAGCTTAACAAAAATCTATGATATTCCTCGGACAACAGTTAATGATATAAAACGTGCGGGGAACCCCTAGAGTATGTCACTTGTATATAATCATTTAATGTTTATTAGGAAGGAGCATACTACGGTAGTGCACGAGGAAAGAGCTTTGATTTTATTGAGAGATTGATATTAATTTCTCAAGAGGGAAAAATTGGACATACAATGATTGTGCTTTTAGCCATCGATGTACGTAATTATTATTATTTTTTAAAACCATTTTTACTACATATGTATACCTTATTAGTACGTAATTAAGTTACGAGTACATATATAATGTCGAATGTTTGAAATATATTGTTCAATTTATGTGTATATATGCGTGTGTGTGTGTGTGTGTGTGTGTGTGTGTGTGTGTGTGTGTGTGTGTGTGTGTGTATATATATATATATATATATATATATACACACACACACACACACACATATATACACATAAATTGAACAATATATTTCAAACATTCGACATTATATATGTATATATATATATATATATATATATATATATATATATATATGAGGCATATGACTCACTCCCATATCCATCTATTTCCCAAATCCGTCACCATATTGGTCCCATACCCTCACGGATAATCGAGGTTCTACTGTATCTCCAATTCTCCAATTTTAAATATAACTTTAAAAAATTCTTAAATTTCAATTATTATGGTTTCAACCACATAAAAATATGTGACACCACCAATTTTTGATGTAGAAAGTTTTTCTACATAAGAACTTTTAAAAAAAGCAACAGAAGATAAAATCTAATCTGTACCTGACTAAAATAATTATGAAGATTTGTTAGAATTAATATTACAAATCTAATTCTATTTTTGTTCTTATTAGTTTTAGAAAACTGAAAAATATATTATTTTTTAAAACTTATTTAACTCTTCATATATCTGTGGCACCTGTCCATAGTGGGCTAAGTCGAATTTTGTGAATTTCAAGCTATCTACTTAGAATCGTCATTTTTCTAAACTTATTTTAAGTTCAAGATTGAAGTATCTGCCCACGATTCACAAAGGAATACCCTTCATTGCAATGAACGGAACACTTAGCGTGTTAGACGCAGGAAAGAGAAAAAAATTACGATTCTAAGTAGATAGTTTGAAATTCACAAAATTTGACCTAGCCCACTATGCACAGATATAGTTTAACTGAGTTTTACGGAAAAAAAAATGTTTATATTTCTTCCTGAATTGCATAGATTGGCACTTGTTTTATTTTAGTGAATAAAAATTCATCTTCTGTTAATAAAAAATAAATTTCTTGTCAAGCCACTAAACTTTTTACTATGCTCAATTATGAAATGAACTGCCAGATAAGTACATTACATAAAATAATGAAAATTAAATTAAAACTTCAATGAGCAATAATTTTCAGTATTCAATTAATGAATATTTTTTGTACCGATACATTCATATACATATAATATGTATAAATAAACACTAGAAGTGTTTACTTTTTTATAATTTACATAAACTAATTATATTTAAAAAACAAAAACTAAGAACATTATAATACTGATGGATTTGTTATAAAAATATATTTTCATTCCTTTTCCAAAACTTAAACCAAAATCAGAGGTATGTTTTATATTTTCTTTTATCCTTGATTAGTTTCAAAATTTTTTCAACTTTTTTTTCTTCATTAGACATCGTAGCTTTAACTCCCAAAGCTCCAGAAACCATCCGTTTTATAACAGTGCAGCATGCTATAGGTCTAGTCGTATTATTGAAGAATTCTTGTTCATTTTCTTTCTCAGACAGCTCATTATCACTCGGTACTTCTTTTCTCGAGTATGTTTCAAATAACAAGTGGCTATTGTCACATAATTTTTCTTCTCTTGGTTCAAATTCATCATTTACACACTCACTAGAGGTGTTCCAGGATGATCCACGCATATGTGGTGGAATGTATAAGTTATGCTTGATCTTTAGATTTCTGCTTTTTGTAACTCTATTAGCCATTTTTATTTATTTTTTCTGAAATTAAAAATAAACTACATTTAGAATTATTCCCTTCAGGAATAGGCTAATTTAATATTAATTTACAATGTAAAGGGAAGACATTTCAATTACAATAACAATTTTTTTATTTATTTTTTTTTATATGTTTATTTACTTCTTGTATAATTTGCTAAAATTCACAAAATTGCATGCTGTACCAAATAGACCAGTCTCAAATAAAAAAATAATAGAAATTTAAATGTATCTGTGCAGAATAATTTACAATGAAAAAATAGTGTATAAAAAAACTTGCAACAGAGAAAAAAAAACTAATAACAAATTTATAATTGTCAGAACGTTGGTCCAAAAATAATAATATTCATTAATAATTTGTGAGTGTATTTAAATAATTAACTTAAACTGATATCAGAGGATTGGAATAAAATAACTGCCAAAGCAAATTCATAATGGTTATAAATTAGTAAATTAGAAAATTACGAATGATATTTTCAAGGATGAAGAAAGAAAATATGAAATGTTTGATATCTTGATTATTTTCGTAAATTGGTAATTTTTAAGGAGTTCATAAGTAAAAGCATTCAATTGAATTCAGTTCAATTACAAAATTAGAAGATTTTAAAAAAATCAGAATTAATGAACCTATCATAACGGAGATGGATTTAATAGCACCAGTGAGTGATAAATACACCTACAAAACACAGTTATTGAATTTATTCATTTTTTAGATGGTATTATTTCAACGATTATTTTTATTTTTAATAACTGAGAACTAACAATATTACTTTTTTAAAAACAAAACGATTAAGTTTTTACCAGTAAGCACTATGACAAATCTTAACTTTCTTTCTCGATTTCTTCTTAGATTTAAGGCATGATAGTTGGCCAACGTCCATTAATTTATATATGAGTGATTCTCATTTTATTGGCATATTTTAATCCTACACAATTTTTAAGCAATTCATTGAGTTTAATCTAATTTTCTATCTTCTACCCTCTACTGCTACATGGTGAAGAAACACTGGTTAATATGAACCAAAAAAATGAAAATATCAAAGATAACTTTATTTTCTAATTACCTATATGTGTCTCTTAAGGAGTTTTTGATAAGAAACGTTTATAAGAGGATATTTAGGCCATAAAATATTTTAAGAAAGGTAAGATTGATGGGCTGTAGAGTAATGCAAGAAGAGCCCAATGCATCCAAAGTAAAAATGCTAGGAAGTACATATGAGCAAAACATACTTGATACTCTTGTATACACTAGTTATAAGAAAAACCTAAAAACCCATTTTTTGTAGGGGGATTTTGGCATATAATTTGCCAGACCATACCAAATTGAGGTTTATTTCAAAATAGTTATGCGTGTTTCTTCTGTTTCAAGTGCACGGTACAGAAGCCTGAAATTTTGTATGCATTACCATTTTAATGTAAAGTGGTTTAAAAAAATGGTCAAAATCTAGGTTCAGTAGAAATACCTTTGAGGGAGCAACCTTAGTTTTTATATTTAAACAGGTTTATCTGTAAGAAATATAGATCCAAATATGCACTTGTTTTAATTATTAGCAAACTATATTTCAAAATTAATTCCTTCAAATTGCAGTTTATGTTAGTAATGAATTTATGTTAATGAACTCACTCACTCACTCATTGGGGCTACGGTCCTACAAGGACCTGGGCCTCATCCACCACTGCCTGCCAATCACTTCAGTGCCCAACAAGTCTTCTCCAATGTTTGATTCCCAGCTGGTGAAGATCGGCCTCCACATCATCTAATCATCTCGTATGGGGCCTTCCTTTGGGTCTTCTACCACCAAGCTTGCCAAACAACAGTCTTCTGGGTCCTCTTGTCTCCGGCATCCTCATCATATGGCCCAACCATCTCAATCTAGCTCTTTTTACGAAAGAAACTAAGTCTGGCTCTCTGTGAATTTGTCGGAGTTCTGCATAGTTACGGATACAACATGCATGTTCCCTGGTCGTAGACGGGTCCATAAATCCGCCGCAGTATTTTCCTCTCCCAGACATTCACCATTCTTTCTGCTTTTTTGCTGAGGACCCAACTTTCACAACCATATGTCGCTATTGGCCTGACAATGGTTTTATACAAGGTGATCTTGGCCTTTTTTTTTTTTTAATGTAAATGAACTAAAAAGTATTTATAGCCGATTTGTTTATGATATATATTTTAACAGAATGTTCCTTTACTAATAATAAATAATAATAATGATGGATATTAATGCAGCTGGAAGAATGAATCGGATTTTAGGCCAATTGACATTTTAAGGTATAACATTTAAGTAAACCAACTGATTTCGGGTAAAATTCCCATTGGAAACTGTGACGAACAAAACATAAAATATAAAACTAATTTTCATATCTGCATTTAATAACAGATAATAATTTTTGCTGTTCAAAAGGTATTTCTACTAATGCTAGAAAATATCCAATTTTCATTAGAATGCCATTCATTCATTAGAAGGAGATGGTTGGGGGGTGCAGTCAATAAGAACACCGAATAAGTGAAATACTTATATTATGTGCCGACGTTTCGACCTACAGTGTAGGTCATCTTCAGGGCGAATGATGGGAAGCGTGACCGTTACAGATCGCGGCTAGAGTGTACTGTCATTATCAGACAGTACACTCTAGCCGCGATCTGTAACGGTCACGCTTCCCATCATTCGCCCTGAAGATGACCTACACTGTAGGTCGAAACGTCGGCACATAATATAAGTATTTCACTTATTCAGTGTTCTTATTGACTGCACCCCCCAACCATCTCCTTTACAAAAGGATAAAAAATATAAATAAAATTAAAACAATGAAAGAAATGTCGATTGCTTTTTGTTTTTGCTCATTGCTTATTGTTTGATAAATGTTGATAGAGATAAGACTTGCTTGGTATTACAGGCAAAGATGTTTTAAAATTGTCAGAAGAAAAAAAATTAAAAATTTGATGTTTTTACTAATTCTTAAAAGTAAACAGTATAAAATAATTAGCTAATATAAAGTATAACGCAGCTTTCATCAGCTACTAGAATTCGATTTAAAACAAACCATACTTAATAAATAGTAGCAGTTTGGCATATTAGTATTAAGAAGAAAGAAAAAAAAACTACACATTGTACTAATAAGTTTTTATTCCAATATATTTTAATTAAAATAACAGAATTTGATAAATAACAAAGCAATAAATTTAATTACTATGAACCTTGAATAAAAATGTTTAAAAAATTAAATAAAAGTTATGATACTTCATTTTTTCATTTAACACACACATTAGAATTATAAAGGTAAGTCATTTACAGTAATGGTATTTACAAAGGAGAAAAATAAATTAAAAAAAAAGAAATAAATCTGATCAGTAAAATAATTACTATAAAGATGAAATATTGTTGAAAGTTACTTCAGAAATGTGTGGAAAAGCAACGATGATCCCGAATCGTACGACAATGTTCCCTTTCAACTATCACCTTCAATGCCCTAATGATTCTATATTGTCAACTAATCTAAAACTAATGATGAAGAGATGCAACCCTTTTCTTCCACAAAGCTTGATTTTTGTACACTTGCCTCACGACTATATGAATAGCAATAAATAACAATTCAAAAAGCTGGAATTATTTATGATAAAAGGAATTATACACCAAATGTATCCTCATTATTATTGTAGTAATTGATGAAAAATTAATAGTTAGCATTGAAACTATCCATCACTCTTCATTTATTCTTAACCACAGTCATTATAAGTTAATTTATTATTAACTTTTAATATATGGATTTCGGAATGGAAGGATTAAATGTGAATTTTTTTTTTTTTTTATGAAGTGAATTTTTTATTTAGCAGAACCCCAAAACTCGAGTCATTAAGTACTAACAGGACGGATAGAAAGTAAGTAATTAATCAGTTATAATAAGTTTTAAGTGTATTCATGTAAAAAAAGTAGTGATAAGAACATAAAAGCAATTTTTTGTCTAGTCTCCTATAAGGATTTCACGTAATACTCTTGTCAAAATGGTATTCTGGAGAGTGAATAGTTTCATTAAAGAAAAAAAAAAAACCTATGCAACTATAACCCACGAAGAACACCTTGGGTTCAGTACATGGTAGAGGCTATATTTTTTCAAAGCCAATGGCTCTGCTGGGTAATGATTTGGCCGAGATCAGACTCAATCGCCTTTAACTTTACAGAGCCCAAGCGACCTATGGGAGCATTCAGAGATTCCACAGGTTGATCAATAATCAATAATTCTGTAAATAAAATAATAAATAATCATAATCAGTTTTGAACCCTGGACCCTAAGCTCCATAACTCAGTGCTCTGCAGAACTGTCCAACTCCCTATATTGCTGGGTTATTGGAATGATATTAATAAATATTGTTGGATATGATGTCTAGGTTAGGCAAAAGAGGTATGAAGGGATTTGCTAGGATTTTATTTTATTCCTAATGTTTTAATGAACATTATGTGGAAGGTCAAAGTTCAGGATTATTCAAAAATACCACATATTTCATTAGCAATATCTAGTAAAAACAAAAGTTAAAAGTGCTATATAGGTCTGGTTGTTTTGAGAGAAAGATTTCTTAAAGCCACACTGCTGTCTGTTGTTTTCAAGAATATTAAATTACATAGTTCAGTTAGCATTTAAAAATAAAGGATCAGAGATTAGTTTATGGTTTATTTCATACCCACAATGCATCACAATTCTTCACATGAAATGTAATATGAATTGTTTTAATTGATGTTTTGAAAACTTTTGGTAAAATACAGCTGCAGTTACAATAACTGAGTTGGCAAGTGTTAGTTTGACAAGTCACCACAGCCGAGGAACCCGCTATTTGCCCTGAAGATGGCCTACCCCATAGGCCGAAACCTTGGTACAATTAAAAAATAAGTTCTGCTTATTTTGTGTTATCATTGACTGCCCCCCTAACCAATTCAATCCATCATTAGAATTATCCAGTCAACTATTTTCCACTCAAACATGAAATAGCTTTAGATTTGGTAGATAATTTTAGAATAATTTAACTTGATAAACATAAAAATAATAGATATCATGAATGATTTTATGACAGAAAATTGTTGAACAAGAAATTTTGATAAGAATTCTTGAAGAAACATAAACTGATTATTACTAAAGACAGCAAAGCATCAGAGAAATGATTCATCCTTATGTGGTCCGACCATAATGTGTAAAAATTATAAATCCTGCTAGTTTAGGAATGTTGGAGTTATAATGATAATAAATTAAAATGCGGTAAAGGCCCGAGCTTAACAGAAAAAAATCAGTGGGAAGTTTGTACATCACTTGAGCGGAAATCAACAGCTATGATCTAATTACTTAAATCAATGGTCTAATAAATTGAGGCATTGATAACTAAAACTAATAGGATCCATTGGGATTTTATTTATCTTTGAATGACTGTCATTATTAATTTTAATAATATCTAATCAAACAATAATAATTTTAATAACTTCAATTAATACATATAGTAAATTTGTATATAAAGTAGTAAGAACAAACTGTGCTAAATAGCAATAATGTGATGACCTACTAATAATGTGTCTGCTTTATAGAATTTTACCAAAAATAAAAATAAATAAGGTCATGAATCAGATCACTAAATTAATTATTATTCCATCCAAACAAGCCTTCACAAATGCCAATAGATACATAACATAAAAAAAGAGAAATCTAAACAAGACATCTAAATGTTTTAGAAATCATTTTAAGTGTTATTTTTATTGTATTGATAAGGTAATATACATATCCATAACTATGAATAAATATTATTAACAATTATGAATTTATATAAGCACAAACAAATACACTAACACAATTTTTCTGTTGACACTGAAGAATTTACAAACATAATAACATCTTTGCTAAATTATTGTTTCATTTCACTGAAATAGAGACAATGAGAATTTTGTTCGTAAATGTATTAAAAGTAATGGTCACTGATACAAAAAATATCAGACCATAATAAAAATAATTTGGGGACAAAATGTACATTTGCAACAGCCGAAACAAAAATTGAATAAGCAAAGCATCATTGGAGCTTTAAAGGAGATTCGGAAACCTTCATATTGAGCCATGCATTTTAATACCTTGCTTATTTCTTTTGGACAAAAAAAATTTCATTACCTTTTAAAAATTTTTTGAAACCCAGAAATCAAAAGTAAATAAAATTTAATAACCAGTCCTAGTGCGGGCGGAAAATCTTATTGAAAGGTTTGGATGAAGATTCATCAGAAGAAAGATTTAATCAGAGAATTCACAAAAAAATGTAATAAATATACTTCCGAAAAATAATCGCAAGATAGGAAAAAAATTCAAAGATAAAAGGTTACTTTACCACAGGGCAGTCCTCAAATGCTGTAACAACATATGAGGTGCAGACAATCCCATGGATCGAAAGTTCTCTTTCTGTCCGACATTTTGGACAGTCTCTAGAATTTTCCGAAAGAAAGACCACATAGGCAAAGAACATTTTAAACACTTAAAATTTAAAACTAGATACTAGTCTGTTCCGACACCTCAACACTCAAGGTAGAATTGAAAAAAATTCAAACAAGAACAGATGATAACTGTTAATTCAAATGGATTCAAAGAATATACATCGAACTCTTCGAAAATAATTAATTACTAATAACGTAATAGGCACTTCCTGCCTTATTGGGAGCACCAAGATTGTTGAACCCAATTAACAAACAAACCACCAGAAAAGTCCACATCTATGGATAATTGAATTTGGAGTACAATAAGCATTGATTAGTAAAAATGGTTATTGCCTTCCAATGAGATCGACTGAGTTATATGCTAGATGGCAAGATAAAATGATCTTTTCAACCATTTATGAACATTCTATTCTAATTTAACTGACACGCTCCTCGAAGACTGAGATTAGGAAATTTTATTATTTAATATTATTATTTTTCTATTCATTTCAAGTAATTATCAATAATACATTAAAATAAAAGGAAGAAAACAGGTAAACTAATTCCTTTCTTTTCATAATGGTGGTGTTTTAAACATAACATTCCTGTACTCGATAATGCAGAACAAATATGGTTACATCCCATTAGAGAATTAAGAAGATTTAAAATATATTATAACTAATTGCATCAATTCACACACATTCATCAAAAAAGCTTCAGTTTAATCTCCTCAGAGAATAAAAAAGAAATCAATTTCTTTAAGAATTGGGCCAGAGGGAAGTTCAAATGTAAATATACTAATAAAAACAGAATTGGCTCTTTGGTTATTTTTTATTGCATAAATAGACATTATGAATCTACCGTTGAAAAATCAAAAAAGGTACTTGAATACGAGTCAATCCCAACCAACAAGACATTAACATAGATGTAATTCTTATCCATTATTAAGATTTAAAATAGTCAAAAGATAATGAACAAGTAAAACAGTTTAATTCTTTTAAAGTAATATTCCTTGTAATTTTACTTAATTAAGTATTCCTTTGGAATAGGCATCTTTCTAATACAGACAGTTTTATTACAATCATCCAGCCACAAATTTCCTGAAATAATATTTTCATACCAACACTTAAAGAATTTAAAACCAAATCATCATATTGATTCGTTTTATTGATAACTACATATCAGGAAATTTTAGACTACTTTTGAAATAAGGTATGTCATTACGTCACATATCTATGAGGACATGTAACTCAGTAAAAAATAAAAAAAGGTCAAACGTCCAAAATAGCGGTTTTAAAGAAAACCAACTGAATGTTTAGTAGATCAATAAATTTCATGAGAAATATTATCCACTACTTAACATTCTTTTGAATCATAGGTATCAGTTCTGCAGGTTGTCGCTTCAATTTACTACAAGTTTTATCCTACCATTTGTTTCCTTTTATTCTCTATTAAAATAAAAATAATTTTATTACTGACTGTATATGGATTAAAGAACCAACTTAAACTTACTGTCGAGGTTATATCATCATCTATACTTCGGAATGTTTGCTGAAACGTTCATTTTTTGACAAAATGATTACCGATATATATATATTTCCCAAAATTACTCTCTTTTTTACATACTAGAACTCACAATTATTTTTATTTTGGATAATATTAAAAAGGAAAAGAATGGAAAGTTAAAACTTGTTGTGACTTATCTCGAAGCTACAACCTTAGGAACTAATACTGAATCTTCTGTAACAATAGTATTTTGGATATTTACCCTTTACACTGCCCTTGACTCATCACTGGGAAAAACAATAATATGCAAGTTCCAGAAAATCTGAAACTTAAAAACATATGAATTCTGAAAAACTATTTGCTTTAAAAAACAAAAAACATTTCAATGGTTTCCATTCAATAGTCTTCAATTCATCAGAAAAGTAAAACCATAAAACAAATGTTTTTTTCTCATCTTACAATTTTTCTTTATCTAATAAAAATGGCATGGTATTTAACATACGTAACATTCCTAAAATATAAATTAATAAAAATATATAATATATATTTTCATATTATGAAAAAGATCTTATAAAAGCTTATATACATATTCATTTATTGTTCATAAACTAAATATTATAATATAATTTGTACTAAAAACTAAATCAACAGCTGAAATAAAAAACAAAAAACAATTTACACAAAAAAAGTACTACCCAAAAAGTTAAAATTTTGTGTTAACAAAACAATAAATTAGATTGAAATATTATTATAGCATAATAGATCAAGATACAACTAAGATATAATTACTTTATTGTTTCGATAATTCATATCCATTACTGATCAAAATATATATTATTTTCTAACCATTCATTTTAACTTCGAACCATCTGAATACCCACTGAACTTATAACACATTTTTTATATAACTATTTAAATAAGTAGACTATTATCAATATTGTATATACATAATGCATTAAAACATTCATTCAACAAACCATGTCACACATTATCAATAATGATCTACATGTAACAAACAAATTGTTCTATAAAAAAAAAATAAAGAAAGAAAAGAAAAGCTACCAAATCTCAGAAAATGTGAGCTATATTAAACTATATATAAAATTCGAAAAAGTGCTTATAAGGAATTAATGACTGGAGAACATGGAATCGTCATAAGCATCATGTAAATATAAATTTCCTTTATTTTATATTAATTTGCTATTTATTAAAACATAATTTAAAAAAAAAAAAGGAAAAACTGATACTTGAAAATTTTGACAGAATATAATAACCTAATAAACTCAAGATAGTTAATTCAAGATACATTTAGATCTAAAGCAGCAAATTGCACCAGGGAATGGGTAGCGAGTTTAGTTTTCTGCAACATCCAAAAAAAAACAGTCAACATTTCACTTTACTAATGGCCGAGTCTTCTCATCCTCTTCACACGTAGTTTCTTTATATCTTTTAACTTCTTCTAAATAAACTGACCAGGCATCTTTAGGCCCCTCATTTGTTTCTTCTACTTTCACCAATTTAGCTTTTTTCACTTTACCTGTAGGCAGAACACGACCTCCTCTTCTCTTACCAACAAATGGCGGGGGCTTGGCAATGACTGGTTTTTCCTCAGGCTGGGAGTCACCTTCCTTTTCCGCAGCAGAAGATGAAGAGGGGCCTGCATCTCTGGTCTCCTGCAACTTCTTGAACATCTCTAGGAAGCTGCCATCATTCCTGAACACGTTCTGTGGCCTCTCCTCAGATCCTCCTGACCTGTACGACATCTTGAGACCTAGACACAGAAACTGCTTCCCATAAGAAATCCCGTAAGTAATAATGTTGGCTAGAATCACAAATATGCGGGATTTGTAATTTACCCATTCCCCGGAATAATATACTGCTCAACCCATTAAAAATGTATACAACTTATAACACTACTGATAAGAGCGTCACAATAAAACAATTTTGTGAAGGCATCGTTTGGGGAAAGGAATAAATTAATTAAGTTTACAATATTTATCAGTACCATGACAAATTAAAAATAAAAATAAGTTACAAAATACATTAAGAATTACCTGTTATACCAAACCCAGGGTCCTAAAATGGTCGCTATTAGAATGAAGTCAAGATGAAAAGTCACGGCCTGTAAAATATATTTGTTACTCTTTGTACATATGTTATAAGAAAACAATATATTTTAAACATGTATTTAATTGCCACTAAATTGAAAAACACGAGGAGTAAAATATTTATAGTAATACAATTTAATATTATATATTCCATTAATATAATCGTTACTTTTCATTACCTTAACCTTTATTTGTAGATTATACCTACATATTTTTAGTTGAATTATTACAAACTATATTTTTATATTTTGCTATTTCACAATCCAAAGTATAAGAACATAACCAATAAATAATAAATAGGTTTTTAGATATAAGGTATAATTTGAAGAGGATTAGGTATGAACATTGAACATATAGAAACCTAGAGAAATGACGTAATCGAAAGAAACAAGATAGACTCAAATACTTTATTTTTATTGATAGATAGGCAGGAAAATAATCAGTATTTTTTTATGTTTGATATGTACCATCAGTTATGCATGATGCACCATTTAATTATACCAAACACTACGAGACATCTTTCAATCCTGTGGCAAATTTTTGTAGAAATCGACACCAATCTCGTCCAGTTAGGTAGTTTTTAAAATAAATTTTTGTATATTAATTGAAACCAGGATCCTGTTCGGCAACCATAAGTTTTCGATTATTTGAATCATGATATAAAAAAATCAGAAGAGAAACTGCGTCGGAATATTTTTGCATACTCATATCTTCATATACCCCTCTTATAGAAAGGCGTATACATACAATAAGAATCACTAGGACGATCTATTGGTAATATCTGTTTTGCGCCCCAATATGAATGGAAGAATAATAAATTCCTATTAACATGGTTGAACAAGTTGAACATGGTCGTTGATAAAATATGGTGCTAGATGTTATGTATCATTAAAACTAATTGACTGTTTATTATGTTTGGAATGTCAGGTATTTGAAAAATAACACACGCACTTTGGCAAAACAAGAAAACATAATTTATTTCAATTGGAATTAATACATAACACATAGAATATATAACCTTTATATCACCTTCTATTCTCTCTATTCCTAAACACATGGCGGAAAACGAGATCAAGATACAACAGTCGTCCGCCACTTTAAAAAGGAACATTCTATGATAATGTCCTGCAAAATAGTACAACAAATTTATAAACTGTGAGGCAGGCGTCCGCCACTTGAAAAGAAAAAACAAACTAAGATAGAGAAGTAAAAAAAAATAGGGAGGAAGGTGTCATACAAAAAAAAAAAAATAAAATAATATATATATATATATATATATATATATATATATATATATATATATATATATATATATATATATATATAAAAGCCATGATGCAAGGTACTATTCAATATCTTCAGCTTTATCTTGGTTGTTGCAGTCATAATCCTTGAGGTATGCTGGTCGACGTCTTTCTCTTTGAGGGCGAGCTTTAATTCGAGGAGTCACATTGCGATGTTCTAGCGAAGGCTGCATTAATTCATTTCTACCTGTAGTCTGGGTGGTTGGAGTTAAATTCTGTTCCGGGTCCAAAACAACACCCAAGTCTTCGGGTGGTTCATTCACAGAGGTAGTCCGATCCAGGATCAGTTGTGGTGTAGGTGGTAGCCAGTCTGCAGTAGGGGTTTGGTTCTGCTCCCACGTCGCATCAATTGATTTTTTGAATTTGTCCAGGATTGGTGGCATTTTACGCAATTGCTGAGGCACGTCGAACGTAACATGGCGAGTTGTGCGGTTCCTTCTTCCTGACGTAACACTGTTTCCCTGAGATTGAGGAATATCCTGTGGTTCAGGCACATCGGTAGAAATCAGTTGATTGATATGGCGTTTTAGGGTGCGCCCAGAGTCAAGTTTAATTAAATAATGCCGAGAGCCCAAACACTGGACGATTGTTCCAAAACACCAGGTATCCCTATTGTTCTGATAAAGGCGAGCTTGAACTCTAGCTCCCTTTTTCAACGATCGCCTGCAATCAGTAGAGCTGGTCGATTTCTGCTGTCTGGTTGGAAAAACAAGGTCTAGTTTAATCTTCATTTTCCTGTTTAGATATAACTCTGCCGGTGAAAACCCACATGAAAGGGGAGTTGCTCTGTAACGGAAAAGGATTCTTTTCACTTTCTCAGACATAGTTCCAGGTTCGCTTGCTGTGGCTTTTAGCCTTCTCTTCAGAGTTTGGACACTTCGCTCTGCGAGTCCGTTGGTTGCTGGGTGTCCAGAAGCAATGAGGCGTTGTGATATCCCTCGATCTTTACAATACTGTTCGAAAGCACTACACGTGAAAATAGAAGCGTTGTCCGATACAATCTGGTTAGGGAATCCATGATTGGAGAATATATCGTCCAATAAGGTTATGGTCACTTGAGTAGTCGGAGCGTCTCGAACCACGCGAACTTCCAGCCATTTGGACTTCGCATCAATGCACAGGAAAAAGTAGAAACCGTTCATTGGCCCAGCGTAATCTACGTGAAGGCGTTCCCAGTTGGCATTCGGATCGTCCCATGGGTGTACTGTGACTTTTGGTGGGTTGTTTCTTAATGGCGCACATTCCAAACACCCTCGGACGGTGTGTTCTATTTCCTTATCTAACCCTTCCCAATACACATACCTTCTAGCCAGTTGCTTCATTTTTGTAATGCCAACGTGAGTGGCATGGAGTTCTTTCAATATGGCGGGTCTAAGAAGCTTTGGAATAACCACTCTATCCAACCTGAATAGGATTCCATGTGAAATAGAGTAAGGGGAGTCTTGGCATGCCGTTTGCAGATCCTTGATGATTTTCTGGAGATCCGAGTCCAACGATGTCGCCTCAGCGATGGTCTCAGCTGTTATTGTTACTGTTACTCGAATTCGGGAGAGGAGCCCTTGATAAACAATCCACATTCTGATTTTCCTTGCTCTTCTTGCATAGAACTGTGTAGTCAAAACCTGAAAGGAATGAGGCGTATCTAAGTAGTCTGGCTGAAGTCATCTGTGGTAAAGCTCGGTTCTGTCCAAAAATCCGGGAAAGTGGCTGATTATCAGTAACCAAAAAGAAATGTTTCCCGTAGATATAGTTATAGAATCGTGAGACTCCAAACACAATAGCTAGTGCTTCCCGGTCAAGTTGACTGTAGTTCATTTCTGACGGTGTGAGGGCACGGGATGCATAGGCTATGGGTTTTTCATGTCGGTCTACAGAATGGCTAAGAATTGCTGCAACTCCCACCGGACTAGCATCTGTGGTTAAAATAACAGGCAGTGCTGGATCGAAAGGAACTAAAATTCTGTCACTGCACATTTCTGCTTTGAGTTTAAGGAAGGCATTTTCACATTGCTTGGTCCACTTGAAACGGTGTCCTTTAGTTTGCAAATTTCGTAAGGGAAATGAAGTCGTTGAGTAATCAGGGATAAATCTTGCATAATAGGTAAGCATACCTAGAAATCTACGAACTTCATCGACATTCTGTGGGCGTGGTAGTGCGGAGACAGCCTGGATCTTTTGAGGATTTTTTCTGATAGCATTCCTCGAAACGACATGGCCAAGG
This sequence comes from Arma custos, assembly GCA_037127475.1. NCBI lineage: Eukaryota > Metazoa > Arthropoda > Insecta > Hemiptera > Pentatomidae > Arma > Arma custos. The sequence goes on from CM073760.1 coordinate 42,135,848, forward strand.
TAGTCAGTTTCAGTAGTGAAAAACGAACACTTGTGTTTATTAAGGTGCAAGTCATACTCTGACAGTCTTCTGAGGCATAGTCGAAGGTTTTTTTGACATTCCTCCAAGGAAAATCCGTGAACTAGGATGTCATCGTAGTATACAGCACATTTGGGCAGGCCCCCCAGGATTTGAGAAATAGTTCTATTAAACTCTGACGGGGCAGTCTTAATGCCAAAACTTAGTCGGTTCATTTTATATGTCCCTCTATGGGTGGAAATGGTTTGTATCATGCTGCTTTGTTCATCTACCGGGAGGTGCAGGTATGCCTTGAACAAATCGAGTTTACAGAAGTAATTGGAATTACGAAGGCTACTTAAAACATCCTCCACTCGTTGAATAGGAAAATTTGCAGAAACCAAGCGCTCATTTACACCACATTTATAGTCGACACAAAGTCGGACTCCTCCATCTGGTTTTGGAATTACAACAAGGGGAGATCCCCAATCACTCGTAGCCACTGGTGTAATAATGCCAGATTTTTCAAGTGAGTCAAGCTCCCGTTCCACTCGAGCACGAAGAGCAAATGGTACTGTGCGTTCTCTGGTGTAGATTGGCTTGGCATTTTCCCGCAATGTCAAGGAAATTTTGCAATTTGGGACACACCCAATTTTTCCCTCGAATACCTCAGGAAACTCATTAAGAATGCCAACCTCATTTAAGGCGTAGAAATCTGTGAAATCCTGAGGAACATGTTTAAGTGACATCTCTGCATCGATCTGTTTAAGTTCTAGTCCAAGCTTCCTTATCCAGTCGCGACCCAAAAGAGCGTCATGGCCAGGTGGAACAATGTACAGGTCGGCTAAAATGCGTTTGTTTTTATAGGTTACTGCAACGTTTATTTTACCCTTGCAGGGGACGATGTCCTTTGAAAAAGCTCTGAAGTTAATATGCGCCGGTAAAAGGTCTTTTTTGAGGTTAAGCTGTTGTAATTTGTCTTCCGGCAGAATAGAGAATTTCGCACCAGAATCCACCTCCATTTTGAAAGGTTTACTGTTGAGAGACACAGTTATGATATACTTCCCTGAGCAGGCATTGAGTTCATATAAATCAATTACGCTAGACGAGACATGTGTAATAGCATTGCATCCGTAAGACTGGGTTGAATGATCAGAGTGGCTTTCGTCAGATTCATGTCCGATTTGCTTAGAATCAACAGGTAATTTAGATAAGGTTTTGATACACACTCTTGAAACATGACCTTGTGCGAAACATGAAGTGCATCTTAGTTTTTCTCGGTCGATTTGGCAGTCATTTGATTTATGAGAACTTTTCCCGCATCGAAAACATAAATTTTCAATTCCCAATGTGCGATAAAAATCCCGCGAACGTGATGGAGGACGACGACGCGAGCTTGGAGTGGTGTCCCGGGGGTGGTGAGGACGCGAACCAGCTTTGTCTGTGTTTGAACGACGTGAAACTTTGTTAACATCACTTGAGTTGGATGAAAATCCCGGTGTGAGAGCCAGGGAGGAGCTCATGCTACTCATTTCCTTACTTTGAATTCGCGAAGCTTCCAATGCCAATGCTTTTTTAAAAATGTCATCAAACTTAGTAATATTAGCTTGTAATAATAATTCGCGGATCCAATCGTCGCGGATCCCTCGCACAAACTGAGCCCGCAAGAAAACTTCAGATATCGAGACTTTTCTCTTACACGTAGATTCAGTGCATTCGACATGAAACTCACAATCTGACAGATGACGTCGTAGCGTAGCAACATATTCAGAAATAGACTGACAGTCCTGTTGGTAGCAAGATAGAAAATAATGTTGAGCAACAACAACATTCCCAGCGGGCATCAGCATCCTCGAAAATTCCTCTGAAAGTGATTTGTAATCAAGTGAGTTCAACGGTCTCTCAGGTCCTAGAAATGCGGCCAAATTGTTGTATTGAATAGGGCCTATTGAACTCAAAAGTAACTGGGATTTTTTCTTATCACAGGTAACGTTTTTCATAGCGGCGTAGTTTTCGAAACGTTCGAGGTATGAAGAGAATTTCTCCAATGTTGACTCAAATCGTTCAAACGGTGCAACATTACCATTACCAGTAATGCCTCCGGCCGCTATCAACTGTTCTACAAGAGCTTTTTGATTGTACGCAAGTGCCTGGGAGAACGTTTCTAAAAAACTTTTGAATTGATTCTCATCCATTGTAAACTGTATGTATAATGAAAAATAAGATACCTGTAGTATGATGAAAAACGTAGTGACGTTCGTAGACGGAGGTTAGAAACGATTTTGAATCTTGATATTCGGTTTGATAGCAGTCATTAATGCTGAACTATTCGATGTTTTAATCCTCGTCGCCAATTATTATGTTTGGAATGTCCGGTATTTGAAAAATAACACACGCACTTTGGCAAAACAAGAAAACATAATTTATTTCAATTGGAATTAATACATAACACATAGAATATATAACCTTTATATCACCTTCTATTCTCTCTATTCCTAAACACATGGCGGAAAACGAGATCAAGATACAACACTGTTTAATATCATTGAGGCCCTTGTATCATGTAACCATTTGTTGTAACCTTGTTGTAACCTTTTTAATAGAGTACACTTCATGTTTCCGCTCCAAGCCATGTGTACATTTTCAATTACTTTATTACCCGTTTTTTCCCATGATTTACCTAAACATAACAATTGGCGACGAGAAAAAACTGATTAAACTATCTGAGTTCAAGTTCAAGACGTGTTACATGGACATTACCGGCAGTATAGGCGTTAAATCATAATTTTTACCGCGAGTGCTTTTCAATAGTACTTTTTCGCTGTTTTATCGGTTTTCTATTTTATTTATCGTTCGGATTAATTATCAAGATCATCAAGAATGGATGCACAACAATTTCAAGAATTCATGGGTGTGCTTACATCACTTCTAACCTCTCAAGCATCAAGTAAACAAGACCTCAAGTCAGACACGAACAACCTCGCGAATGTGAGTATTTTTGAAAACTTTGATTCAAAAAAAGAGAAATTTTCATGTTATATAGAAAGTTTCGAGAATTTTTGCACAATGAAAAATTTAATCGATCCCACAAAGAAAGCTCAGCTCTTGTGTGGTTCTGTGGGTAGTATACATTACAATGCACTCACCGTATTCCTTGGACCAGAAAAACCTGTCATGTCCCTTGATTATAAGACACTTGTTTCCAATCTCACGACCATGCTGACCCCTAAACGTAGCGCAATTGTGATCCAACACTATTTCTTGAACATTACCCAGAAAGAAAATCAGTCGATTTCAGAATTTGTTGCTGCATTACAGCGAAATATAGGAGATTGTGAATTCAAAGTAGAATGTACTTCCGACTCGTGTAAAAATTCAGAGGGGAAGAAAACAAGTATCTCGGTGAATGATATTTTCCTCAGAGCTCAGTTCATTCGAGGATTACGTCATAACTGGATAAGGGAACAGCTTCTGCAGTCAACTGTGACTGGTTTTGATCAAATTTTAGCCAACGCCACTGCACTAGAGGCCGCTCATATTGAGAGTGCAGAATTGGCAAAGCAGTCTAATACAGGTACTTCATTTTTCTCCAGTGACACTTATCACCTATCTGGGTCATCAAATCATCCACAAAGGGACAGGAAGACTCAATTTCGAAGAAAATCACAAGACCGTTCTTCCAACCGCCTTGATTCTCGTAATAAATTTCATTCATCAAGAGCCAAAAATAGATCCCACAGCCGAGGTAGAATAGATTATAAAGCATTAGGAATTCAAGACCTATATACAAGGTGCGCTAGAAATAATCACAGACTAGCAGACTGTCGCGTTGATTATGATAAAGTTCATTGCAAGTCATGTAACCGCAAGGGACACGTTTCACGAGTTTGTATCACCACCCTGTCACAAAATAAAAAACCTAGTTACGCATCATCTGCGAATGCGATTTCTCAGGTCAACGCTGAATATCAATACGGCATTTCATATCTTGTAGACCTTTTCGAAGTAAATCCCGACTCCGATAAATATGTCGTCACAGTCCAAATCAATGGAAAACCCCAGCTCATGGAGGTCGATTCAGGAGCAAGATTTTCTCTCCTAAACGAGGATGATTTTAGGAAATTGAATTTGGGACTAGAAATCCAACCAACAAATACCATTTTTCGAGCGTACTCAGGGAACGAAATTCTTCCAAGAGGAAAAGTTGAGGTAACAGCCACATATAAAGGTAGAAATGCGTGTGGTGACCTGTATATTGTTCCGTCTGGCCATACAGCATTGTTTGGGCGTCAATGGATTAGAGAGTTAATGATTGAATTGAGAGAAATTGATACCACCGAAAACTATATGTCAAGTGTACTTGCAATAGGCTGTGACACTACACCTGGCGAGATAATAGCTGAGTTCCCAACTGTCTTTGCCGAGGAAGTCGGTTGCATTCCAGATTATGAAGTTAAGCTGCAACTGCGACAAGGAGCAAAACCTAGTTTCACAAGAGAGCGCCATTTGCCTTATGCTCCACCAAAAGTACCAGTTCACCCTTGGGATGAACCAGCCGAGAATTGGGAACGAGTCCATATAGATTATGCTGGACCGTTCCAGGGCCATTATTTCCTCGTTTGCATAGATGCTAAGTCAAAATGGGCGGAAGTTGAACCTATCAAAGAAGCACCTACCACGTCTTCAACCATAAATCTTCTCAGAAAGATTTTTTCAACGCATGGATTCCCAAATCAGCTTGTTTCAGATAACGCTAGCATTTTCCAGAGCGAAGAGTTTCATCTTTTTTGCCGCACAAACGGAATTTTTCAAAAATTTATAGCCCCTGGCCATCCAGCAACTAATGGCCTTGCTGAACGAAATGTGCGGACACTTAAGGATAAGTTGCGGGCCTTGTCAAATGACGATACCCCGATGCCAGAAAAAGTCACAAATATCCTATTTCATTACAGATCAACTCCCCTTGCTAATGGCTCCTCACCTGCTGAGTTATATTTGAAAAGAAAATTCCGAATCCGCCTGGATGCCTTGTTTCCAACCAAACCACACTCTTCTCAGTCAATGCGAGTTACCAGAAGATTTTTTCATGTGGGGGAGAGAGTGCAAATCCGTGTCTTCAAAAATAACAAGCCAAAGTGGGAGTTTGGTGAGGTGACCCAAAGGTTGGGTCAACAACATTACCTTGTACGCCTGGACGAATCAAGAAGAATTTTCAAGCGTCACATAAATCAACTGAGAAACACCCTTGTACAAGCAAAAAAGACTGTTTCATTTTGGCCTTCTAAGTCTTATGAAATTCCTCGAGCTCCAGGTCCATCTCAGGAACCTCGCACTCAATTTGCACCTCATGATCTTCCAGATTCATCTTCAACCGAGCTAGCTTCAGCTGTGCCTCCTCATGATCTTCCAGATTCATCGTCAACCGAGCCTTTTCATCAGACTCCTCTATGTCCCATCAACAGACCTGTTCGTCAGAGAAGACTCCCAGAAAGGTTTCGAGATCCAAACATATCACTTCAGTATTGATGTCCCCTCACAAGATACATACTTTTTGATTCATGATACTATTGTTAATGTTAATAATTCTTGAATAGTGGGGGAGACTGTTATGTATGATTAAAACTAATTGACTGTTTAATATCATTGAGGCCCTTGTATCATGTAACCATTTGTTGTAACCTTTTTAATAGAGTATCCTTCATGTTTCCGCTCCAAGCCATGTGTACATTTTCAATTACTTTATTACCCGTTTTTTCCCATGATTTACCTAAACATAACACTAGAGTAAGAACACCATTATGTAAGTTGCTGAAGAAGTGTTAGGCTTAGAGGGGCCATCTTGAAGGTCTAAATGTTTCAATCAAGAGAGAGGCAAAACCAGGCCTTAAGAAAATTATTGTTCTGAATAGGAGTGACTGTTTCTGACTACTGAGTGTTAATATTAGAGGAGAAACATCTGCAAAGAAGAAAAAAGAGGGAGAAAGAATAATAGAGAATGAGGTCCTAAGTAGATAATCTAATACTGGAGCATTCTATAAAACAATTAATGCCCATCGTAAGGGATTCAAACAAAGAATCAATACTTGTAGAGGTAAGGATGGAAAATTGAATACGGATGAAGGAGAGATCATAAAAAGATGGTCTGAACACTTCGGAAGTCTACTGGAAAGTATCCAGATCCCTACCCTCGGAGATAATTCAAACGCTCGTTATAAAGAGTGTGAGCTTCTTGATCCACCAGATGATGAGGAAATCGAGGATGCAATTCATAAAGTTAGGAACAATCGAGCACCAGAATGTGATGGCATACCATGCGAACTTCTGAATGCTGTAGAATGAAGTGATCAAGATGATCCTAGATCTGCAATAACAGTGTTTGATTACGTGAAACTCTCCCGGACGACTGGTGCATTGGCCTCCCTCTTAACAAGAACGGAGGCATAAGGATTTGTGAAAACTATAGTGGCATAGCAATCCTAAGCTGTGCGTACAAGATCCTATCCAATGAAGGATACTAAAGACTATTCCCTCATATCCAAAAAGAGATAGAAATGTACCCATGAGGATTTGTGAGTAGTAGTCCATGTATCGATCAAATAATTATACTGAGAACTTTAATAGGAAGGACTAGAAAGTACAATATTACGACTCACTATCTTTTTGTGAATTTCAGAAATGCTTATGACAGTATCATCAGGGAGAAACTATATCAAGGTATGGAAGGAATGAATGATCCCAAAGAATGAATAAGCCTTGTGGAATTGCTGATGAGGGAGTCGAGAAGCCAGTTCAAGATTCAGAATGACTTGTCAGAAGTTTTCAAAACAACTAGGTGTCTGAGTCAAGGGGATGCTCCTCGTGTCTGTTATTTAATTTTTCCCTCGAAAAGATCATAAGAGATTCAGGGTTACAGATTACTGGCATGATTCTGGCAATGTCCCTCCGAATTCTAGCCTATGCCGGATGTCATAGATATAGTCGGAAGGACACACAGAAATTTGCAACAGGTTTTTCTTGGTTCGGAACGGTGCTGGACGGCGAATAGGTCTTCAAGTGTATCAAGAATAAGACATAACAATGACTAAATATATGTTGTCTAAGCCTTCAAGGCAATAAAACCCACCATCACGTTTAGCACCTAGACATTTGAAAGTGTCGATGGTTTTGTCTGCCAATGTTTCCTGGGCGAAATGTATAGCTCAACCGGCCCAGAAGTTCAAAGACGAATTTTGGCCGCTAACACATTTTATTTTAGAATGAAAAAAGTCGTCTTAGATGAAAATCTTTAGAAAACAAGAGCCAAGGTCATGCTTTACAAAATTACTGTTGATAATGATTGAGCAGAATGTACGACATGTATGGAGTCAAGCATAGCAAAGAAAGAAACTGCGAATTCTTCAGAGGCAAAGTCCAGAAATAGTCGGATTGCACAAATCCCTCGGAGTTTTTCTCCTGGACATATAAAAGAGTTCCCATCCTGGACATTCTTTTGAAAAATGTATCATGAATTATTGAGGAAGTTATGTGAGTAACTAACTGACTCACAACACACTGCTGAACACAAAGTTGATGCCATAGTGCACAACCAACATAATCTCAATGTCACTTTATGGTGTTACCCGTCTGTAATACAATAATTTGTAAACAATGTAGATTATATACAAAAGAGGAATTACTTCAACAGTTTACAAGTTGTCTCCCTGATATCTTATATTTGAAGAGTGGAGGGGTGATTATGAGTATTTAGTTCTTAAAGATTGCAACATTATCAAAATCAGGGGTATATTTAGACAATTTTCAACAGAATAACTTTTTCTTGTTAGTAATTTTGTAATTTATAGAGTACAATTCACCTAATGTAAATAAAAGAACTTACTACAATGAGTGTTTATAGATGAAGAGCATTTTAGGGAAGGTTAAATAAAATCCAAAATACATATATTTATTGCTTACTTCCCTTTGTGCTTGCAATTAAGATTCACTAAAACAAAAATTAAAAGGTAAAAGATAGAAAAACTGCATGATTCAAAAGTCCAGACCTTTTCATGACTTCTTAAAATCAAATTTGAAATGCCAATTATTCAAATGGTTAAAAAGCAATGTAAATTAGGCAAGTTCGAAATATTTTATTTGAAAAATTGATCTACCAAATTAATACCTGATATATCTGATACCTTTGATTCAAAAAATTTATTCCAATTTTGAACTAAATGTTAAGGTATAAATAAATTAAAATTTAAAAAAAATTCTTGTAGGTAATTTTGAAGTAAATAATTAAGATATATTACATATTGTATTTATTTATTAAAAATATACCCATTAACCAAAACAAAAAACTATGGATATAATTATACTGTAAACATACAAAAAATATTATATATACTGAAGACACAAATAGAAACAATGAAATATTCTTTGTTTTAAAAAGAAAACATTAAAACTATACTGTTGATATGCCAGTATTCTTCTGCTTCCTAAAATAGTCAAAAATGTGGAACTATAAACAAAAACTTGGAAAATGCACATAAATCTTATTTGTATTGCAACCAGGTTGAAATCGATAACTTAACTAAAAAACAATTGATAATTCAAACAAACCAAATAATTTGTTGATGGGTTTAATAACATCAAATACTTAAACAAAATAACAGTAAAAATAAATAAATTCAGTGATATTCCATTTGAACCTATGAAATATATTATATTTCATATATATGTGTATATATTTCATACATATATACACACACACACACAAACATTTGTTTAGCTAAATATATATATAAATACAATTGTACTTAGTCTTAACATAATATCTATTAAAATATAAAATACAACCTTGTTTTTCACAAACTTTCCGTTTCTCAATGACTCCTCACAATTGATAACTAAGGACATACACATGTTTTTTCAAAGAGAAAATTTTTAATCTAATTAGAATATACAACATTCCTTTAATGTCAAGTACATAACAAACGCTAGTTTAAAACTTTTCTCTTAAATCTCATTAACTATTTTGTATCTAAAATTAACATTGGCAATATTATTAACAGTGCTAAATAATTAAAGAAACAAATGAAGATTTGTAGATGAAGGATTCATGGTCGTTTTCTCATAACATTAACAAACCAAGATACTTGTATATTTGCAAGATTTCTCGGTTGACTGAATAACTTCGTCAAAACATTATATAGAACAAAGTATTAGGAGTTATTTTATCGAACTTAAATTTGTATCACATTCATCATCTTTCTTTCCAACAATAAGCTAATGTAGTTTGTCATTCTTAAAAAGATCCTGTATTGGATAATAAATAATAAACATAACATCACTGATAAAGATGAAAAAGCCTGGGCTACAACATTTTTGTATACTTTTATTTTTAAAAAATAAAATATATCAGCTATAAATAATATAATACATTCCATAAGTAAATTTTGGGAAGTGTGGTCAGTGTTAATAAATAAATTCAAGTCAAGCATTGCGAATTACATTTTAAAAAATGAGTTCAGTAGAAGCCCACAAGATGGGCCTAGCAGAAAGGTATTTATTTTTTGAATCTACATTATACTTCAACTGCAGTATTGTCAAAAGGTATGCGTCTACTACCAATTCATCCCTGACCAATATCATGTCATTTTTAAGAATAGATAGAAGATAGTTAAGTTTCTGTTATGCCAGACCACAGTTCACAGATGGGCTGGCAAATAATTTAGGAGTAAAGAAGAATTCAAAATTCACCCTATAGACCACTTAGTTCCTCTTACTGTGTATGAAGCACCGAATGTCACTAGTTTTCTGAATTATGGTGGAAGACTGCACATTTGAAAAAAATCATCATACATAAAGAATAATTTCAAACAAACATAAGGACAATGGACAACACAATGTTTTTAACAAATGTTAAAATCATATATTTTTATTTATAGTTATTACATTCCCATAGTTTTCAAATCCAAGTTAGGTTCAAGCATAACTCAGTAATATTTCCAATTAGTATGAAAAGAAATAGTAAAACTGATAATCATTTGATATTAAAGATTTAACAATTATTAAGCATTGTATAAAAAACTAGAAAAATTATATATTTCACCATCAGCAAATAGGTTATATTAAAAATACACCTGCTAGAGTACATAAGTCATGAAAAAGATTTTACATTAATTTAAAATGGATTAGTTGGTCCCAGGAAACTTTAATTTTCAATTCTCTCAGCAATGTTATGAAACGCAACCTCAATTTCACTTCGAATAATAAGGCTACAACTACATTCAAACAAACATTCCACAAAAAAACATAAACAGCAATTGATGTAATATACTAAATTAGTTTTATAAAATAGGTATTTTTGTAAATGACTAATAATGCAAAAGATACTTAATTATAAGACAATAGTAAGGGTTTAAAAAACATTAGGAGACGTTATGTAGTTCTTTCTATACAGCAGTCATAACTTGTGGCACTTCATTAAAGTAATTAGCATGCACAAAGCTATCTGGTCCAATGAATTGTATAATGTAAATTTATATATTTATATATGTACAATATTAACACTGATTAGAAGGACAGAGTCTCAGGACATAAATATATTTTCCCTCAGAACAGTAAGCAGTAACTATAAACCCATTCCCATCAAAACTGTGTAGTTTATGTAATGTAATGTAATGTTAATGTAAACAAAGTGATAACATTAATATATGTGATGTCAATACATACAGAACAGCTTTATGAGGCATATTTTAAAGCATAAGCAACTCCATACCAATTATCGATTTTTGGTAGATCCCTGATTTATTTACAATATAGCCCCACTATACAGGAATATAACAGTATACAGGAAAAAACTTGTGTACATCGATTATTAGGTTAATTTAATGAGGAATATTACTAAGCAATGAATTTCCATCTATTAGCTAGATTATAGTGTTGAAAAATCATTTGACATTGAAGTCTATATTAGCAGTATCTTTTCTGCTTTAAATTATGTAACCTATAATTAAAACATGAACACCAACTTTTATTACTGAAATTAAGATAGTAGAATTAATATAGACATTACTTCATTCATTTGAAATTTTTAAGGGAGAATAAAAACCATTAACTTTTATTACTGATAACATACATAATCTACCATTTCAACAATTTCTAACAGATTCAATAATTTTCCGAATTATAGATAGCTAATAACAAGCAGGAACATAAAAGCTAAAATAATTAGACCAAATAACACAAATTAGCCTCTTCAACTCTATTTAAATAATATGCAGGAAAATAAAAAAAAAAAACACTGAAAGAACCACTAAAAGCTATTGAGTTAAAACACAATTTTGAGCTTCCTAAAGGGAGGAATAATTGAAAAGCTATTTCAAATTGTGACAGCAGTTTTAAATATGCACAATTTAAGTGCTGAATCTTCTTCATTAATTAAAGCAAAATATATTTCTTGAAGCAGACCTTAGTTATACCAATAGGCAGATGTAAATACTCAATTTATCCTAGCAAACGATTAATTTAATATCAGTTGGACTAACTGAAGCTAGTTAGTAACAAAATTATCTAAATCCAAGTCAATTTGTACATCGTCGCTGTCAAAACAATACCTCTTATCTACACTTTTGGCGATTTTACAGGAGAGAGAAAAAACGCGCCATATGTTATATTACTTTATGTATATCGGTTATCTTTCAATTGCTAATTACAGCACTGCCTTGCGTTCAGTCTTGGAAACTTTTATTTAATAGTGTGTAATTCAACCTGTAGAATGCGTTACCGCAACTAACTCATTTCACCAAAAGTTGTAGGTAGGCGGTATTGTTTTGACAGTGACGATATACTTTCCTTATCAGAAAATAACACAATATACTGATGAAAAAATAAACTGAAATTTTAAATATTTATAATTAGGTAAAATAAATAACCAGATTTTTAAGATCACAGTAGATATATTTCAAAGGAGAAAAATAAAACTCATAATAAATTTTACTTACATAACACCTAGTGTGATATCCACTATAAAGCTGAATATATATATTTAAAAAAAAATTAAAGGTAAGTATATAAATGGTTATCATTCTTTCTTTTTAAAAATATTTTACCTGTAACAATATTCTCTATAATTTTAACCCATTATTTAAATAATATTCAACTTAAAATATATAACTTTAAACTATTGTGTTTTTATATTATTTTAATAGTGGCTGTAAAAATGATTCAAGTAAAACAAAGCTTTATTTGTATGAAAGAAAGATGAAGTTACCTTTCTGTAGAATGAAGAAAAAACTATCCATAGACATATTAGTTAGAAACAAGAAAAACAAGATGAATTAAAATAAATAGCATTTATTTAAAATGCTGTAGAATATTGAATATCACCGTTTTAGATGATTTATATGTTATAACAGATGAGAAAATTCGGTAACTTCTAATTCCTATGGTTTCAAGTTTTAGTAGCACAAAAAGGCTTTTTTTTTAAAAAAATGACGGAAATGACCAAATAAAATCAAGATACGAATTATGTTAAATAATACTTTAAACATTTCAACAAAGGTATTTTTTTGTCCGAATCAAAAGTGGCAATTTTGTTCAATGAATTTTAACAAACTTTTTTATTACCATGCACAATTGTGTTAATTAGTTTTTAACAAAATGATGATTGCAAAAATTAAATAATCTGATGTATCTAAGTTTTATACCAATATATATATATATATATATATATATATATATATATATATATATATATATATATATATATATATATATATATGTTTGATTATATGTATATATACATAATATAACTTATAATTTGATATAAGTTGTATTATATATGATAAACTGATATAAATTACTAAATAATCTTTTTCCTCAAGTATTACAGATATCAATCTTTTATAAAATGCAGTCTATATACATATCAAATAAAGGAAGACTTCTTTAAATAAACATCATTTTCAAAAACATTATCTAAATCAACAACAATATAAACATTATGAAAAATAACAAATGCATGAATATCAAAATAATATATGATTAAAAAAAATAAAATTAAAAGAAAAAGAATTTCTAAATTTGCGACCTACAAACATAAATCCCAATGCTCATTATCTTAGAAACCACTTCAAAAAGAAAAACACTGTAAGAAATGCTTCACATATCAATTTGAAGAAAATCGTTCACATAAATATCATAGCATAAATAATACAAATACAAATTTAATTATATATTTATAAGTTCAAAACCTGTGTAAGATTTAATAAATATATTTATGAACAATTAAGAAATGAATAAATAAAAGAAAAATAGAGAACAAAATTAAATCTTACCCAGGTTTATAAGAATTAAAAAAATATTATCACAATGTCTGATATATTAAAACTAACAACACACACTAGGGAAACTCCCATTCCCCTAATTATTCCCTGTCTTTTCTATAATAGTCAAATCAATTAGAGCGCAAACATTTCGTTAATATAAATGAGTATGGATATATATATATTTTTTTTTCTTTTTCACTTCCAATTATTGCAATATCCTCACCGTTTTGCTTCATTTTAAAAATAATTTTTGGCACATTTTGTTGTTGCAGAGACTAAAAAGGGCCAGCTCGTAAGTAAAATTATAAATATTATTTCATTTACAGCTTGTATGTCTGTAAAGCATTTTGAGGCCATTTTCACACAATATTTCTCCATAACCTCGAAGAATTAATATGAAGATATCACGCAACCTTATCAACTCACGCCCCAAATCTTATCAACTAGTGTTTACTAGCTCTAATGTACATTTTCCATTATAGTTTGGATTTCCTTATTCTTTTCGTGATTTCTTTTTACCACCCTTCTTCGGAGCACGAGCTTCTTTCCAAGTATCTGAAAGGAAATAAAATTTATTGATGATAACCTCTAAAACCTGCATGTTAAAAATTTATTTTCACTAGCTGGTGCTAATATTTACCAATATTAATAAATTATAAAAAAAAAATCTAATGATAAAAAACTTAAAGCATTGTCTTTCATTACCTCCAAGTTCATCAAAGACAACAGTAGATTCAATGACTGGTGACTCCACTTTTTCAGGTTGCGGTGCTGAAAGTTAAAGAAAATTCAATTACTGCAGTGTAACTATAACCAGATGATATTCTGAGGATGAATTTTTAATGTCTAAGCTTAAACTAACTAATTTTTCTTTTACCCATGGGTTTTGTTTACAAAATACTTACATATAAATATACAAATATTACAATGTAGCCATGTTACATATACACGTATGTATTTTTAAATACAATCCATGGCCCTCTAATTGTAATCCATCTACAATTTTTGTTTGGATAACAAGAAATAAGCACTTATGTTGCATGCCTGGTGCGTTAAAGAAAATCCAATAATTTTATATTTTAGGTCAGTTTAATGTTTCTAAATCATTTACCAAGACATTTCATTCCTCTTGGTAATTTTTTAAGGCACTATTCTGATTTTTAATAAAATTTTATTATTAATATAGATATATGGAACAGTTAAATATTTAAAAGTTGAAGAGCACACTTCTTACCAGCAATTGGTTCAACAACAGTTTCCTTCTTCGGCTTACCCTGTGGTGCAGGAGGAACAACTGGTTTTGAAATTTCCTCAACTACAGGATCAGAAGCTTCATTAACTGCGGTCCCTGTTTTTTTCTTACGATTCTTCTTTCTCTGTTCTTTCGGCTCTGTTTGTTCGGTATCAGAATCAGCTGTAGTCCTACAAAAAAATAAATTCATCAAAAATAAAACTAGTGTTTATTAAACATCCAACTGTACATTTATAAGTATTTACAATTCTAGGTTATAATACAGTGATTAATACTTTTTCCTAATCTAACAAATTCCGTAATACAACAGCACAAAAAAAATCCAATTTTTTTTTCTTTGTCCTACAATGGATTACTTCAAAACAGTTGATTGAATTACCATTTACTAAGAATATTTGAAATAAGTTATTCAAGTTACAGTTTTGAATAACATTAAATAAATACCTTAAAAGTTATAAAGTGTAGTAAATCACAACTATGGTAAGAAGATATTCAAGTTCACCAAACCTTATTAATCAAAGAGAATAAAAAGTAAAAATATTTATATATAAAAAAAAAAAATTCAAATTAGTAAGATTACTAAACATCTGTTTTTATGTTATCTTACTCAGGTTTTGGAGTAATGTCTTCAACTTCTTCTACTATTGCTTTTACAGGTTCCTCAACTGTTGGTACAACAACCTCTTCTGCTTCTTTAATATCATCTTTCTTTTTCTTTATTTCTTTTTTTTTATCTAAACAAATGAAAATTGATTAAAACTCTTCAATCCTTCGTAAACAGCGATAAAAATTGAACAGTGTTAATACATACAAATAAGAGAAGGAACTTAAATACTAATAAAGAAGATAAATTTGGAACTTATTTGATTCACTAGGCTCTAATCCCTCTTTTAAAATAAATCAATAATCATTCCATTGAAAATAGAAAATGTATATTGAATAGAACATTTTTTTTTAATGAATACATTACAGGTTAATTCAGATTTTAACTTAGTTTTCTGATAACTAGAATCCTACCTCAACAACCACAATCAACTTAAGCATTCAACCATTGTTTAATGCTGTATTCAATCCATATTCCTATCTCCTAGAGTAGATAAAAAAATGAAACAGTGGATTGCATTTAATACCAGTGCATATATATATATATATTATATATTATTTAATATATATTTAAATAATATATATTATTTAATATATATATTATCACTATAAATCAGAAGCTAACTATAGCAAAGTATGGTTTGACATAAAATACATTTTTTTATATGAGGTAAAAATTAAATAATCCAAGACTAAAAGATACACTTTATAATATACGATAATGTAAAGTATTTTTTTTCTTGATTTTTGTTTCCATAAAAATGCCATTTCATTTAAACTTTCAAAACTTTTTATCAAACTAAATCCCTGGTTATTGTTTGTAACAGGAAACGGATGTTAAAATATTCATAAATATTAACAAACCAAAAACTCACACTTTTAAAAGATCAATGCCAAAACAACCTTTAATTTTGAAATGATGTAGGTATTGAAAAAAAAAAAAAAAAAAAAGGATGTAAACAAATGTTTATAATTCAATTATCAAATGTTTATTAGTTAAATATTTATATTTTAAAAAATGCTAATATGTTTAAAATGACTATCACAAACAATATTCAAGACCTAACTTTTTAATAAAGACCATATTCAATAGGAGATGAACTTCCATTTCAAACCACAGTTACAGCACCATACCATACTATTTTTCTTGTCCGATTATATCAAAAGCAATAAATGCAACTAACATGGAAACAAATAAGTAATATTTCAATTACCTTAAAACTAAGAAAAATACATCAATCTAAAAATAAAAAGTAATAATAAACAGGCATTAAATAATACCAACCTGATTTTGAAGGAGAAGTTTCATCAGCTGTGGTCTTTTTCTTCTTATCCTTCCTGGACGGTGCCTGTTCCCATTCGCCTAGAAAAGTTATAAAAAATACATTTTGTAAAAAAGTATAGACGAGGTGTGGCTATTAAATAACGAGACTGACGTTACAATAAAATTTATTTTTATTTTAAACATAATTACTTACTATCACCGTCAATATGCACCCCTTCTCTATCCCTACAATACTCCATGTGAATTTTCCAGAAACAGTGCTGGAAGTCATCTTCTGTCAGCTCCTTCAGAACGCGTGCCGCTTTCTCTTTTACAGCTTCCACGAACAAATCTTGTCCCTTTTAATGAAGATTTCACCTTAGGGAACAGATAGAAGTCACATGGTGCAAAATCTGGTGAATAAGGTGGATGTTCCAACACTGGGATGCTGTACTGGGCTAGGAACATCTTGACAGATAGCGCGGAATGAGCTGGCACATTGTCTTGGTGAAGAACCCATGACTTGTCCTTCCACATTTCGGGACGTTTTTTCCTTACTCTTTCACATAGTTTTGCAAGTACCTCAAGGTAGTAGTATTGATTAATAGTTTGACCTTCAGGAACCCAGTGAAGGTACACAATACCATGAATATCGAAAAAAACAATCATCATTGCTTTAAATTTTGACTTGCTCATTCTAGCTTTTTTGGCTCTCGGTGAAGTTGGGGTCTTCCAGTGCATGGATTGGCGCTTCGTTTGCGGATCATAAGTAAAAAACCACGTTTCATCACATGTTACTACCCTTTCCAACAAATTTGGGTCATTTTCAATGGCATCCTAAGTGTAAGCACAAACATTTTTGCGAGCTACTTGTTGTTCAAACGTGAGAATTTTAGGCACCATTTTGGCACACACTTTTCGCATGTTAAAATTGTCATGTAAAATTTGCCGTATACATTCTTTATCAATGCCTACAGTTTCAGCAATTGCATGAATACTTAATCGACGGTCAGACCGAATCAAATTACCGACTTTTTCAACATTGTCATCCGTTTTTGACGTAGAAGGGCGATCTGGCCACGAATCATCTTCAACGTCTTCATGGCCATCTTTAAAACGTTTAAACCATTCAAAAACACGTGTCCACGATAAACATTCACTGCAATACACTTCTTTCAGTAAATTATAAGTTTCATGCATGCATACTTGTTCCGCAGCAACGTCAGTCTCGTTATTTATAGCCACACCTCATATGTCAACCTCAACAACAAATATTAACGAGAACAAGAATTGAGTAACAAATTTTCAACTATCACAAAATAACACATTAATCTGGATATTATATAAAACAGGTCTATAAAAAGCTACAAAATAATTAATTATATATTGTTTAAAAAGAACACATTAACCATTTTTTGTTTAATACTTTTAAATCCTTAACTGATTTTAAAATGGACATGGGAGAGGGGAAACTTTCTCATAAAATCATTAATAAACATAAATATAAAAAAAAAAAAAAAAATTGTCTTCAGTATCTTTTCAAAACTGTACTCTCAATCTCTGTTGATTACATCCTTAAAAACAATTATACGGTACAGTTGAACAAATACAATCTCATAAAAAAAAAGCCTTGCAATAAAAAGGATTGAAGGGACCTCGTATCAGATCAGTATCTTCCAATTTTGTGAACATTCTAAATGAAAATTTTATTTTCAGGTTTGAGCTCCTTACAGTTTTAAATTTTAATTCACGTGACTGAACATATTTCACACAATAGCTCAGGAGTTGTCTATAAAAAAATTGACTTGTTGAAACATTTTGGTGCGTTTAATATTCCTCACCATATAATATTTCCTCATTAGATTGTAGATTACAGCTGAAATATATATACCCTTAATCTTAAATACCCAGAAGCACACCAAACAGAAAATGTATTTATCAGTACATTGATAAAACTGGAAATTATTCAATTTGTTAAAATAGACTTTATTGATAGTAGCAAGATATCAATGGAGACAAAGATGATTACAAACCCACTATCATCCCTATACAAAAATGTGAATCTGGAACCATTTCCACAAAGCCCAAAAACCGAAAAAAAGAAACAATAAAATTCAAGGCACTTTTCATCAATTAACATAACTGGCCAAATGACTTTCATATTAAATCAAAATCATAAAGGAAAAAACTACAAAATGAAAAATAACTTCTCTGAAACAATACAAACTAATGCTAATAAAATTTTTTTTAAAAAATTGTGTAAAAACAGTAAAAGATAAAATAATTCCTGTAAAACAATATTGACTAATATTAATAAAAAACATATAAGACAATATAATTTACTTGTATAACAGAAATATTCATTAAAATGATTATTTACATTAGATAGAAAGCTATTTAGGAGGAAAGAAAGTAAAAATATACTTTCAAATAAACTGAATTTCTGAAAATCCTTAACAGAAAAATAACAAGTAAATAAAAAAAAAACAAAATCATATTAATTTACAATGTGGAAAAAACAACTAAAAGACTGAAGCAGCATGACATATTTAGTCAGTGAAAAAATATTCCAACTTCTTCTCGCTGGGTTTGAGAAGAAGTTGGAATAGGAGAGTTTAAAACATGGATAAAAAGGAATGTCAGATTTTAAGAAGGAGAGAATACAGTTTTTGCATGATTTCTGAGTATCAAAGGAACACAGGAAAATATTTATTTTGATGGTTCATATTTTCAATAAAATTATAGCAAATAATTGTGAATTGAAAAAATTGATTTATTTTCTTTTAAGTGCTTAGTATATGAAAATCTAGTGACTTTTCCCCTCATCCATGTTAATCCAAAAACGAACTTTGAATAGAACTTCTTCCTATTCTGAAATCCACTAACAACAAAAGGGCAGTGGTGATGAAAATTGATACCATTCTGTTATAAAATACGTATTGATGCATGATTAATATTACATAACAGTCTCTCATAATATAGAAGAACCAATATTTATGAGACCAATATTTTTTCCAAGATTGTTTTAATAACTGTCATAAAAATGTAATCATAATTAAATTTTATGTCAATGTTGTACACATATATGTAGTTTTTTTTATAAATCCCAAAAGGAACAAGTTTTGCTTGTAACTTTCCCATAGCAAAGTTTTAATATCTGAGCCTATCTACGTTTTGAAGCCCAAGATTTCTGAATTCAATGATTTCACTTTACAAATATGGTTATGACAATTAAAAAATATAAGTAATTAGAAAAAGTCAAAATTTGAGATTAGTAACTAAAACCTGGGAGCTCAGTGTGTAGGGAGCTAAAGTGCTGCA
Organism: Arma custos; assembly: GCA_037127475.1. Taxonomy (NCBI): domain Eukaryota; kingdom Metazoa; phylum Arthropoda; class Insecta; order Hemiptera; family Pentatomidae; genus Arma; species Arma custos. The sequence continues at coordinate 42,155,595 of CM073760.1, forward strand.
CTGAAAATTGCAGGTTCAAATCTGGCTGTGACAGTAAATTTATTTGATCTTATAACAGCCCTGTGGGATTTGGAGAGCCCTAGGGGCTCACCAAGCCTCTACACTATAAATTGGGTTAATTATATTATTATAGTTAATAATACAACCTCTATACTATAAGGTGGGTTAATTATTAATCCACCTTAATAGGTGGAGAAAGTGATCCAGGACAAAATGTTAATTTAAACATAGTTTACAATAATTCTAAGGCTTTTGAGTAAAATGGGTACAAGTTTTTTTTTTCTTATATATTTTTTGAAAATGGATTTATGTTGTATTTTGATTTTCTTTAACAAACTTGGCTTTGAGACAAGAACAAATATTGAATGGGAGTGAGTGAATAGAGCAGTTTCACTGAACAGTAATTCTTTCTATCTATCTAATAGCCTTTGTTTTCAATGTAGAATTTATTTAAAAAAATAACAAAATAAAATAATTGTTTGACTGGATTCCCCCTATGAGGGTTTTCCAGTAATAATTATATTTTTTTTTAAATATAAAAAAAAGTTTAATCGTGAATTCTTTGAAAATGGTTAATGTAGTGAGATCTTAATAGTGATAAGTGTGTAGCCTGGTCAAAAGATGACTGAATTAGAACAAATGTTTTCAGGACAGCCATGCTTTTAAGAAGATAGACTCACCTTATTTAATCTCAAATTGAGATACTCGATTCTCCTTACCAAGTTAAATATAATTCATTTCTACTTCGATAATCAGTGTCACCACAACATTAAACCAAAAGTAAACAAGCCGTAACTAATTTAAATAATACTTGTATTTGTTTGATACCAATTCCAATGTAATCATCCAGTCACCCTACTGGTAGAACCTCGTAATTCCACTTGCAATTGTTTTTAAAATTGATATAAGTAAATTTGCTTATTGAACGTTTAGCATATTTGAGAAATATATATAAGGACTTAATAATACAAAAAAAAAAAAAAAAAAGAAGCAATAACTAAGCAGAAAACACAAAATTTGCTTTAAAATGGTAAAGTTTTTTATATATTCGGTATAACTTATTTGGAGTTAATAGGTTATATAAATAGAGTGTTAATAAAACATGCATAACTCTTTTTGTATTAATCAGATAACTAAAATTAATTTAAAAATAATTACTAACCATCATCAAAGTCTTTTGGCTTTTCATCAGCTTGTTTATTCTTTTTGTTCTTTATTTCAACATTTTCTTTTCCTTTGCCTTTTTTTTTGGAATCAGTTGGTGTGGGTAGAGCAGGTTTGGCATCTCTATTTTCTTTCAAAGCTGCCTTCTTTTCAGGTTTCGATTTTTCTTTCACAGGCGACTTTTCAACATCTTTCTTCAGAGGAGCTTTAACATCTTTCTTTGTTTCTCCAACAGAAGCAATATGACCGTTTGATTGAGTCTTCTAAAACCATGAATTTGGTAAATCAAATATAAATTGGTAATAACTCCAACATAAACTACATAAAGAATTAACGAGATGTAGATGAATTGGGTAGGTATAAAATGTTATATTCTATTTGAAATTATCGACATATCTAGTATTTCTTCAATGCAAGTTATGTAAACATAACAGGTTTATTAGAATCAACAGTTAAATAGTTAAGTTTTGATTGGCATATGTTGTACTGATGAGGCCCTTAAATTGATTAATTATCTTTTAATTCACTAATGGATTCTGGATATTAAGCAATAAATAAGAACTAAAACCGCATAAAAAGAGAAGTAACATCCAAAAAGAACATGACATATGTGATATCTCTTCAAGAGATTAAAAATGTCCCAAAAATTGCCAGTCAATTCAAACAAATTCTGGAATATGGAATAGATGAAACTAACCAACTGATAGTCTATAATTGTAATGAGATAATTAAATTAATGCAAATCTAATACCTTTTCCTTTGGTTTCTTTTTTTTCCCATTTGCTTTTCTGTCTTCGTGTGGATTTGTCAGTTTATCGAAAGGTGGTTCAACTGCGGATTTAAAACCGAAGACATAGACGAGAAGAGCAAATAGTAAGACTCCTCCAACGACCAGTCCGTGAAAAGCATACTGGGCCCCGAGAAGCTCGGACAGTTGCAGCTCCATGGCTCTATAAGGTTGTACTGATCACATTTACCCTGCCAACCAGTCACAACTATCACACACACAAGCTGAGAAAAATCTGCTGACGCTGATCCCTCTTACGTCAGATAGTACGTGTTTATATGGTCACTTGATAACAATTGTTGTAATTTAGTCTACACCATTGAGCACATCTTCTAAACTATCTGTTTATATGTTAATAAATTTAACCATTAAAAAAAATCCATATTTTTAAAAATATTCATTTATTAAAAAATAACGATATTACACGTTTGCATATGCATTAACTTAACATTAATACTTTAAAACATATAAATTACACCTTATTTCCTACCAGTGCCGAATATACAATGAATGAATCGAAGAACGGGATCGAAGGTCATGAACTTCGTATGAGTTTTTAAAAAATTATTATAAATTTGTTTTTATTCAATATTATTTGATCCAAGCGAATAAAACTATAATAATAACTATAATCTACCTGTTGTAGATCTAAGTAGATACCAATGTATAGAAAACAGCAAAAATAAAATTGTATTAGCCAATAAAAATAAATTTGAATAGATTTATATGTACCTTTCTTATTACTGGCATTTTTGCAAGTCCTGGACTATCACAATACAGCACAAGAATTTACATCATACTAAAGGTTTGATCAGACAGGATAGTGCATGAAAAAAAACAACATTATAGACGAATCTCAAAGTAAAGCCTTTGCAGACTGTTATTGAGAAAAACCAAATGCGATTGTACGGCCATGTAATCAGAATGGATGAGATTAAGCATGTCCAAAGAAATCTATGAGACATAGAACAAGAGGAAGGTCGCGAAGAAGATTCGAGAAAGCCATGAAAGTCTCCCCCCTTACAAAATAAATTGCAGAGGGACATATGAAAAAACAATACATTGGAAACAAAAAAGTTGTACAAACTGTTTCATCATTCCCTAGATGTTGGTTTATTTCATATTTCTAGGAATAACCTGTGGTGGACGAGAATCTCTTTCTCACCAGCCACAATATTTCATTGACATGAAGGTTTCCGAAGAAGAATAAGTCTGCTAGGATAAATGTGTGTTTTTCTTGAGAACCTATCTGAGAAAATATTGTATTTGTTTTGTCTTCAGAGTTTTTTTTTATGGGATAATCGCTTTCCAAAATGGATATGTCACATCAGCGCTTGAGATTAAACAAGCCATACTTATATTGCAATCGATGATCTGTTAATTAATTAAACGTCACTTTATGCTGCTATGGCTAGTCGGAAGATGATAAAGTGGAAGTCCTAAATTTTGCCTTTCCAGGTATAATAATGATAGGGATCTTTAACGATTATCTGACATTGTACAGGCTCGGGACACCCATTGTACGTCTCGTACGTTTTTATATATGAAAGAGAACTACTCCCTTTTTGATTTAATGATTATAATCAATGGGATGTATAGATCATTGATAGGCTGGAGAGCCACGAAAGAAGAATCAATGGGAAATGATGGAATTTTGACACACGTTGTTCATAAATAATCCATAAAATAAATCAGGCTATCAAATAGAATAGGACGGGAGGAGATGGTATGCCTTGTTGCAAGTTCCACAGTTTGTCAGAAGAGTTCATTATATCAGAACAAAAGTGTCACCACAAACACAAACAGAACAGTGCACATTTCACTATGCAGGCACAAGATCAATTATATCTTACACAATCTAGAGTCACTTCCTAGGAAGATGCCCCGACGCAGGGGCACGCTAGGAGGTAACCTCCATAGGATGCTCCAAGGAGGTAACCTCTTAAACTGACTAAGAGTCAATGGACTGATCACTAACTCCCCTTAAATTATTCACATAAGGCAAGAAAGATGATAAAAGAAAAAAGGTGGATAATGAGCATATTAGGGTCGTGAGAAGTTCCTACCATAAAACTAAAAATCTTATACGATCAACCTCTCGAGAGTTCGAAAGAATTTTGGGTGGGTTTGCATTACGGTTGCAATCTGATCTCTCTTTTCATGTTGGGTTTCGGTAAGATAAAGATAGGATAACTGTTTAGATTTAAATGTTTTAGCCGATTTCGAACTCATTTCAAAGCGTAAGTGCCCGATGCAGTTCCCAGAGATCCACCTTCGGAAGGAGGAGAGGAAGAATAGGTGATATAAGAGTCGCAATCCGATACAATCTCAAACCGGCGGACATCAACCATTATGGCGAAATACAATTTGAGATGGTTTGGGCACATTTTTCATATTGATCAGAAAAAGCCGCAAGGAAAAAATCAAAGATTCGTATGCAAGGAAAAAAATCGAGAGAAAGACCCCGAATTTCCTTGGAGGAAAATGTATATAGGTGAGCATTCCGATGCCTTCTTGAAGCGGATTGGGTTATATAAAGCAGGAGACGAAATCAGGAATGACAGCAATGTGGTATAAGAGATAATGATATATAAATATTTACTCATATGATAATTTTTCCTCGGAGTTTTGATTTTAAAACGCTCGATTAACGGAGAAGGTTATCAAAGCCGCTTGTCTAAATGATTTTAAGAACTTTCAATCCACTTAGTACTTCATATAAAGTAGCATTCGATACATACTGTATCGTTAATACCGCCTACGAAAGTTAATGTAAAATTACTGATGTCAAACTCACCTGAGGATGGTCCACAAGTTTTTCCTGAAATGTCTTTTTGTAATTGAATAGCTCTATATTTTATTTTGTTAAATACACCTTGACTCAGTTCCTGACTATCTATCATTCTGCTGGAAATGTCACATTAATATTAATTGAATTCAAGTTATTAACAAAACAATTTTCAAAGGTCTAGGAGTATAGGAAATGAAACATGAATCATTAACGTTTAGAATAAAAAAAGAAAAATGAATAATTATTTTATTCGATATGCAAATGATTGCTTAAAGTACTTTGTTCTAGCTATTCGTTAAGAAACTAAGAGTGATATGAACATTGAGTATGTAGTTTATATTTCGAATTTTACACACAATCTTTTAGCTTGTAGTGGAATACAGCTCAATATATAATAGAGGGTTATCATATAAAATACCGAATAGAAACTAGAAACAATTTAATAGTTTTATTTTATTATAAAATATTTTATGAAGTAAAAATATTTTACTTATTATGACTACAATGACAACACTGGTATCTTACTCTTACCCCACTACATCTGCATCCCTACCGCCTCCACCAGTCACCACTGGCTGTTAGCTTAGTTAGTTTGTGTTGGTCTGTCGTTGTAATTATCGCAATTCTGATTACAATGTTCACCGTCCCTTTTAAGTTGAAAATGGACTGCCTTTCTGTTATCTGTTGCTTTATTTCTAAGACACATTTCGAGGTCAATGCTATGTATCATTAATTAGAATTATGTAGTGAATTATTCCTGTAATAGACCTACTTAGGTGATTAGACAAGGGTTTGAAACTTATGTATGTTACTTTACTTCGGCCTATTTAATGGATAATATTTGTGTTACAATCTACAGAAGTATTTCACCTTGTAAACCATGCCTTTCTGTTTGTCAGGAAAGTTATATTTTGGTATTAAAATCTCTTGACAAATTGTTTTTATATTCTGATAAGTATTAGAAATGATGTCGGATGTGGGTTTTGCAAGGTCAGGCCTATTAGAAACTCAAGTAAGAGGCCAATGGTACAGAGTATTTGTGGTTTTGGAAGAGGAATATTTAAGCATTAGCTTGGATGAAAGTTATGAAAACTCAACTGCTCTTAATGGAACTTTAAACAACAATAATAATACACTTGACTCTACAACTGGCACTCTAGAATCAGCGGAAGTTCCTGATTCAGTTGCTAATCAAAAAAGAGTTGTGAGAGTCATAAAATCTGATAACAATGGCCTCGGTATATCAATTAAGGGTGGTAAAGAGAACAAAATGCCAATCCTTATTTCCAAAATATTCAAAGGCATGGCTGCAGACCAAACTGAGCAGCTTTACGTTGGCGATGCCATACTATCAGTGAATGGTGAAGATTTAAGGGATGCCACTCACGATGAAGCTGTTAAAGCCCTGAAAAGAGCTGGGAAAATTGTTCAGCTAGAAGGTAATATTTCCCATTGTATATTATATAATATTAATTTTTTGTTATATATTATTGAATTAATCAGTTCTAAAGTTGGTACTGAAGTTTAACAAATATTGTTTTAAATTTTTTCGAAGCGAATGTGTAGAAATTTACTTTGTAAGTATAAATGTTTCTTAAGACAGAAAAGCTTAAATAATTTTTTAATGTTTCAATACATTTCATAAAAAGATGCACCAATCTAATCAAATCGAGGAACACAGTATCTTTTCGCCTTGTCAAGAAAAAAAAAGTTATTAAATGACTAGCTATGTTATTATTATCTTCTCAACAAAACTAGTATAAAAAGCTAGAAATTTTAAAATGATATACTTTTATTCAAGCAGAGAGTGTCTAAATTTTACAATTATTTGATTATCAAAATCTTAACAACTAAATGTAAGGTAGCTGTGGTATATCAAAAACTGTTATTTATAAATTTTTCTTTGTTCTTGATGCCCTGTAATGAAATTATTGAAAGGAAGGCGTGAAATAGAAGACAGTGAGTTGAAATAATCTGAATATAGTGAGAAGGGTAACTAGGTGATTGGAGGTGATCGGTTCTTATTTTTGGTGATAATTCTAATTGTTACCTTGGCAATTGGGTTCCGAATGGTATTCAGTCTGATTTGAGCTACTTTTTCTCCTTAACAGATGCCCCAAGCTACACTCTTGTTGGAATTACTGACGATCACTGTTCCTCAGAATTATGTTTGCCTTACTGAATACATAAGAACCAAAACAATAAGAATGATATACTCGTTGTTCAGAAAATACTCATAAGCCAATCTTTCTATAAAAACTAAATGGAATTTTTCAAAATTTATAAGTACCATGTTAAGTAAGAATTTTGTGATGTGTGCACCAGATTTATATGTGTTTTATTTACTAAAAGATCAACTTATTAATAAGTTTCCATGTATCGACGTGCCTATCACAAGTTTAGCTATTGCATAAAAAAAGTAATAAAATAGCCGATATGCATTCAAAATAACCTAAGTGATAAAAATATTTTCTTACATGGTGTGTAATTTTATACCATCGAATGGAATTTAAAATAAGACTTCTTGGAAATAGACTGAAATATATTTGTTCCTCGGAATATTATAGTAATTATAAAAGACAAAATATGATCAATGGTTTCAAATCTTTTTATAGTATAGTTGAAATTTAAATTTTAACACCTAAGATATTTTTTCAAAAGAATGTCAATATTTTCTTAATGCTTTTGTAATTTATTTGAAGATTAATGGGAGCCAAGTATTTAATCTTCCGATTATGTAAATGTGTTTTTCACGCTTGCTGGGTGATTTATAATGTTAATAAACTTTAGATGTGTCATAAAATATTTTGATGAGCTATTATTCTATGTTTAATTTTACCAGCTGAAAGGTTTATAATTTAATCACATAATGAAACATTTCATTCTAAATTATATAAGATTTTTTAAACTATATTCTCTAAGTTTATATTGCCATATTTTAACTGATGAATGCATTATGATTGGTGTCAGTACTTATTCATTACTTATACATTTTTATAAGGCAATTAGTTTCAAAACCAGCTAAATCCACTGTTTTTTTGAGCTATTACTCAATTTCTGGCCCAAGAATATTCACTTAATCATTATACATAAGAAGGTTTAAACTCATGGTGTTACCTTCATCAACCATTTCACAGTCCTATATTTTTGTTTCTTGTTAAATTTGTAAAGTGGATTTAGGTGGTTTTGAAACTAATTGTCTTTTGTAATTGTATTTTCTTGTATTATATACAATGTAGTTGTCCATATGTTCTTTTTCCGGGATGGACCGTGTGGTGTTGGTTTTGTTTGCCAAGCTTTCGCTCATCGTGTTGTGATCTTCCTCAGGGCTAGTCAGTAAATGAAGAGCGGATGGTGGAGTCAGGGTGTATATACCTTAGGGGTGAGGAGGGTCTCGGTCGAAGTCTGCCTTCCCATTGGCTCGCTTGTGCCGAGTCCTTAGGTTGTGTTGTGTTCGGGTGGGTTCGTGTGTGTTCGGTATTGTCGTATGTGTGTGGATGGTAGGTTGATGTGTTGGTCATGGTCTAAAGAACCACGACTCGGCACAAGCGAGCTAATGGGTAGGCAGACTTGGACCGCCTATTGCCTAATAGATTTTATGTTTCTAAGTGTTTGGTTTCTGGCTTCTAAGAACCTGAGGAGATCCTAAATAATGCCCATAATTTAGTTTTGCAACAGTTATTATGGTTAGTGGCAGTAAAGAAGTGACTGTTTTAGTTTATTTAGTACTAAAAAATGAAAAAATGGATGACAAGAGTTTAGAGATAAGTAATCTCAATGTAAATGAATAGTTGATATATCAGCTAGGAGGTAAGGCAATAAATAGGAGCTGCAAAAAGGATATTCATTATCTATAGAAAAATAAGTCGGCCTCCCAATTCTCCCAGAAACATTCAAATCCAGCCAGAGGAGAAACAAGACGAAATAGGATTCCCAATACTATCATTTTGGTCTATGTTGAGGTAAAAATGGAACCCACAGTGGAGGTACATAAACTGAGAATGTTTGGGCAGTTTCTTCATATTGGCGGGAACTAAATAGCAAGAAAAACCTGAAATACTCGTTTGGAGGGAAGAAGACCGAGAGGAAGACCTTCAGAGATGATGAAATGCCTAAAAAAAAAGTAATTCTATGAATGGAGTTGAAATTTTGATTGATTTGTTTCTGATGTTGAAGAAGTTCATTTTTTTTTATGTTTATTGTTGTTTAGGGATTGGAATAGGGTTAAAACCTAGGAAATATGGCCTTCACAGAGCAAGGAAAACCCAGTTTGTCCTTGGTGTTATAATGGGAAATGTAAAGGATAATGAAGTAGGAAATTTCAGAAGGGTTTGGTGGGATATATCAAAGAAATTATCAGGATGGTAGCAAAGATTAATTTCTTGATAAAAGTAGATAATGGATATTTGAAATGATCGATGGAATGAAATGGTTGATGAAAGAGAAACAGAAAAAGAAACACAAGGTGAGAAGATGAGATGAAGTTAGGTTATAAGGGATTACACAACTTTGATTTAAAACTTCAACAAGAATTACTGATTATCGGAATATCCTGCATTGGATGATTCATAGTGGGGCAGATTGTGTGGAATATCCAGTGGAATAAATAAGCTACAGAAAAAAAGAGTATTTGTTCTAAACAAGAACAAAAGTAAGTAATGAATGAACCAAATCACTGTACATATTTCGTTTACATTTTAACAAAAAAGTATTCTATTAAATATTCATATTTTAAAAAAATGTTTATATGTATAGTATTCCTTTAAGCATTTAACATACATTTAGCGCAATATATAATATCCCTAAAGGGACTTGTCCCAGAATAAATAAAGCATTTTACATTATTGTTGTTATTATACTTGAGTAGGTTATATTCAATATTTTCATTTATCATTCATAGGCTACTCATTTCTACAATTTAATTATATATTTTTATCCAAATATATAATTTACCTATTGTAAATTCTGTCTATTTGCATTCATTATACTGAAATAAAGATTATTTTTACTGTTGAAACATGAGTGTACTGGTGTTGTTTAAGAAGAATGAAGTTACTAACTTTTATTCAAGGAACCTGCATAAGCTATCTCTTTTTCCCATAGGCATTAAGATTTTAAATAAGGTTCACTTATTGTTGTGATGATGGTTGAATAGCTACTTATGTGAATAATCTGTGCTCGATTCTAAAAAACAAATGAAGGTTATGAGAAAGAAGTAATTTATCCATTTGGTTTTGTTTTTTGTAAGGAGTGTTTGATTGCTGATTTTTTTTTGTTTACCAACTACTCGTAACTAGGTAACTAATTTGTTCTCTATGATCCTATTGCTATTAAATAAATGATTTGTTTATTAAAAAATGTTTATACATATTCTTATGTTTTTATAATTGGTGAAACATGTTTCAGTTAAATATTTAAGAGAAGTTACTCCATATTTTCGAAAAGCAAGCCTAATTTCTGAAGTGGGATGGGAGCTACAACGAGGGTTCCTGTCTTCTTCCCAGCCAGTGCCAAAGTCACCTCACCGCCCCCACACACGGCACCTACCTCTTCAGTTATGCTTCCTTACTCGTAATTATCTCTTCCATGATCCAGGTAATAATCCAGGTTTTGTGTCTTATTACTAAATCAGTCTCATGGTTTTTTAAAGATTAAAAAAAAAACTATTTTTTTTTTTTTTAATACCTTCATAGTATTATATATTTGACTTAACATACAATGGTGTGTTTAAGGTTTTTATTTATTGTACAACTGAAAATAGAATGTTTATTTTAATTGTTGAATATGTGAATTGGTAATTCAGCCTCTAGTACTACTACGGAATCTAATTCTCAACTAGTAGTAAAAGTTCAGAATTTTTATTGAAGTAAAACAAAAACATACCATGGGGCTTTTGTGACAAGTCTTAAGTATCTTTGAAAAGTTTTTAGTCGTTTTGGTGATGCTGTAGATTTGTAATGCTTATGTGTCGGGCCTTGATGTTTGGTGATTATTGTGTATATTATTATCATGTAGGCTGTTGTCAATATGTCAGGACTTAGTGGAATGTTATGTGTGCATGTTATGTACCATTGCGGTGCAAGTATTTATTCTTGAGGTACACTGGGTATGGTCAGTCTTATTGAAGATAGCTGTGACTGAGAAAAATCAGTCTGGAAGGAATGTTAGAAGAATTAAAAAGTAAGTGTGTTAATACAGTCTTGAGCTTTAAGGGAAGCCTCTGGTGTCATACCTTGTCAAATGCTTGGTCACAATTAGAAATATTTTAATTACAAATAACTTCTGTTCTAATATTTGTACTATTTCTATAAACCCTATGGGACTCCCCACTTGGTTAACCGCAGGATGCATAAATTAACAATCTTAGAAGTTTCATTTATTTCAAACGTGATCATTTTTTTGTACCATCTAGTATAATTTATTAATTTAATTTCTACCCATGAGCTTACTCATTTTAAGTTTAAAATTTATAAAACTTTTGCTCTATGTTTTTAAGTTTGAATTATATATAAATCAATTTTAAATTTGCATTTAAACTCGCTTTTCCTTTATTTTATTTGTTGATATTGTATGTTGAATGTATTTTATTTTATGTATTTATCTTTATTAGAATCGAGGAGTTTCGAGCTCCACTCTCCTGACTGTGTGCACAGTTGCATCCTACGGGCTGGAGACGCTGCAGAATGTGCAGCTTGGTACAATTCCCTTCACTCAACACTGGCACTTTTGACACAAGCTGCTCTGAGGCAGGCCAACTCTCTCTTAATATCCCTTACTGGAGAGATTAATTATATTGGATGGCTTTCTAGGCTACCTCTTTTACAAGTAATAATTATTATGATATAAAAATCCACTATCTATGTCATTAGAAGTATATGGTTGTATCACTTGGATGGTATAGTAAAATTTTGTGATTAATTAAATCATGACTTTTGGTTTTTATATAATATTTTTCTTTATTAAAAATATCATAGGCAGAAAGCAATATCTGTAAATGCATTTTATATTACTTTTTAAGTTTTAAACAATTTACTGACTTTTTTGAAAATAGTTCCAAATATTGTAATGATGTTATCTGTCATCAATTGTTCTATTTGTTTTATAAAGAACTTATACTCACATTAATAATATTACTTATAATAATATTATATTTAATAAATTTTATTTTATTTAGTTACTTAATAAAAGTCACTTCCAAATCTGCCATTTCATGTGATACAACGAGGTAAATGTATTTGTGAATATCTATATACAGTCTAGTTTGTGATTGTAATGTTATATTATCTAATAGATAAGATATATTGGAGGAGAAAATGGTCTTATTTTTTTACATAAATATTATTTTTATCGTTGTATATAATGAGGCATATATGAATTAAATGTATTTCATTATTTTATAGTATTTTTTTTCTACTTTTTCATTATAATTTATTTTTGAGAAGGAATCTGGCTTGACTTTTGGGAACAATTAACTACTAAGTTGTAAAAAAATTGTTAAACAAAACATAAATTATGCCAATTAATTGAGGAATAAAATTTCTGCTATATTGCTATTATAATCATGGTGCTCAGTTTTATTTTATTTTTAATGAAATAGGAACCAACTGTTCCTGAATTTTATATCATTGGTATTAGCCAATATAAAAAAGCAAAAAAGTTTCAAGAGGGTGGCTTAATTGATTCCATTAATTTGCTGTTGATTTCTTTACTATGGATAATTCCTTGCTTGATAATACCTTGTTATGTTTTGAAAACTGCTCTACAAAGTCTACTATGGCAACCAGCCTACCTATTTCTTTTAGTATTTGGTAACTCGAAAATGTTACATATCCTGTAAAATTCCAGATTCTCATTTGAATCTAAGTGTCTGGACTTAGATAAGAGAAAATCATTTGAAATCTCACATATTTTTATGAATAAACTTATGGAAATAATAAACCATTGTATAATGATTTGCAATTTTTTTTAATTATTATTTAAAAACGTGAATTTTTTTACAATAACTGATTATTTTTAATATATTATGATTTATGCCAGAGTAAATAATGTTATGTGAAAATAATTAAATGCAAATTATAAACATCAAAATTAGGATTTTTTTTACCAATGAAGTTCAATTTTAATGTGTTAAGTCTAATTATTTTATTAGGTAATTGTTCTTTAGTTGTATTACGCTATAAAGTTTTTAATTTAATGTTTTCACTCAAACATATTTTGTGAATTAATTGTTCAGAATGGCGAGTGTGAGAGGAGTGATGATGAAAGGAGTGAAAAATGGAGCGCTGTTTTTGGAGCAGTGACACAACGTGAATTGAGAATATACGAGGCAGCACCATGGTCCCCAGAAGCATGGGCGTCACCATTTCTTGTCTGCCCTCTCTTATCAACTAGGTAAGGTTAAAAATTATTAATAAGAAATCAATGATATAAGATAATGTAGTATAAGAATATATATGTAAACATGAGTAATGCTTCCTTATAAATTTTAATTTTTTTATCATTTAAAGCTAATATTTCAGGCCCATTAGCCGTAATCTCATTAAAACCTTCATTTGTTAAATTTAAGTTATTGTTTTTAAAATCATGTGCAGTATTTTGTCTCAAGGATTGAGTGCAAATAAAAATTACGAATTGTTATAAGCAAGTATTGTCAGAAATATTTTTTAGTAGAGGTAACTTCTGTTGCCTTATAAAGTATTTCTAAACTGAAACAAAGAATAAAGAATCTAGAAAGTTTTTTGATGTTGTTTGTTACCATCTGATTGGCTATTTTTCTCTAGAATCAAAATGCTTTACAAATAGCTGATCTCGTTTTACAATAATGCCCAATCAATCAGTAGAATAAATAATTAAATTGAGTTTATTTTAGAGAAAAGCACATCCCTCTTGACATGATCTCTTTTATTCAATTAATTTTCATATTTTTTTATTACATTATTATTTTGGTTGACTCGATAATATCTGATTTTGAGTGTTACAGTATTGTGCAGAGTGTTGTATTAGTAATGCAAAGTTGTTAGAAAGTTGTAAAAACTAGCTCTATTTGAGAAAATTAGTATTAGTTTAGAATAACTAATTATACTTTTTACTGTTTAGATTAAGATTTAAATTAATACTTTTTCCCCTATATTTACTTATACATGCCGGTTTTAGATTGGTTGGTTGCAGTAGACAAGACAGCGGGGCAATTACTCTTTCCGTGAGATGTGGAACCCACGAAGGAGTCACCACTCACACACTGCGAGCTGAGACCCATCGGGACCGTGCTGCTTGGGCTCATGCCATTGTACAAGGATGCCATAATGCAGTTATACACCAAGTGGAAATATCATTTAGTGAGTAACAGTAGTTTATTGTTTGTATCGCCATTCTTCAAATTTTGATTACTCAATTGATGACCTATTATAGACGTTGCACAATTGTTTATAAAAAATATTAAAGGATTACTTAATGATTAAAGCGCAGAAATAAAACTTTATTGTAACTACATGATTGTAATCAAAACTCTAAATATAAAACATTAGACGAGCCAAGGATCCTGATATTTAATCTTTATAATCTTACAGTTTTGAATAGTAAGAAAATAAAAAAAACAATAAATAAAACTGTTTCAAGTTATTGATTAAATGTGATTAATTGTAAATACATTTTCTCAACACATTTGAGAAGATATGTCACCTTTGTTTGCCTTGATGATAGGCCTAGTTTCTGAGCTGTACATCAATACGATATGTGTTACCTATGAAATTATGACACAACTTTGAAGTATAAAAAGTATTATTTTTTGTTTCTTTTTAATAAACTCAGAAATAAACCTAGAATCCTTACTTCTTTATTGAACTATTGTATTAAATTTTTAGATGTATACATTTTATCAATGTCATATTAACCAGATAAATTTTAAATCCTAAAATTTTATTTACTCAGGATGTCTGTATAAAGAAGAACCATGCCAGCTGATCCTGCACTATGAGACTGGATTACGATTAGTGCAAAGCCAGGGTACCACAATATGGCAATTTCCTTTCCATAGGCTCCGCTCTTCCGGAGATGATGGGCATCGTCTTCTTTGGCTTGATTTTGGGGGAGAACAACCAGATATTGTAAGGAAAAATTTATTGTACCTATTATTTGACTTTGTTAATGATAATTTAAATTCCAATTTTTTTTTACCCTTTTCATTCAGCACAACCCTTGTGCGAGTCCTGGCATCTTCCAGCATGTTATGCAAGAAACATTCATTGCCAAATTAATATGAGAATATCAATCATTCTTATGAATAATGCGAAGAAAGCCAAGGGGACTCGAATACTGATTTCCTTTCTGATTCCAATGATAAGTCCTGGCAAATGTATGGCAAACCTTCTTCTTCATCCTTTTTTCCTTAGACAGGAAATTATGTCAGGTCAGAGTTTAAAATGAGGAATAAAGTAGTCATCTTGTGTTCCTCCAGACTTCCATAAATCTTTTTCTGCTCCTCAATTGGAGAGGGCCACCCAGCACCCTTTGCTAAAAAAAAAAAGGTTGCCTGTCTGGAGAATGTGGTCCGTATTTTATTTAGCTCCTCCACACTCATTGGGGAAACTGGAGCCAATGTGTGATTTCTTGAAGAAGTGAGCTCTGAGCTCGTTGTGCCTGTGGCAGACCTATTCCAGACATCTTTTAACTATAAAGACTTTTATTTTTTCTATCTTTTTCTCTCAGTCCTTTAATCCACTGTGATAAATTGAAGTTTTATATTAATGAATCTAAAAGATCTCTGCTGGTGATGATAATGTAGTTTAAATTTTGCCAGGTCCAATATTTTGTATGTCTGTATTAAAACAAATTTGACAATTCATTTCATATTATGGTATTAGATTGATATTTTTTAATTGTTTATAATTATATGAAAAAAATAGTAATATAATCATTTTCATTTCAGGAACTGGACTTGGAGTGCTGCCCGAAACCTCTTGTTTTCATTTTGCACAACTTCCTGTCAGCCAAGGTCAACCGCCTAGGTCTCTTTGCTTGATTCTTTTTTCATTCTGTTCATTTTCATTGTAACTTATTTAAAATTTGTTTTGTCCCAATCAAAGTTAACCTAATTTAGTTTTTTTTGTAATTATCAACCAGTCTTCCTTGAGTAAACTTAGTTATACTGTATTTATTTATTTTTAAATTTATTTCACAGTTATTAATTGACTTTGAGAAGTCTTCCACACCTAAATTATTTAATATTTTATTCTGAAAACCTAGTTCTGTTAATGTTTGATCTATTACTCCTTTATTTCTTAGCATTGGATTGCTAGGTTTCTTCCTTCAAATTTTATCAATACGCCGGTTAAATGCACAATTTTTTAGAGTTATAAGTTATGATGTATAAATTGTAATATCTACTATAATTGGCATAATGGATCACACATAAATCTATATATATATATATATATTTCAAAACTTGACAATCCAATGTAATTAATGTGACTAAAAAGTGTAGCTATTGCATTTAAGAAGTGTAGTTATATGCGTGACTTTTGAAAATAAAGAGCCAGTTACTTAGAGGTATTGTTATATATCTAGCAATGAATGATGTTCACACACTTTATGTTTTAGAATGGCTTAAGGTTGTCAGTAATTAAAGAATTACTAAGGATGGATACACGATGACAGAATTTAAACATTATGTAAGTTGTATCACAAGCATACACTCTGATCTGAGGGATTTTAGCAAATTTAGAAATGTTTTTAAATAATAATGTCAAGGCTTTTTTTTTTACTTTATTTTATATTTGAAAAGAAAAGCAGAATAAATATGAGTTAATTATTATTAAATTATGCTTTTACAAACTCAAATAGATTTCTTGGCATTTAATATTCCTTTTTCGAAATTTGACATATCTACACTATTTTACGATTTGTATTCTTGAACTGCTCTAACAACAGCCTGCGCGCTAGAAATTCACTTATATGCTCTTCTTGATTTTTTCGTTGAACTTATAATCCTTTTTTGCTCTTCCAGTAGGTTTTCTTCTTACAATTTAGATTGTGGATACAATTCTTCAAAAAAAAAAAAAAAGTGAACACGCCTAGTAGATCTTGGTGATCTAAATCAACTGGCCTAAAGAAAACACATTGCCCCATATCATTTGTAATGCACAATTCCTTCTGCAGGGAAAGGAAGCACTATTCTCATATTATTAAACTAGTAAATTAGGAATAAATTAAGACTGGATCTCTCAGATAACAGACATGTGCTGGAGATGTTATCAAAGTTAAAGATGTGATTAACTTGCTGCTTAATTGATTTTATCTTTAATAAAAAAAATGAACACGTTCCCAAATTGTAGAGAAAACAATTCTCATGTAGACATTTTTATATTGTTTATTATCTTATATATTTTTTATATTAATATTTAACATTATTACTTATAAATACCAAAATACAAAAGATCAGGTTATTTTTTATATTTAAATTAACTTATTTTAAATTATATCATTACTATATGTTATATTCGAATATCTATTACTTACTATGCATATCATATAAAGACATTGCTACTCAAAATAGAGCTGTTTAATTAGTATGTTTTGCCAGTCTATTAACACCTCAATGGCTGTAATAATTTTCTATTTGCATTTACAAACCGGTTTCTTACGTTTGTTTAGTTACTTAAAATAAGCACAAATAATGAAAACAAAGCAAAATTAAGGAATTTTGACTGGCTGTTAGATCCTGTTGTTTGGTATTTCAAATGAAATGGTATTTTTGAAGATATCCTTTTCCTTTTTAACTGTGTATGCATATGCTAGTTAAACATTGTCTGTAAATATCTACAGATGCATTTAAGAATAGACATTTTAAGGCTCAAAAGTGAATTACTGAATGCTGAGAATACAAAAAAAAAAAAAAAAAAAAATCCAGCCAGTTTCTTGGCAAAGTTAGCTTTGAAACATAATAGACATGATGCATTCTGTATATAATTTAGGTTTAGATCTATGTTTATATTTTATACCTACACTGTAAGACTTTTAGAGAAATCTGCCATAAATCATTCCATAAGTTTGTCTATTAACATTCCATACTTTGGTCCTGGTTTTGATAAGTGACGTTAAGTCAAAGTCAATTGAACATAGATTAATTATAATTAGTAAAATTGTGTAAATAATTTATATATTAGAAAAAGTGATAGTTAAATAAAACTTGATAGGGTAGGTTACCGGTGTGTCGTCAATTGAATTTTATTACTGCTTTGACTGTTTATTGTTCGTTGTTTGAAGTTATAATCAATTGTTAAAAATTTGTTTGGAAGTGCATATTTGAAAATGAGAATGCATTAATCTGCATTTATAAATTTCATTCATTAGCAATTTAACTAAATTGTTTCTGTACCTTTGGGGCAAAAACTCCAGTAAATTATTTTTTATTGCATTCTAATAAATTTAGCAAATAAGTTAGATTTCTTGACACATTTATTAAATAATGTAGAAGTAATTGTATTGATACACTCATCGAGGCTCTATCACTATGTCAATCATTCATTCCCCGAGTTTGTGCGATTCCAGAATAATGGCACGGTGAATTTTTCTGTTAATTGTCCATTTTCCCTCCAATATAAAAAATGTAATACGTTTTATTGCACTTAAGTGAACCATTATGGAAAGATGGTTAGGTAGCTGCTTAAAAAAAGTTGCAAACTGATTATGTACTTGGATAAGATTCTAGTTGTAAATATAGTTTTACATGGAAAAATGGATGCATTTATCGAATAAAAGATTCATTGTTTTGTATATTTAAATGTTTCTTCTTTTAAAATGAGGTTATATGTATACTGATTTTTTTTTTACACATTTTTAGAATTTAATTTTCTTTTATGAAAAAAAAATCGTCAGTTTAATTTTAATCATATCATTTCAATAATTTAATTTTTGTTGACATCATGCGATATTTTCCAACTGATAAATTAACTTTTTTTTATTATATTTTTTTATCGCAAATTACTTTAAATTAAATACTTTGGAAAAATGTTATTTGTATTATTGGTACCAGAAGGTCCTTATAAATAGGTTAATCATTTTTTGTTTCATGGTTTAATAGACTTGTAAGTTGCAGCAATTTTTATTTCATCTTCCTATTTACAATAAATGTTTATATTTCATTATTTTGTTTAGTAAATTATTTTTTCATTACAGTAATTCATTATCACGTTGATCATTATTTGCATATCTGAATAACCCCATCTACTGATCTTATTGAGACAAATTAATATTTGTTAAACTGGAGTATTTTGCCTTTTATCTATTAATGCTACAGGACATTCAGCAGTATTGCTGGAGAAATTGTTGGTATTATTTACTTTCATAACAGTTTTCTTGTATAAAATTGTAGTTGGCCTGATAACTAGTCCATTCTAGTGAAGCATACTGTTTGTTATTAGTTATAAGGATTATAATTTATATTTTTACAATATGTTTTACTTTAAAATTCAATATTTTTCTTAACATGATTATACATCATAAAACTAGTTTTAAGTTCTGTAATTTATGGTTGATAGAGTTATATTTATTATATTGTTTTTTATCTTTGAATTAAATGATGTATAACATTTTATCTGTTAAAGCAATAAAGTTTTTATTACATTTCCATTTTTTGCCATTAAAATTTTAACCTTTATATTCCACTTTTTATTAATTTGTAAAATACGTTGTATTATATTTATTCCATTATAGTAGCTGCAGTCATAACTTCTTTTTAGGCTTAAAGTTTAGGGCACCACTAGTGATTATCCAAAACTACTTTACAAAATAGTTGGAATGCGCAATTACTATTAGGTAATTGGAAAATGTAGATGTGTCTGGGAATACAAACTAACCGTTTTGTTATGGCATGGGGTTAAAACTACAATTAAAACGCAACCTATAATTTGACACTGCATATTTTTACAAATTTTTGGTTTGTGTATGTGAGAAGAACTAATAAACTCACAACCAATACAACATAACAACACTAAATCATGATTTTTTTTTTTATTTATTCGGGTTTTTTATAATGAATGTATCCCGATACCCAAAATCTTTTCCCGCCAATTCTTCCTATCAGCCCATTCTTCTTCTTCCTCTTGCTGCAATTCCTTCTCTTACATTCCTGGTCTCTATTTCGTGTAAAATATTTTTCTCCTGTCCTATAGTTTCTCTTTTAACACTATTGGGTATGTGTTGGAGCTTTGAGACACCACAGCTACGTCTTAGAAAGCCCAACTCAAGAACAAGCAGTTTACGGGCCTCTTGTCTTTTTACTGTCCATGTTTCCCCATATAGGGTTTTCCCCAGAAGAAATGAGTGATATATTTTCTTTTAAATTTTTAACGAGACCCCTTTATTCCAAAGGACTGAGTTAAGGATCCAAATGATTTTCCTTCCTCAGGATATCTTCATTTCTATATCCTTGTTGAGTGTCTCATTTATATAGACACCTAAGTACTTGAAGTCCTTGCTGCGAGCTAGTCCAATCTTGAATCGACAATGACGTGCACAAAGAATTAAAGGGCATGTACTCCGTTTTCCCTTGATTTATGATAAGACCCCATTTTAGAGCACTCCTCTAGGAGTTTCCTTAGCATATATCGCAGATCCCATTCTTCTGATGCCATGACTACCTGGTCATCTGCAAATTACAAGGTGAATAAATAATCTTCCTCAATCTTCACTCCCATGCACCTGCATTTTTCCTTCCACCTCTCGAGTGCTTGTTTAATGAACAGGTTAAAGAGTGTTGGTGATAGGCAGCAACCTTGTTTCAAGGTGTTAGTGATGGGGAACGACAGGGATGCTCTATTTCCTATTTCATATAGTGCATTTCTTAATTTCCTATTTCTTATTTTACTCTCGGTTTTGCATCCACAAAAAAAAAAAAATTTAATTGATGAGGTAAACCATTTTCCAGTCATAATCTTTTTTTTTCTTTATTACAAAGACGTTTCGACTATATAGTCATTTTCAATTTCACAAGTCATTCTTGGAATTTTCATAGTAATAGATCTTATGTGAATGTCTATAATTTTAAAAAACTACTTGGAGATACTGTTTCTCCAAGTAGTTTTTTAAAATTATAGACATTCACATAAGACCTATTACTATGAAAATTCCAAGAATGACTTGTGAAATTGAAAATGACTATATAGTCGAAACGTCTTTGTAATAAAGAAAAAAAAAATTATGACTGGAAAATGGTTTACCTCATCAATTAAATATTATATAAATTAGTCCAGTTGAATCCATATTATAATAAAAAAAATAAATAAAGACCCTTAATCGCCTTTGCAGACCCTCACTGATACCTGCTCTATTTAATGCTTCCCATAGTTTATTTAGGAGAAACTGTCATATGCTTTCTGCAAGTCAATAAAGGCTAAATGTACCTCTTGGTTGTCTGCTAAATGTTTTCTAAATTTTCTCTTTTAACTCATCTTCCAATCTATTTTTTAATACAGGACTGTATAGGCGGCTTAGACTTCGTGTAACGGTTATGCCTCCATAATTTGTAGGATCCTTTTTGCTTCCTTTCTTGTGCATGGGGATAATATCTCCTGTCATCCATTCTATCGGTACCTCTGTGCTCATACTCTCCATAAAGAGGTCAGCCATAGTTTTCATTAGATCAGTTGCTCCTGCCTTAACCAGTTAGATGGGCACATTTCCTTGTCCTGGCGCTTTATTATTTTTTATTCCTATTAATGCCTTCTTGACTTCCACAGTTGATACTGGTTTTACAGCCAAATCATTTAGGGATTTTTGTGATTCTGTTTGTTCTATTGCTTGATATTCAACCCTATGTTCCCTCAACAAGTTAGAAAAATATTCTGCCCATTTTTCCTCAGAAATTGATGGGGCAGCATGTTTTCCTTTCATAGGATTTTTTTATATTCCTAACTCCCACTTCCATGCCTCCTTCGATTTCTGACCATGCATTATTGTCCATGTACTAGCATTGCTGGTCCCATATCTTGTTTATGGCTTTCCGCGTCAACCTTTAAACATCCTATTTGCTTCCTTATATTGTTGCATGCTTTCCTCATTTCGTGTGTTGAGCCATTTTTGGTATAGTGATTTCTTCTGTTTCACCGTTAGTGCAATTTTATTGTTCCACCAGTATTTATGATAATTATTTTTTCTTTCCTTTATTCCTAGGGCTTCATGTGCAGCTGCATGGCAAGTTGCTTTTATTACCTCATATTTATTTAAAGCTCCTTCGTTATGTCCGTTTAACATTTTTTAAATTCTCCCACAAAGGAGGAATTTCGTTGATTTCTGCTGCAGATTCTCTAGGTTATACCTTGTTAAATCAGCAGAATCTTGCAGATTCCTGACCTTTTTTCTCTTTTGATTATTTCCATATCTAAATATAATCTTCACTCTCAGTAGGAAATGGTCTGAACCACATCCCGTCCCTCTCATCACCACTAGGTAAAACACGTTTATTCCTCCTCATCATTACACTATATCATCATATAGTCATTTATAGATCTTAATTTCCTAGTTGGTTGTTCCCAGTTGAATTTATGTTGTTCCTTGTTTTGGAAGAAACCTTTCAATATTTTCAAGTTTAATTCTTCAGATAGTTCTATCAATCGGGTACCGTTATCATTAAGATCTTCCTCCCCAAAGTTTCCAACATGACAATTGTTAGTTTTCTTTCCTACTCTGCTGTTTAGATAACCTAGACAGAAGACTATTTTTCTGGAGGGTATCTCATCTATTACCGTTTGTAATTTATCAAAGAAGCAGTTCTTTTCTTCATTGCTCGCGCCATCCATTGGAGCATATACTCCAATAATTACAACGTCATTTCCAAATAATTCCATCTCTACTTTCATTATTCGTTCATTTATACATTCGTTGTCTTCGACAATGTGGTGATAGTTCTTCAGTATGACAATGGATACACCAGCACGTGCTCGTTCACTTTTCTCCACTCCGTTGTGGTACATTATGTATTTCTCAAAGGTTTCTTCTCCTTTGCCTTTTTTTTTTCGTTTCCGTTAGGACTCCTATATGTACGCCGCATTTATTCAGTCCCTCTTCCACCTCTCTCCTTTTGTATTTAAACCCTGCGCATTCCATGTAGCAAGTTGTAAAGTCCTTTCGACGCTTAAGTCTTTTCCGATTAAATCTGTCCGGCTTATTATTAATTCTGAAAGCTGTTTAGTTTTTTTTCAAGAAGCAGGTTGCTAACCCGAATCTTAATCTCCTACCAGTAGGGCCCGAATTTTGATCAAGGTTTGCTCCTTTAGACAGGTTACCTACACCATGGCTTTGAATCCTGTCTGCCCCACCGCCTCTGTTCGCGTTATCCAGGGGTACTATGATTTTATTATTTATTTTTTTAAATGCGTTAAAAAAATCATTGTTTTTACTATTTAAGAATTTATGTCGAAGATTTCTCATGTCAACAATTATATATGAGCAAACAGGAGAAGTAGTGTGATAAAAAAATAATGAATAACCTTATATAAATTTTAAGACCGAGAACTCAAGTATCGATTAACATCAACTCTGATCGGATATCCTCCATACTGAGTTTATAGGAGCCTATTATTATGAATATATTATACTCTACAAGATATTCCGTTCTAGCATCAACTAATGTTCTATATATCGTCGATATTAATGCCTGTTATCTGACCCTCTTAACAAAAATACTACCGATTTTTAGACTTCCCAACACATACCATTATTTCCTAGCGACCTCTTATTAAAACTACACCTCTACACCCTACTGTCTAATCCCTCTGGCATATGACTCGACAACTACAGTAACAGGAGTTTAATTATAGTGAAGTCACAACTAAATCTAGTAGTTATGGTTACACCTACAATAGTTGTAGTTAAACTGCTTTTTTCCCCAATATCAGTAGGATGTTGTGTTAATTATTATTCAGGGGGTGGGGAAATTTTATTTATTTATTTATTATTATTTTTTTTACAGCTGTGCTACAACCAGGTCTTTGCCTCCTCCAAACGTCACGGTCTTATGGCGACGCCATCCAGTTCCTAACTCCGAGGATGTTTCGAGCATCGCCTGCCACACCATCCGACCACCTCAACTTAGGTCTCCCTCTTCTCCCTTTTTCATGAATAAGGGTAGTCAGGAGTACGTTAGGCATTTCTCAATCTTCCATCCTGGCAATATGCTCTGTATTTCTTAAGCGTCTCAACTTCAATAGTCTTACGACGTCAGAATCTTTGCGAGTACTTGGGTTTCTTAGCGTCGCTTCCACTCATCACGAACCTTTACACCTCCAAAAATACGACGGAGAAACTTTTTATCAAAAATCAGTTGTTTCTATTCAGGTGCTCTTGAATTGTTCAGCACTCAAAACTACATAGAAGCACAGGCCGCACCAATATTTTAAAAAGATGGAGCTTGGTCTGTCTAGAAAGTATCCGCCTGCTTAGCTATTTCCTCAATCCATAATAGCATCTGTTGGCACAGTAATTCTACTCCTTGTATTTATGTCGGGGTTATTGTCTTGTGTGACCACAGACTCCAGGTAGGTTTCTCTTTAACCTTTTCAGATCTATACGCCCTGATAGCAACTGCCTCAGCTTCTTTGGAGATTGGAACTTTGTTTTGGACTCATTGACTTGTAATCCTAGCCTGCCTGCAGTACCCACCAGTGCAAGAAAACCATCGGTGACGGCCTTTAGGGAATGCCCCACAATGTTTATGTCATCCGCAGCTGGACAAGCCTACTAAATGGTGGGAAATCTGTAGACAAAAATTTAGCATTGGTGTACAGGCATCCTCTAACTACTGTTGACATAAAATTGCAAACATTTAAGAATTATGTAGATTTCGTTTTTTACATTCCGATCTTTGCCTGAAACGAGAACATCTTTTTGGTTCTGAGACTTTAGCTATTTCCACATTCCAGAAATTCAATGTCTGTTTAAAATTATTGACACTATTAGCGTGCATCAAGGGAAAATACATGATTTAATTTCCACCAACTCAAGGTTATTTTTTAATGACCGCTTTAGCAATAAAATAAGGAACGAAAAACTAATCACTTGAATCGAAACAGTTAATCGTTAAAATGTATTCCGCCATTAAAGGCATCTGTGATGATAGAAGATAATGTATTTCTTCTTCTCAAATACTCCTTGCGCTAAAGGAGTTTGCGAATATTGATGCTATTCTGCGAAAGAAGGGAGGAAACATTTACACTTGCTGTGGCATAATGCTACTACTCTACGATAGCTCTCTCACACTCAGAGGCTTTTATAGATTCAATTTTTATGGGTATAACTACGTATCTCCAGAGTAAATAATTTTCTTGTACAAACACAACAAGAAGGAACTCAGGATTTATTATCATTCTGAGTACTACCATTTTATAGGAAAAATAATGAATGAATAATTATTTGTGTCGGTAGAACACATTTTTAATTTATTACTTTACTAGCTTTTCCCCGCGGCTAAGTTCGCGTGGAATTTGGTCTGCCACATAAAGTTTCGTGACAGATCATTTTAAATAAATAATTTAATTTTTGTTTTTTACTATAAGTTACTTGTACATCCAAAATTTCAGATGGATAACTTCAAAACTGACGGATTCCATACAATCTTTGAACCCCTATTATATTAAGGGGGAAACCCTTGGGGGTGGAATTATCCAAATTTCTTTCTTAAATTATACAAAGAACCTATCTGCAAATTTCAAGATGCTAAGTTCCTGATTTGCCTTTAATTATGTACTATAATGGATTCTCCACAGTACCTAAAAACTGTCTCGGGGCACGTGCCCCCTTGCCACATCCCCCCTAAATCGAACCTTTCTGTAGCCTATGTGTTATTTTGATGTACAACCTATATTACTGTAAAATTTCATCCAAATCCGTTCAGTAGTTTTTGCGTGAAAGAGAGACAAACATACAAACTTTCGCATTTAAAAAATTAGTAGGATTAATACTTGTTAAGTAGTGTTACTATGTAAATAGATGAATTCTTTATCGATTGTGGGCAGCATATGTAAAACCAATCATATTTCTAAATTAGATATTTCTAAATCATGTGACTTATCACTACATTATTTACCAGTAGAGAACAGTGACTGAAGATCAAATTTCCGATCAAAATTTGCGAGGTAGAAGATGCCGAAACTAGCCTTTCTAACGGATATGAAGGATTATTGTGTGTGTGAAAATCTTAATCTCGGAAAAAAGCCAAAAGGCAAAATTGTTATAAAATCAGATAAGAAATTAAAAGCTAAGAAAAATACTGCTAGGCAGAAGTACGAATTCCCTGAGAAGTAAGTGATATTTGAAAATTTTATAATATTTTATTCAGTAAATTTTTAATTAAAAATGATAAAGATTGTCTACTGCAAGATTATTGGTGAAATAGAATAAGAATTTATTTGCATTATTTATAGTAAAGTAATAATTGTGTAACTACTGAAATATGTTTAAATTCAAAACGTGTAACTTCTTAACTGACGAACTAATTTTGCCTGCTTTTCGGTATTTACTCGTTAAAAATGGTTAGTATATATATATATATATATATATATAAGAATACCTTTTTCATTGACAAAATTGCTCGGAACCGGCATCGTGTGTGCAAAACTGACTCGGCACTGCATTTCTGAACATCACCAGTGTTTTCTGTGAGCTTCACGTTCGTTCTTCTTAGAGTGTCGTATCTCATGGTTGGTGGTAATCAAGGGTATTCTGATCTTTGACGTTGCTGTTGTAAACTAATCAACAGATTTACAATGGTACCTATATCGGACATTTCCTACCATGGAAATCTACCTCCTTCTTATAGGTTTTCTCCCTCTTTATAAATTGCAGTATCCTCGGATAACTTCTCCCAAATATGTTCACGTAGGCTTCCACGGTCTTTGGTATTGTGCATATGTTCTTCTTCCGGAAAGGACCGTGTGGTGTTGGTGTTGTTTGCCAAGCATTCTCTCATCGTGTTGTGAGCTTTTTCAGGGCTAGTAAGTAAATGAAGAGCGGATTTTTTTTTTTTTTTTTTTTTTTTTCCAAGCCCCTGGAATCGTGATCACCTGAAACAGACTTACATACTAACGTATATTAATAAATTTATATATGTACATATATACAACTCATTTCCTGCACCGGGTGCATTTTAAGATGGTTTTGAGGATGTTTAAGGATTGAGGTCATGGGGTATAACTAGGATCGGATATCCAGTGATGGGGCTCACTGGTTGTTTGAAAAATTATAAAAACTAAAACTAAGACTTAAAACTAAACTAAAACTAAGCGTAATGATAATGCACCTCAGTCGATACGGAGGGAACTTACATACTGTTGCCAGCGCTGTGGCCGGCTCGCTGGTCTCAATGTGCTGAATAGCGGGTTAGTGCAGTGTTGGAGGCTATCAAAGAATTTGATATGCCTCCGTGTTATAAAATCTGTGACCGTCGGTAGTCCGAGAGTGTCATGAATTATGTCTGTCTTTGAGCGCTGTAGTGTAGTATGTCGTACTATACGCCTTAATATGGTGTTTTGAAACTGCTGGAGTCTCTTCGTGGTAGTCGGAGATATGTTATTGAGCATTGGTGCTCCGTAGAGAAGGGCAGGTCTGAGGACCCCCTTGTATATCATTAGTTTCAGGCGTAATGATAAATTCGGTGAAGTAAGCAGGTGGTTCAACCTGTAGGACTTTATCCTAGTCTGTCTGATCTTTCTCATGCAGTGCTGGGACAACGTCAGGTGCCTGTCTAGGGTGACGCCCAGATACACTATCTGATTGGCCGGATGGTTCTCGCTGTCCCCCACTCTATAGACCGTCGGTAGAGGGCGCTTGTTTTTCTGAAATGAAAATACAACACAGTCGGTCTTCTTGGGATTGACTGTAATATTTAATCTCTCCAGCTTGTCAGTTATCTCCTTACAGGCCGCCTCTGCCTGTCGTAGAGCTATCTTAGCGTTCAGTGAGCTACTGTAAATTGCTATATCGTCGGCGTAAGCCGCGACAGTGGCCTTGCTGTACCTCGCTCCAACAGTTTCCGCCGTGTAGATCGAAAAGAGAACTGGTGATAACACAGAGCCCTGGGGCACACCACAAGTGAGATCAAAGGGATTGGACAGCTCTTCGCCGACTCGAACCTTAGTTGAACGTCGCGTCAGAAAGGACCGTATTATAGTATAGAGCTGCTCGGGAAACTCGTTGTCCTGCAGTGTCTTACATAGAAGACTATGGGACACTGAGTCGAACGCCTCCGTGCAGTCTATAGATATCATAGCGGTTGCCGTGTTCTTAGCGGTGTTCTCGCTGACTTCCGCGTGTAACTTCGCCAGATGGTGGTCCGGGCACAGTCCGGCTTGGAAGCCAGTCTGTTCCGGTGGGATTAGTGCTACTTCCGAGCAATAGGTTTTGAGATAATTAAGAATAATTTTCTCAAAAACTTTGCCCATGTGCGGAAGCAGGCTAATAGGTCGGTAGTCGGCTGGCTGATTTCCGGTTCTCGCAGGCTTCAGGAGCGGGAAGAGGGTAGCTCTTTTCCATGCTTCAGGGAAGTATCTTAGCCTGAGACAGGAGTTGTAGAGGTTTGTCAGATGAGCTAAGCCTCTCCGCGGTAGATGTTTCAACAATACAGTCTGTATCCCGTCGGAGCGTGGAGCTTTACTACCTCGCGAACGACGGAGTATCGCCTTCAGCTGCTTCGGAGATACAAACATATAATTGTTGCCGATCTCTTCTGTCGGTAATTCGGACGTGTCTATGGTCCGTTTTGCTATTACGTCACCGTAGTGATCTGCAAACTTAACAGCCTGCTCCTGGTCTGTTAGTATCATGTCTCCATCCTGAAGCCTTGTGTAGTTCCTCTTTCTAGTGCTCGTCCTAAGCAGCTTCCAGAACTTTCTGTGGTCACCATGTGTGGACCGAAGCTTTTCATGCCACTGAGCAGTCCGCCATTGTGTCATGAGGTTTCGAATCTGAGTGGTAAGTGAATTTACCACCGATTTGACCTCGTAGTCTCTGGTCCTGTACCACTTGTTCTTCCACTTATTGCGGAGGGCGATAAGTTTTAGAATATGATCAGGTGGGGGACGCAGAGCTGGTGGTAGGGGCCTGAACTTGGGGATTGCTGCATCAGCGGCGCTTCTGATTACATCAGTGAAGTACTCTATATAGAGGTCTACTTCACTCGTCGTACGTAGAGTAGGTACCGTCGGAAGATTATGGTAGATCTGAGATTTAAAAAATTCCCAGTCTGCCTCTTGGTACTTGTACCTATTCGGCGGAGGTGGCACCGGTGCTTCCCCATCTAGCAGGTAAAGCACGGGTAGATGGTCCGTCGTTATTAGATCGAGCGTGACGCAATCGATGAATCGGTGCGGCTGCCGTGTGAGTAGGAGATCAACCGTAGACCTAAAAGAAGGGTTTGCCCTATGCCTAAATGTATAGGTATTAGGATGGACCACGTTGAACGGCGATTTTAACACTATCTTCCCCGCTGCGTTACAAGATTTGTTATTCCAAAGGGAATGTCGGGCGTTCAGGTCACCCACTACCCAATGGTTTGTCCTCTTGGCGCATTCGTTGAGCAATCTCTGAAATTCTTCTGGGGATGTGCGAGGTCTCCGGTATAGGCCTGTGATAGTGGTGGGTTTGTCCAGAAGAACTTGGACCGTTACGGTGTGTAATTTCTGGTCCGTTACAGCCGCAGGTGGGGGAAGTTTCCTCCACTTGATGCCGTGGCGAATCGCTATCAGGACTCCATCATGTTGATCTCCTGCCAGATCGTAACCTGGTATGCGCACACGCTGGTCGCTCACTCTGGTGTCGGTGAGTACAACTATTGTGGGGTCGCTCTGTGCTATTAAGGCGTATACCTCCGTAATCTTCGGCAAAAGTCCGTCTGTGTTGAAGTTCAATAACGTTAAGTTGCTATTCATGGTGATAAACCAGAGAGCATCTCGACGAGTTTAGCTGTAGCTAAACTAAGTTGTTTAATATTTTCCGCCAGGGCCATGGCCCATGGAGGAGTCTGTGTCCAGTCGTGTAGTGGTGGGGGTGGTGGGGATGTCAGCTCGGGTCGGTCCGCTGCAGCTCGGGCCTGAGCCCTAGTCTGTCTGAGGTGGGGAAAGTCCTCTTCCCTGATTGGCCCGGTGGGGCGGGTGGTCTCTGGCTGGGTCCGTTTGGTGGTGGGGGGTACCCTTGTTGTGGCCGGTCTGGCCTGAGTCGGGGCAGGCTTGGCGAACTTTTTCTTCAAATTTGCTAGTCTCTCGACTAGCTTTTTTCTAAACTCGCATCCCGTGAAGGAGGCTACGTGCAAACCGCCACAGTTTGCACACTTCACTGGGACCTCGTTTCTCGGGCATTGCGCTACGGAGTGGGGTCCGGCACACCTGACACAAGCCACTGTACGCCTACAGTGGTTTTTGGTATGCCCAAATAGCTGGCATCGATGGCACTGTACGATGCCCTTCTTTGCCGTGTATGGCTTGGCCTTAAAGGTAACACTTCCTAAGGCTCTAAGTTTTTGGATTTTGTCCAGAGTAACTTCTGGACCTGTTGTGATGATAATTAGGGGAAGATCTGATTTCTTCCCATCTTTGTCACTCCTTTGCATCCTTCTTACATCAAGGATGCCGGACAATTTGTTTGCCAGTTCGCTCTTAGCGTCCTCTAGGTCAAAGTCTAGATCTAGGCCGTACAGAACAAATTTTTTGTTCTTTGGCCCTGTGGCAGTAGCGTAGGTGTGAAACTGACTTTCTGATTTCGTGAAGAAATCAGACATGGCCCTATGGCTTTCAATAGAGGAAGGAAATATCCTAACTCCATTTTTTATATTTTGAACTTGAAAGCCCAGAAAACCATGGGCTTTTAGTTGGACTAGTGTCTTCACAGCGCTAGTGGCGCCACTGAGGACAATGGGTGGTGGTCTTTTAAGTGTGGTCTGTCTGGTCACTGTATCACATGCACTACCACTATTACATGCACTGAGAGGTGAATACTTATTAGAGGTACTTACAAAAGTAGAGCTCGTGAAGGAGGTTGGCTGATTGGCTACTCTGCACGTCTTCTTGGGTAGCACAAATTCTACCTCGGCCGCCGCACTGCGCTCCTGGCGGACTTTCCTCGAAGTTGCAGTCTTGCTGGCTCCCGCCTGTTGCTTGGTTGATGTGCTGTCCAACTCCATCGCTGGCATCGCGCACCTACACTCACAACTGGAAACTGACTGAACACAAACTGGACTCTCACTGGAGCGACGCTGCCCGTACCCAATAGGGTGGCTGCCTTGGCTAGTTCCACACAAGGTGTGGGCCTCGACAACTTCCAGGCGCTGATCCTCGTGAGTAGAAAGCGTAAGATGCAGGCTGGTAGTTAGATCCTAAGATGTTCACTGCTCGGCTGCTGGGGGTGGAGTGATGTCGAAGAGCGGATGGTGGAGTCGGGGTATATATACCTTGGCGTGGTCTCGGTCGAAGTCTGGCTTCCCATTGGCTCGTTTTGTCGAGTCCGTAGGGCTTGTTGTGTTCGGGAGGGTTCGTGTGTGTTCTGTATTGTCGTATTGGTATGGATGGTGTTGTATGTACGAGTCTTATGTTTTATGGCAGGATATCAGTTTTTACTGTCTTGTAACCGTCTTCCTTATTGAAATTATTGGTTTCTTTGGTAATTTCAATGGCCTCTCTTATGATGCGGAGATGATAATTAATTAATTCTTTAACCAGTATAGCTGTGTTTTCGAAAGGTATGTAGTGGTTAGTGTTATAGAAGTGTTCTGTAGTAAAAATCGGCTTTAGCAAAACATTTGATATAGGAGGTAAACAGAAAGATACAAAATGAGAAGATTAAAATATAAAAAAAGGTGGAATATAAAGATTTTAGAAAAAAACTAGTTTAATTATAACTGTATACAATTAGAATGAAGTTGTTAAATAATATAACAGAGTATACCTAATTTCTATACGTTTCTTCTATATTCACATCATATTTTATATCTACACAACTTCATTCTAATTGTATACAGTTATAATTAAACTAGTTTTTTCTAAATCCTTCATATTCCACCTTTTTTTATATTTTAATCTTCTCATTTTGTATCTTTCTGTTTACCTCCTCATTTTTCTTTCCCTTTATATTATGTTTACTTTTTTATCCTTTCTGTACATTTATTTTCTGTATTTTATATTCGTTATCTTTAATTATTATATCTGTCACTATTTTAATTTCTGTTTATTATCTTTAATATTATTATATCTGCCTCTATCTTAATTTTAGTATATTCTGTCACTAATTTAATTTTCTATATTACATGTCACTATATTCTTGTTACTGTAATGTTTTTACATATTTTTTGTTCTGTTTGTTTCTCTCTCATAGCCCTGAAGATGGCCTACATTGTAGGTCGAAACGTCGGCACACAATAAATAAGTATGCACTTATTATGGTGTTTTAATTGACTGCACCCCAACTATTTCTTTCTTACATTAGTAATACTATCGGTACAAGGGATTTTGATGTTAAATATCTAGGCTTACCTTTGCCTTTAAAGGAATATTGTGAGTACACAATAATAGACACTTTTGTTCACAGTTAATTTATTAACACACAACTAACATGCACCAGAACAATAGAACCACAGGAACTTGTAACCTAGAGAGAGGTTAGCAGTCATGCCAATTCGATTATCTTTGACATTTGACGACATTATATTCTCATTTCAATTGATTGGATCTTTTTCATGTGATTTTTTTTTAATGTCCAGAATTCAATTCCATAAGCAGCTGCGGGAATATATAGAACTTCGAAATGCTTATACTTAGTTTTAAGTCAAGGTTAAGGGCAAAGTATACCCATCCTCATTAAGTTTAAGTCAAGGTCAAGGTCAAAGTATACCCACCCTCATTAAGGAAGCTCTTGCGATCTTTGATCTTCTATTTATTTCTAGAATGTGATAATTCTCTTCGTTTATTAAGCATTATTATTCTTTAACCCTGTCTATAGTGGTGTTGTTAACAATTAGTGTTTGCTGGAGATTTTAGGTTGTTGACTAATGTTCGTTTAAGTATTTTGTTTTTTTATGATTCAGTGCCAATTCATTACTACAATTATTGATAAGACATACAAGCTGGCTATGGTGAATATAGTATCATCTGCATATCTGAAATTATTAATAGTATTTCCATTGACCAGTACAGCGCCTGTATTATCTACAAGTGGTTCTCTCAATATTTTCTTAGAATACACATTAAAATGTACTGGTGACAGCACGCATCCCTGTCTGGTATCTCTGTAAGTGTCGGCTTTCTTTGTCTTATATCCGACTACGACATTTTTCTTACGACAGAGTGTCTTAAACATCAGACTTACACTTATGTTGTCAATATCTGTATTTTTAAGGGTAAATATTAATTTTGTACGTTATACTCTGTCAAAAGCCTTCTTGTAATCAGTGTAACATAAATGCTAAGTTCACATCCCGCCACCTTGATATTCACAGTATTTCATAAATAAATTTTACTGAAATTAGTGTCAAATAAAAAACTGAAATGTTATAGCTCTGAATTTATAACTTTTATATAAAAAGTAATAATGCAATATTGAAATTGATGTGAAATATGCTCTAAATATTGATCGAAACTATTTATTTATTTTGTGGGGAAAGGTTTACAAGCTTAGTTTTATCACCCCTTCTTTTACTTTTCTTTATCATATAATGTCTTGTAGTTAATGAGCCAGGTATATAATTAATAATGAGAGAATACGACAGAGCAGGCTACCATTCTCAGTTGTTATCTTACAGCATCATTATAATAACCTATAACATTAATATAATAACCTGTTTTTCATAGATTGTCTCTTAATATATATACTACATTAAATGCAAGCTAAACGCAATTAACCATGCCAGAAATAGTGAAAATGAAACAACTCTTTTTATGAAGTGTGGGGTTTCTAGTCAAAGGGATGAGGCAATAGAAAGCTTTAACAGAACACGAGGCAAATTTCTGTCGATTTTTTCTCAACCCTTATCGATTTTTTTTAAACTACATTTATTGTAATCGGATTGTTATTCTACTTCTATTCCTATTCCGTTTGCATAAAACCGAGAAGAATCAAATTAATTTTTAAATAGATCAATGAAGTTTTAAGGGCAACAAAATGTAGGATTTGCTTTTGTACTTTTATGATTTCAAAAATTTCCTTATTAAAGTCGATTTCGTTACATAATTTTGTTTCCAACACATATTTTTAAACCAAAGATTAAATATTTTCTGAAGAAAGTTTTTCCACCAATAATTTTGAAGTAGCTACCTAAAGAACATGTAATCTATTTTAATATTTTTTTCAGAAAATTTCAACAACTTGAACGCTTCTTTTTGAATACACCCCGAAGACAAATGAGACAGCAGAAAAACAAAGAACGGAGCAAACAAAATAACAAACCAAAAAAAGTAGTTAAGCAACAAACAGAACAATTCACTCAAGAAGACTGGCCTGGAAACAAGCAATATCAGGGCCATAATAATCACAACAGAGTCCACAATGAAATTAATGATATTCAGCCGGTGGGCTGTGAAGAAAGCAAATTGCAGGCGGAACCTGCTGAGTAAACATTTGTGGAATTATTTCATGTGAGATTAGTAAATCCGATTTTAATCCCGTTTATTTTTTTATAAACGATAAACTGGTTAGATTTACAAGTCAATACGTTTTCTTAGATTTGTCATAACGTCCATTGTTAATATTAATTAAAAATAAAGGAATGTTAGGTAGTGAACGGATACAATTTTCATAGAGCTGAGTAAAATTCCGTTCCATTCCTACCATTATGGAATTTAAAGAAAGTTTTGGGGAGCGAACTAAAAGGCAGAGTCGGAAATGAAAGGGGAAGTTCAATATTACTCTCTCCTCATTTCCAAGAAACGCAGCACCATTTAACTGGTCCATTTCGTGTGTGGCATTTTGTGGGTTGACCATTTCGAGTAAGGGTGTATAGTTTTGGGCTGTCGATAAACTTTATTCACGTACCTTCTGATAATCGTTCTCCTTTATATATGACTTGTTATTTTGAAAGTCGGTGAAGGGAAATTATCCCCAAGATTTGTTGGCTTAGGTAGCATACGTAAATAATTATAACCCAGCAGAAAAAAAACACTGTTACTAAAACCCCGCATGTGGGACGAAAAACTGTTTTGTAAAATTTGCTAGAAGTTATCCTACGAAATGAACTCTTCCTAATGCTTTGACGACACTCAATGTACAGAATCAAAATAGGATCGTTGTCGGCTGGATGATTTTGAACTTGTCTAAGTCAGGTTTTGGAAAGAGTGTGATTTCTGTTTTCAACTGTACTTCCGAATCGTGTCATTCTCGTGTCATTATTATAGTGCATGAGTGGCTAAGTCAAGCCTTGGATGAAATATGAATATTGCTAATATTTTAACTCTATTCCAAGCCAAATACTACGAGAATGACACGATGCCTCAGTAGAATGAAATCATTCTGGACTAATACTAGCACTTATTCACTGAGGCTGAACTTGGTACAAAAATATGTAGATGTCACTATTTTAAAATGACTTAAGATTCTTCGTTTTTGCAACATTACTAATCTTTCCAATAAACAGTTTTCCCTATTTAAGAGATTTTTTCTGACCTACACCTGGACCATTTTCTTCCTCAAATATTATAATAAACATTTTAAAATATAATTAATAAGAACGGTTTGATGGTTTTAATTACTATTAGGGAAGATAAAATTGAACATCAATTGCTTTTTTTGTATATTTCTGAGATGTTACAAGGATAACTAATGATCACAATCGTTCGCACTCGTGAAACTGAAATTTGAAGGCCCCATGTTTAGCCTATTGAGAGTTTTCTTAGCAGGTTGGGGTAAGGTTGCTGGATCGTACATTTCACCGCGAGTCCATATTTCCCATGCATCTGAAAGTAATAGAAAAAAAAATTCATTATCACTATCATTCATTTCTTAAATGACCACTTACGATAATCATTACGCAATAAATACTACGAGGCGAGATTTCGCATCACGCTAAGACCGTTACAAAGCTCATACTGCCAGTCGAGACTTCGTATCAAGCTATACTCACAAGGAGCTGCTCAAAGTGTTCGCATCACGGTGTACCTACATACTAGCAGCTGTTCGGAGTTTCGCATCACGCTATACACACACAAGAAAAGCGGTATAGAGTAGAGAGAGAAGCGTCTTAGTGGCGAGTAGCGTTGTAATTGAACTATTAATTCAACGAAAATATCTAATAAAAAATCGCGTTTTTATCGTATGCTATAAATGCAA
This sequence comes from Arma custos, assembly GCA_037127475.1. Classification (NCBI taxonomy): domain Eukaryota; kingdom Metazoa; phylum Arthropoda; class Insecta; order Hemiptera; family Pentatomidae; genus Arma; species Arma custos. The sequence goes on from CM073760.1 coordinate 42,191,627, forward strand.
AATATGTTTTCTTCTGTTTTTATTTTCATCCACACAATACAAGTAATTAACAATCAGCGGATTGCCTGACTGGAAAATAATACAGAATTACATGAAAGGCATGACGAAGAACAGTAGCCAACAACTGCCTCTCCTTTGGCTTGCTTTAATTTTCTACTGTAACAGACCACTCATCCACGTCCTTTTTAGTCTCCTCCTAGTGTTCTCAGGCATGAGAGTCGTGACCATTTGTTGTATCAATGGGTTTGGGTGTCCGTTTAGTTTTTCTTGAAAGCGTTTCTAGTACGTTCGTATGTGTTCGACAACCGTTTGTAATTTTATGTAGAAGTAAGTGGTCTGGGTAGATTTTTAAGTTTGTATTTTTAAGTCCGTATGTTTTGTTATTGACGTACCATGGTGCTTTGGTGATAAGTTTAAGCAGTTTTGACTGAAAAGTATGTCCTGAAATACACCGGCTAAGATCGGTCTTATTGAAGATAGCTGTGAGCCCTGTCGGACTGAGAAAAATATGTCTGCAAGGAATAAGAGGAGAATCAGATAATAAGTGTGTGGTAGTACAGTCTTCAGCTTTAAGAGAAGCCCCCTGTGCCAGAACTTGTCGAATGCTAGGGCGACATCCCGAAATACTCCAGTTGCATATAACTTCTGCTCTAGTGCTGTCGATATGTAGTCTGAGTTACATATCACAATTACTCTGTGTAATTGTTGAGTAGTCGAGTGTGATTTTCGAAAACCGAATTGATGGTGAGGGATTATATTTTCGTCAGTCAGTAACTTTATTAATCGGGGATAAAGCAATTTTTCAAAAATTTTACAACAAATAGGGAGACGCCTAATAGGTCTGTACGAGGAAGGGTTACTGATATCTATATCTTGTTTTTTAATCATTGTATCAAAAGAATATTTCTAAAGGGGAATTTCGTAGTTCTAATTATTGAATTATAGATTGTCGTTAGGAACACTAGAGCTTTCTTAGGCATTTGCTGGAGCACCTCGGCATTTATTAGTCGTAGACCGGGCTTTTTGTTTTTTGGTAAATGTCTAATTAGTTCTACTGCTTCTGTTGGAACGAATGAAGGCGGTGGTAATGTTAGTTACGACAGCATGCGATATGTGTTATTTACAGATATTTCGTGTTCTGTGTTTGTGAAGCCAGTATGTAGAGTAAACACGGAAGAAAGATGGTCGGCAAAAATCTCAGATTTTTTCTCGTCCGACACAGCCCAAGAGCCGTCTTCTTTTTTAAGAGGCCGACATCTCTTGGTGTTTTAAGAGTCTTTTGGTATGCTTCAATAAACTTCCATGGTCTGTCGATAGGGATTTAATATAATTGTCATAGTTTGATCTGTTAAACTTGGTAATTTGACGTTTTAGTTCATTATTCAGTTTGTTAAATGTCCGTATATCTGATGGTTGTCTATTAGTTTGACATATTTTACGGGCTCTTCTCTTCGCCATGATCAGATCTCTAATAAACTGCGGGTAGCTTGGTAAACTATCTGCTTTTCTATCCCTGGGTATTGATGGTAACCACGCTGCGTCTTGAATACCTGCTGTGAACTTTTCCACTGCCTTCTCTAGTTCTTCTTCATTTTTTATAGAAATAGGAATTGAGAGTTGAGTATTGAGATAAGTTCTGTATAAATCCCAATCCATTATACCCTGTGTGAGGGCAGGTCTTTTTTATGCCTCAGAAGGCTCTTCGCACAGGATCATTTGCACTAGAGAATGATTAGGGAAAAGATCAGAGCTCGTATTTACAGTCTTGTGTACTGTTCTGAGTTCTTTTGTAATAAAAAAGTCCAGTAAGTCCGGGGTTTTCAGTATAGAAGTAGGCCAGTAAGCAGGAGAATTTGGAGTTGATTTATCTAATGAAAGTTCATGAAGAGCATCCCACAAGTTCCTACCTCTTGGAGTACACAATCTTGAACCCCAGCATTGGTGTTTCGCGTTCAATCACCTCACTCACCTCCTGCGATAAAACATCTACCTAACCGTTTCAAAAACTCAGAAAACATCGAGGATGTAAGCTTGTATCTAGGGGGACAATAAACTGCAGCATATTTTTTTGTTTTGTATGTAATGTAATCCCAGTTGTCTGTATATGTGGTGTGATGGGTAAATGAATGGGACTGTGTTTTAATGACGATTTGATGATAATGGCGGTGCCACTGTGTGCCGTTTTGTCAGTGTGGAAGAAGGGGCTCCTAATAATAATTCGCTAACCTTCTATCCGAGCGAATTTGCCGGTTGTGAATTCAATAAAAAACCTAATAGTTTTGATTAGGGTGACAATTTCCCCAAATACACATAATTGAAGCTATAAAAGGAAAGAAAAGAAATTTATCAAGTAAATACAAATAAAAACATCCAAAAATGAGTAAATGATAAATATATAATAGAAAAATAGAAAAAGAACAATTATAAAAATATTAATATGCAAAGTTATTTAAAAGTAAATAAAAAGGTTATGAAAAAAAAAGAAAACGCACTAAGCTATTATTTACATAAAAAAAATAATTAACTTATTTACTAAAGAGAGATGAGTCTTAAAACAAAGATATTACTGGTCTGTGAATCAATGAAAAACTGAGAAATGAACTGAGTTCTTGAAAAGTGTTGAGCTCTTGATAGCGATGACTTGATGATTCGAAATGATGATGAGTAGAAAAATTAAATGTCTCTTACCGGTAAGTCCAAAATTAGATCAAAATAGCGAGAAGTTTTACTGGTGAGAGTTGACAAAATTCTAGTTGAAGAAGATGTAAAAGTGATGAAGAAGTGGCGACAAAATCAAGTGTAGAGTAGCAAGCAACCTTCTCACAGGGCAACTGTCTTGAGACTGATGTTGTTTTGTTTTTTCGAACATTACACTTAATATTTAAACATATGTTTCGAAAATTACTCTCTGAATTCTTTTGTTTCCTTTTAATAAATTTTATTTATGTTAGAATTATATAAAACAAACAAAAAAAAATCTAGCTTTTAATGCAATAAAATATTCATTTGGAAATAAAAAACATAAAATAAAAAATAGTTATTGATACCCGACATACCGCCCACCAAATTTGAGTACAAATTTCCCAGGTATATTAAGAGACTAGGAGGGTATCAATGGAGCTAAACGAGAAAGAGGACGAGTGTACTCAGCCGTATAGGTTCTCACTTTGACTACTCTAATTTCACAGGTCATGTATGTATTTCACAAGTGTTCCCTGGTAAAGATGGTATAATTAGAGTAGTCAAAGTGAGAACCTCTACGGCTGAGTACACTCGTCCTCTTTCTCGTTTAGCTCCATTGATACCCTCCTAGTCTCTTAATATACCTGGGAAATTTGTACTCAAATTTGGTGGGCGGTATGTCGGGTATCAATAACTATTTTTTATTTTATGTTTTTTATTTCCAAATGAATATTTTATTGCATTAAAAGCTAGATTTTTTTTTGTTTGTTTTATATAATTCTAACAATGCCGACATGACTACTTAAATTCTCTACAACAACAAAGCAAGTGGAACACTGATTCGGCAAATGTAGCAGTCGACAAGCTGGTGCTTCTTATCGATTCTAATGTACCGCCTCTCAATTGGCCTGTTACATACAGGCGGTACATTAGAATCGATAAGAAGCACCAGCTTGTCGACTGCTACATTTGCCGAATCAGTGGTCCACTTGCTTTGTTGTTGTAGAGAATTTAAGTAGTCATGTCGCCATTGTTTCCAAATATTTCCTATGCTTTGATGGATAAGATTCCACCTTGAAATAGGATGACGGGATGGTTCCATTGATTCTGGTTCTGGCAGTGCAACCAAAGGGGCGCCAATCAAGAAATGGCCTGGTGTCAAGACATCTAAGTCTTCAGGAGAAGATGACATTGGATGCATAGGTCTTGAGTTCAAAATTGCTTCAATGCGACTACCCATCGTAGAGAGTTCTTCAAAGGTAAGGGGATGGCCATCCAATACTCTCCTGAGGTGGTATTTAAAAGACTTTACACCAGCCTCCCATAATCCACCAAAATGAGGCGCAAAAGGTGGGATAAAACTCCAATCTATTCCTCGGTGAGCGAAATAGTTTTCGATGTCCCTTTTCTTGGAGTATTCGTTCCACCATGAGTATAGCTCTTTCAAATGTCGTGACGCACCTACAAAATTTGTTCCATTATCGGAGAACATTCTGCTAGATAGTCCTCTTCGAGCTATAAATCTGTCGAAGGCAAGCTAGAAAAGTTACTGTTTTCAATTGCGATACGAATTCAATGTGCAGCGCCTTTGTGCTCATGCACACAAGCAAGCAGGCGTATGCCTTTCCATGGGCTGCCTTACGGCGAGAAGATTCACGGATTGAGAATGGACCAGCAAAATCAATTCCAACATTTATAAAAGTTCGCCCTTGTTCGAATCTTGACAATGGCAAATTTCTCGTAAACGGTGTATAGGGTTTGACTTTCAAACGATGACATTTCAGACAGCGATGAATTCGAGTGCGTATAAGACGTCTTGCAGAAATAATCCAAAAGTGCTGATATAGTAAGGAATGAAGTAGCTGATGCCCAGCATGTAGGTAAGCGATATGGAAATGGTCGACAAGTAGTTCTACAAAACGTGATTTGTAAGGTAGTAACACTGGATGTTTAGCATCATAAGATAAAGGGGCATTACTAAGGTGACCGCCCACCCTGTACACTCCACAAGAATCTATGAAAATTGATAAAGACTTCAACGAGTTGTTGCAATACTCATATTGCCAAAAAGGGAGAACATGAAAGTCCAAAAGGTAATCGATTAAATTCAAATTTGGCTAGGTGATCGAAACTTTCAGCTCTAAAAAATAAATGAAGATAAGAACGATCCTCAGGAGCAATCAAAATCTGCAGATACATTTGACAGATATCGGCTGTCATGACTATTTGTGGTAATCGAAATTTTAACAACACATCTATGATCTCCGGTTGTAGTTTGGGACCTCAAAGTAAGTAATCATTGAGAGATCCATTAAAGGTTGAAGCTGAACCATCAAAAACTATACTCAGTTTGGTACTTGTGCTCCTTTTCAATGCACAGTGGTGAGGAAGAAAATATTTTCCCGGTTGAAAAACTGGGTGGTAAGTAACATTTTTGCAGATATTCTTCAAAAACTTTTCCATATTCCAATTTCAAAATTGGTTTTCGTTCGAATTTTGTTTTTAAGTTTTTAAAACGTTTTAAGGCCATGTGCTTGGAGCTTTCTAAATTAGGTGGTTGCTTTTTAAAGGGTAAACGGACTGTGTATCTCCCAAAGGGTATTCGATAGTGTGTTTTTCTAAAATGATCTTCGCTCTTTACATCAAGCGGATTCATTCTCGAAACATTATTTATTTCTTCGACTTCCCCAAAACGGGTAATCAGCTGTGATAAATCCTGAGGTTCAGACGAAGGCACAGAATTGGCAAGCAAGGTAGAGCTATAAGTAGAGGGAGTTGAAGTTGAAACAGGTCCTAACAAAATCCATCCAAGAGAGGTTTTCATAGCATTGGGGAATCCATGAGCCGAATTTGTTACTTCTCCATTTAATATTTTCCCAAATAAATCGCAACCAATTAGAAAATCTATAGGCCCTGGTTGATAGAACATTGGATCAGCCAGATCTAAATGTCGGAAATGTTGGACTACATTATCCATAACGGTTTCACAGGGCATTTCGTTACTAATATGATCAATAATAATTGCGTATGTGTGATGAGTGGATGATTCTTCCTTATTAGGAGAAATAGCGCAAAGAACTTGGTGTTTACAACCAGAAATGGGATTGCTCCCGAAACCAACTAACTTCTGAGAATTTTGAATAAGTGGCAAACGCAATCGTCGTGCACATTGTGAAGTGATGAATGAGCGTTGAGACCCACTATCAATTAAAGCGCGTACAACCTGGAAACAACCTGAGGAGTCTTTAATCCTAATTAATGCAGTACCCAGAAGAACATTTACTTTTCCACTTGAAGTCGACGATAATACAGCTTCTGGGTTTGAAAGATTCAAGTTGTTGGTAGCTGTTTGTGAAGAATCAGAATGGGTAGGTGTATTGCACGATTTCCTTGCATTAGAGTTTTCAAAAGAGTTAGTTCGAAGCGCTGAATGTGCGATAGGTATAGAGGGACCTTGATTTCGATTAGATGAGGTGCGGGGATCAGAACCTTTCGGAAAATGTAAAAGGGAATGGTGACGTAAATTACACTGCTTGCAGAAGTTTGTAGAGCTGCATTTCGAAGCTGAATGACCAGAACCCAAACAGTTGAGACAACGATTTAACAATTTTATCTTTTCAAATCTTTGCCTGGGTGCAAGTGATCGAAAATTAGAACAGCTGTAAATTCTATGGCTTTCCTTACAAAGGGGGCATTCAAAACGAATGATGGCTGCTGTGGAAGACATCAAAACCTTTTTTGACTGGTAAGTAGGTTGGTAGTTAGTGTTAACTGAAGTGGGGTTTTGATATGCCGTTAGATTATTGGATTGGAGATGAATAATTGATTGAAAGATAAAATCAGAAAATTCCTTCCAATTTGTATCCGAATTCGTTTTCAAAACGTTCTCGAGTTTTAGTGTCTAATAACCTGATAGCAAAAGTGTATAATATGAATCCGGCGGCATCATCTATGTTCAATCTATTAAAGGCTGCAGCACTTTCAAGAATAACTGAAGAAAAGTGTTCAAGGGTAGCGAGACAACATTTTTGAAGGGGTAGAAAATTAAATATATTCATCAAATGATGAGTTGCTTGAAGTCCTTTGCTATCATACCTCTTCGTTAAAGCTGCCCAAGCTTGATCATAGCCGTCGTGAGTGAGATTAATCGAGGTGATAGTCTGAGCTGCTCCACCTTTCAAAGATGACTTCAAATAGTGGAATTTTTGAATAGGATTCAAGTCTGGATTATTTTGAATCATTGAGGAAAAAGTATCTTTGAAGGAAGGCCAATCTGAAATATTTCCAGAGAATGTTGGAATATTTATCGTAGGAAGGCGTAATTGAGAATGTTCTTCTCTGTCAATAACTGATTTATTTCCAGTGGATTCAGTAGGGGCAAGAGAAGAACCCAATGCTAATGCTTCATAATAGGTGCCACGAATCTCTTTAAAAGCCGATTCGAAATCTGAGAAGGGCTTCTTTAACTTTTTTGCGAGCTTCCTCAAATTTGAATATATCGTTGAAAGCTTTTCGAAAGTATTATCAAGTCGGGAAATGCGAGCGGCTAAAATTTTTTGTTTAGTCGAGTCAGACTCCATTAGTAAGCCTGCGATTTTGGTTTCGTTAATGTCATCAGCTAAGTCCCGGAATTCATCCTTAAGAGCATCCAATAGCTCTTCCGATTCATCCTGATTAACTTTGGGAGCCATTTTAACTATACAAATTTAATAACAATAAAAAAGTATTATATACCAAAATAAAAGAAGAAACAACAAGTTTTATAAATGGAAAAAATAGAAATCGAATATTTACTAGAAAATTTTACTGAAATCACAATATCCCAGGCCGGAGGACCATAAAGATGTGGAAGAAGGGGCTCCTAATAATAATTCGCTAACCTTCTATCCGAGCGAATTTGCCGGTTGTGAATTCAATAAAAAACCTAATAGTTTTGATTTGGGTGACGATTTCCCCAAATACACATAATTGAAGCTATAAAAGGAAAGAAAAGAAATTCATCAAGTAAATAAAAATAAAAACATCCAAAAATGAGTAAATGATAAATATATAATATAAAAATAGAAAAAGAACAATTATAAAAATATTAATGTGCACAAGTAAACCTAAGAAAATATAAGAAAGTTATTTAAAAGTAAATAAAAAGGTTATGAAAAAAAAAAGAAAATGCTCTAAGCTATTATTTACAATTATTTACATAAAAAAAATAATTAACTTATTTACTAAAGAGAGATGAGTCTTAAAATAAAGATATTACTGGTCTGTGAATCAATGAAAAACTGAGAAATGAACTGAGTTCTTGAAAAGTGTTGAGCTCTTGATAGCGATGACTTGATGATTCGAAATGATGATGAGTAGAAAAATTAAATGTCTCTTACCGGTAAGTCCAAAATTAGATCAAAATAGCGAGAAGTTTTACTGGTGAGAGTTGACAAAATTCAAGTTGAAGAAGATGTAAAAGTGATGAAGAAGTGGCTACAAAATCAAGTGTAGAGTAGCAAGCAACCTTCTCACAGGGCAACTGTCTTGAGACTGATGTTGTTTTGTTTTTTCGAACATTACACTTAATATTTAAACATATGTTTCGAAAATTACTCTCTGAATTCTTTTGTTTCCTTTTAATAAATTTTATTTATGTTAGAATTATATAAAACAAACAAAAAAAAATCTAGCTTTTAATGCAATAAAATATTCATTTGGAAATAAAAAACATAAAATAAAAAGTAGTTATTGATACCCGACATACCGCCCACCAAATTTGAGTACAAATTTCCCAGGTATATTAAGAGACTAGGAGGGTATCAATGGAGCTAAACGAGAAAGAGGACGAGTGTACTCAGCCGTATAGGTTCTCACTTTGACTACTCTAATTTCACAGGTCATGTATGTATTTCACAAGTGTTCCCTGGTAAAGATGGTATAATTAGAGTAGTCATAAAATAAAAAATAGTTATTGATACCCGACAGTCAGGGTGATCATTTCTGTAAATAATATAGTCTGAAATATAGATTTTTGATCCTAAGATGTGTTTCGGTGAAAAGTTCTATGTCTGTCCTTTTTTCATGTAAATATATATCATGGCTTGTGTAACCTGAGTTAATTGTTGGAGAAAATTAAAAAGAGGATGGATAAGGTTGTTAAGACCCGTTAGTATTTGAAATAGTTGAGGAGGGGCAGTATCATAAGGAGGCTTTTAATCTATAAAAAATAACAATAACAACTGTAATTTTATATCTATTATATTAGTGAATTTATAATTTAGTTTTGCAATATAAATTCAGCAGGGACCTTAATTTTGAAGCCTAACGTACGAAAGTTTAAGAGATCTTGTAGTATGATTCCCGTTAAGATTGCTACGCCTAGAATCTAATATTTTCTTGAAATGCTGCTAAATAAGTTTTTAAGAAATCTCTTTTTTTTGGTTTTCCATTTTTTTCGACTGATTAAGTACGAGCCGTGTAGTTAATAGATTCATGAAATTGTATTGGTGGTTTCTTTATATATGATATTTCCAAATTATGGGTTTTTTTTTCCCTCATCAAGGTAGAAAACATCAATCGTAGATATAATAACTTTATAATTTTGTAAATATCGGCCATTAACACTCAATCTCAGAATTATGATACCTACCTATGAATTATTAACACTCAGTTGTTAATGTTAAAAAATGGCAATTTTTTTAAAGGAAAATAGATTTTCCTAGACACGATAATAATAATAAGAAAATGTTATATGGAAAAAAATGGTTGTAGAAGTAATCTATTATCATTCACTTCAAGGGCGGTCTTAGGGGGGTATCACGAGGGCATGTGGAGAATCCATTACAGTACATACTTGTGGCGAATCACTTGATCATAGTTGTTAAAATATATGAATAAAATAACAGAAATAACATGAGTGAAACTATTGTTTAGATATTTTAATAAACCCTCAACTTTCTATAAATACTACAAGTTTATTTCTAAGTTATTGTTGATATTTTTGCCCTTCTGCCCTTTGTACCCCCCCAGAAAAAAATCCTGGATCCGCCCTTGATTCACTTAGAGTGCGAAATTTTACTGAATCAGCATTATTTTATAAATATAGGATATTTACAATTAAATGAGCACAATAATTTCTTTTTGCTATTGTTAGCAATTGCAAATTTTTAGAAAAAATAAAAGTGGTAACTGTGATGGTAAGAGTATCTGAATACGTGAATAAGCAAGGTTAGGAACTTGTCCTTTCCACTGGAAATATTGGAGGAAACTGAGCTAGTGGAATCTTTTAACCTTATTACTAAACAACAGAAAATTTATTATAAATCAAATAAATAAATATATACATAAAAAGACTTAGCGAACTCGAAGGCTCGATGCCGATACCACCAATCTCTGGTTATAAACCTTATAAATTAAATACTTATTTATATTTCTAAGGAGCCTTAATATTTGAATGAGTGTGTGTTTATGTGCTCCTATTATAATACCATATTAATACTTAAAAATAATATAAAATAAAATAAATAAATGTTACCTGAAGCAGAGCCTGTACTGTCATCACAGCTGTAGAATATTAAGTATTTACAAAAATTGCCATCAACAAGGAATAATTTCACTTTGGTATGAGCTGGAACACAAATGTTTTATTAAAGAACTATTCTAATTAATAAACTGATAAAATGATTACATTTTAAAAACAAGGGCACGACTTTAACATGTAGTCTCATTATCAGTAACGTCCAAATTCGATCTGTCCAAAGTGTCAACTGATTTGTAATAAAATGTAAGTCTAATTAAGTTGATATTATTTAAACTTATAATGATTGCCAATATTTGGTAATATGGAGACGTTGATTCTAAAGATGTAATAATTCAAATTATGCTAAAGACCTATATTCTATTAAAAAAGAACTTTTTAATATATACATTTATTTATTTATTTGGTTTCAACATTCTTTTCTACTCCTCTTTTCTAAGAAAAACAAAGTGGGTTATTCTACGACAAAGTTTTCTTATGCTATTGGTTGGTGCACCACATAATTAATTTCGATCCACCCTGTGTTCAAATTTATTTTTAATAAGTTGATAATGTAGAAATAAAAAAGTTTGATTTAGGCTGGAATCGAACCAGCACCACAGCCTTTATGATGTTGCTAACGTGGTCACATAGCTATCTCGAATATCCCAATCTTAACTTGTTTTTTTCTTTACATCATGAGGGAGAGTAAGTCGGCATCAATAATAATATAAAATAAAGTCTAATTAAAGCAATAATAATTTTTATTTTTCAAAAAAATAAGAATTTTATATTATAATTAGTAGAAATTAGATATACTACAAATTACAGTCAACAGTACGTGAATGTGGTCACCGCTACTAAAATTGCATTCCCGTTGTGAAATTGTTCCATAAAAAGCAAGGAAACAATATAATACAAATACTTTATCTCAACTTATTAACTTGGTAATTTCTTAGCATTAGTCTGATTTACTTATCACAAACTAGTATCTATCTTTTATATATTTACTTACATGCTTTATTATCTAAAATCATGTATGGGGTGCCAGGTGCCTTTGTGATATCGTAGTCGTTCACTTCACGTCTCCAATCCTCCGTACTCATAAACAGTTCTTCATGTAGATGGAACTTCTTATTTTCTCCCACGGAAAATGTTAAATTTTTGCATTTTTCATCGAATTCCGGTTTATTGGCTGCAAGGAGCCAATTTCCTTTAATCTGAAACAATATTGTAGTTAATAGAATAGAAAAGTAACTTTATTCTGGAACTAGGTCCCTTTAGAATAACAAACATAGACAGAAAAAACAACATAATATATCTGGCCAGAAGGCTACATAATACAAATAGTAAGTCTATAATGTACCAAAAAAGTAAATAAAAAGTAGATAATAGGACGAAACATGAAAAGACATTAAGTAATTAAAGAGAATAAATAAATTAATAACAACAGTTAAATGTATAAGCTAACCTCTTTAGAAAGCACCTATTGTGGAAGCCAGATGTTGGAAAAGCAAGGATTTAAATGAGAATAGTGAGGAAGCATGACGGATAACAAAGGTCTGCAAAAAAACTGTTTTAAAAATTGTTTTGATTTAGTTAACTGATCTTTATGTAGTTTTTTTGCGCTGATTTCGAAAATTACATCGATTTTTTTCTGTCACGTAATGCTTGCCTAAAAAGTAAAGTTGAAGTTTTGTATATTCAAAATAAAACGGAAAATTTTGAATTTGTTTTTATTATAAAGTTATTATAAGTCTTTGTAAAAACGTTTTCTTTTTCCATCAAAGCTTCTTTTGATACTTTTTCGGCTGAGTTCTTGTGAACTTTCCCTTTTTAACATCCAACAGTGGTCTGCCGTCATGTTGACATTCCATCGACCTTGGTATCTGCGCTCCATTTCTTTTATATCTTGATGGAAACGTTCTCCTTGTTCCTCACTTACAGCCCCAAGATTTTCTGGAAAATAGTCCTGGGTCCTAGATCTAAATGAAGGAAATGAACTTTGATACTCATTGTTGCAGCCCAATATTTTGTAGTTTTGTAACAAATCAGCAACCAAAGTTTTGTAATTCGGGTCTTTTTTGTTTCCAAGAAAGCCTGTTACAAGAAGTTTAAATGAATTCCAGGCATTTTTTCTTCCATTTCCATTTTAGTGACAAAGCTTTCATCATTTAAAAGTTTTCTGATGTCAGGCCCAACAAAGACTCCCTCTTTCAGCCTAGCATCGGATATACCAGGGAACTGTTCACAAAGATACTTGAAACACTCTCCTTCTTTGGGTAATACTTTTACAAACTGTTTCATTAGCCCCAATTTGATATGAAGTGGTGGAAGTAAGGATCTTTTTAGGATCCACTAAACTTTGTCTTTCAACATTTTTAATTCCAGGAATAAGAGCCTTTTTGATTGGCCACGTCTGCTTGGCATAGTGTTGTTTCCTTTCACGGTTATCCCATCCACAGAGGAAACATGAAAACTTTGGGTAACCACTTTATTGACCTAGTAACATGGAAATAACTTACAAATCCCCTCAAATGGTCCATTTATGGCCAGAGTAGCCGAGCTTATTAAGAACAAACTCAAGATTTTCGTCACATTCTTTCAAATGGACTGAGTGTCCAATAGGCACAGAAGCATATCGGTTACCATTGTGAAGAAGTTCAGCTTTCAAACTCCTTTTTGATGAATCAAATAAGAAATTTTCAGATGAAATTTATGACTTATCTAGGGGTGATGGAATTTTTTCACTATTTTTTTCGTAATCAGCACAAAAAAATACTGTAAAAACCACTAGTTAAATATGCTACATTTTTTTCATCGCGACCTGTGTAATAAGAGGGAAATTAATAGATTTAAAATAAATTGAGTTACGGCCATAAAAAATACATATATAGAAAAGAAAATTGGTGATGGCTGTAAATAGCAAGTTGAGGACCAAAAGCATCTATAGTAGCTTACGGTTTACTCTCTAACATATAATAGCTTACAATAACAATATTTTTTAATTATTTTTTTTTATAATTCAGGATTAGTTTTAATAATTTTAATATTTTTGGAGTGGTAATAAGTACAATATATACTTACAAGATCATAATCAATTGTCTTCGTCAATGGAGGTGAAGGCGGGCATTTATCAGCCATAACAAATCCAATAATTATTGGACATATCATAACAAAACTTAGGAAATTTTGAGGTTTCATTTTCTGCAACGTTCAAAATAACCATTAATTTAAATCAAAGATAATTTAGACAAATTCAAATTTAACGCCTAATATTTTTTTTACAAATTATTATTTTCAATACAAATTTGCATTAAAGATGTTTTCTTTGTATTTTATTTTAAATACTTTAAAACATATGCATGTAAATAAAAATATTCATAAATAAATACGTATACGTAAACAAACATTATTATAATATGTATATATTATTTATAGTATATAATATGTATATACGTAGAAAAAAAGATATTATAATGGTAAATTAAACAAATTAATTGTAAAGTTAATTAAAATAAAAACAATCCATGGGTTCGTATCCTTTATGAAACACACAGAAAAACTAAATCCTTAGTTTTTCTGTCATATGCAGTGATCACACAGGTTGAAAAAGAAGTGTTACTAAGTTTTAATCAGAAAGTGGTTAAGCTGACAAAAACTAAATACCTGTAGAAAAAAAAATGGATGAACATCTATAGTACTGAACAAGCTTTAGTTGTTCTATTTGACATACTATTGTTTTTCCTTTTGTTTTAAATGTTTATAATGAGCTTTAATTTCTGTAAATATTACACGTTTTGAACGATCTACAATAGTTACTATAGTTGTAAATATTTATTTAATATCTTTTGGGTCTTTGTTTTCGATTCATGAAGCTCTTTTATATAGTTTTGTATTTGATAAAAACATATAAAAAAAAATTCTTTCTTTATTGGAATACTAGTAACCCACCCCAGCTCGGGTAATAAGGGACATTATGCCTGCATACTTTGTCTGTGTAATGTATTTTTTTTTATCTTTAAGGACCAAGTGAATATCATTGGTTAGGCTTCTTTGGGAGTCTTGATTTTCTTTATTGATTTCTTCCCATCTCAGCTAATGTACTTTATTATATAGAAATTATACAAATAAAAACAAATATTTCTTTATATACAAATTTACTATCTTGCACGTTAGATAGTAGCATGGGATTAGGCAAGCAGCATCTTCGGTGAAACCCATCGATATTCCAACCCATTTACACAAAACCTCGACAAATTATATACCTTAACCTTCCTGGTGAATCACTCTATCTATCGGTAAATAACCGTGCAGTAGTTATTGAGTTTACCGCTAATAAACGCGGCCGAGGATTTTGTTTTATAATATGTATAGATATTAATTTTTATGATGTAATCTCATAGATTTGACAGAAAACACGTGCTAAATTAAAGTTGGATTATTACACCTATCCTAATTGATTATTACGCATGCGAGTAAATTTACATCCGCATAACTGGTATAAATTTTATTTAACATATTCGATCACTTGATAGCTAATTGATTTCTCTTAAAAAAGCCAAAGTACACATTTAATTAAATCAGACAAGTATCAGCAAATATATGATCGTTTTTCGACACTCGAAAAATCTCTCGGAACATTCCACACATTCATTTGAAAGATAATAAAACTGTCTACAAACATAGACGTAAAAAAAAAAAAAATACAACCTGGCTAATGCATCAGCGAATATATTACCAAAGTTATAGCAATCTATTATTCTATTGAATATGGCTCCTATGACGGTAAGCAAATTGTGAAAGTAAACAGCAGATCATGGTGATTTTGAGTGTAAATAGATTCTTGTTAGTTTATTGGCATGGATATTTTTCCTTGTTATAATCAAAGTTTTTATTGCCATGGTGCAACCACTACTGGACAAATTAACGGAATACTGCAAAGTATTTTAGATATCCACCTGTTCTTTTAAGATGTAAACTTGAAATATAAAATTTTATTGTAATAAGTAAGTTTTTGTTATTAATTGAGTGTTGATTTGGTATGTGAGACAACTCCGTGTGGTAAAAAAAATGAATTAAAGCTGAATCGTATACAAATTTAAGATAATTTTATAATTTGAGTCAATTAACAATCAACAGTATTTCAGTATCAGAATAAATTTGTTATTTGATCAACAATATTTAAGATGTGTTGATTTTGAAAATAAAAACCTAAACCAATAACACCAATTTGTGCATGGTGCCGGCTTTATATGTTTAACCTTATTCTATAGTAACCTAGAAACAGCCACCTCGAAATAAACCTTTTTGGGGTTGCTGTGCTTTTTTTCTACCGTGTTTTATATTTTATTGAAATAAATACAGTGGTAAATTTATGATTAATAACTTCTATTGGTTTCTACTATTTCATGTTTTAATTTTTAATGTAAGTATCGCAAAAATAACAATACAAAAGAACGGAAATAGGCATTAATAAACGAGAATATTCAAAGTAATATATTCTATGTAGCCGAAAAAAAACTTGAGAAGACAGCGTCGATATTTTGATCAAATATTATCATTCCACTTATCCGACTCTTGACAATTATAATGTTCAGGTAAATAAACAATTCAAGAGAATGATCTTACCTTCCTCGTGACAATGTAGCCTGGAGTACTCGGCTCAACTGACGTTACTGTGCTTTAGATGTCTGTATTTATGTAAAGCAAAAGTGTGATAACAGAAGGGAAGGGGAAGGTGAAAAAATGGCTAATTAAAAATATTTGTTGGGTAATCGTTTTAAAGAAAGAAAGAAGAAAAAAAAAAACCAACTCGATATTGGCTCGTATCATCTGAAATACCCGTTTTCTAAGAACAGGCTATTTCGTAAAACAACTTTATAACATTATCAAATTTTGTTCAAAATATTTACCCTCATTTTCTACAGATTTTTCCCAACTTGTTACCAGACCTGGAAAAAATCGGGGTTCGAAATGAAATAATGCCTGAAAATACATTTTGGACTTGAGGATCATGTCCAATAAATTCATCCTTAAGAAAGTTGTCCGAATTTCTGTACAGATGGAAATCTATTGGAGATTAGTCTGGGGAATAAAATGGACGTGGGAGAACTTCTTAAACCAGCTTATTTAATTCCTTAACCAGTATGTTGTGAAACACTAGATCTGGCGTTGTCGAGTAAGAATATTGGTCCCTTCCGATTAACCTATGCAAATTGTTTTTTGTTTCATTATGTCAATATCCCTAAAGTACGATGCAGGTTTAAAGGTTGCACCTTTGGGTAGAAAGGAGAAATTAATTAATTTGTGTCACCAGTTGAAAATTTCTCACACTAACGGTGAATGGCCCGTTCGTTACAACACCCTTCCTCGAAAGCGGTGGTCATGTTTCATCCAGCTTGTTGCTGTTGGGGAGGAACTGCTCCTTCTCGAGTTCCCTCAGCCGCTCATCAAATATCAGCTTCCAAAGGGCCGGGCCTAGAACTGATCCTAGAGGGCACCCTCTCTCTATGGAAGCTTCGGTCTCGTCAGATCTACGGCAGATCTTTACATTCCTATCCTGAAAATAGTTACGCACAAGGGAATATAAATTGCTGGGGGCTTCGTACTTATGCAGCTGCTGGAGCACAAGAGGCTACGAATGAGTGTAAATAAGATAGTCTATTACATACAGCCTTAGAGACGACCAGCTTTCTGTTTATTTACGGCTATACAAAGATCATATATATATATATATATATATATATATCTCATAATAGACATACGTCAGAGCCAGGTTTGTATAAATTGGTGCGTCCCACAAAATTGTCCTTGCCATCATCCTAAGACAAATCATCCCTCGCCTCAACGAAGATCCTAGCTACTTCTTCAAGACTAGCCACTTGAGAATTTCTTCCACATGCTCGAGGGGTTTGGGAGGACATAGTTTGCCCTTGACCACTTTGTATGGGATACCCCAGGGATTCTTCGCAAACTCTTTTATGACGAACTAGTACCAGGACTTTACCTTTCGAGAGCGCACTTCGTTTCGGTATACTTTGGCGTTATTACAATGCGGCTCTAGGCATATCTGCACATCTGATACGACCGCCGGGACATGTTGAGTTCTCTTTTTATGGTTGGTAAGGCCCAAATTGATTTGTAGGATTCTGATGTTATTAATAAAAAGCCCTTAAAGAAAATTAATTTTTCATAGTCTTCTTCAGAGATTGTTTTACCATGTAAATTGACATCTGAAGAGTCGAAGGAATGATCAAAAACTATAATGAATGAATGACAAAGAAGTTTGTCTCTTTTTAGCGATGAGCGATCAAGTGTGGGCTTCGATGCTACGTGATGGGAGACACGGCTCAACCTATCTTCAGTTACGTTTGCAGCGTTCAATTGTTTTTCTTTCGTTTTCTTCTTTTTAACGAAAAGAAGTGGCACTTGAGTAACGGGCCTAAAACACGAAACAATAACGGTAGAGAACGGGTAAGATATAAGAATTTAATTTAATTTAAAAAATCCTTCAACAGGGAGCGAATTGTAATTGCAATAAAACATTTTCCTCTCTGCAGTGTTTCAGCATGTGATGGTGGACCAGATCTCGAAGACCTTGCTCATGTGCGAGAGTAAGCTGATTGGCCGGTAATGCTCCAGTAGATTTTAGGACCAGTTTTCGCCGGCTTGAGTAGCGGCACTACGATGGCTTGTTTCCAGGCGTCAGGGAAGCATGATATCCTCATGCAAGAGTTGAAGATGTTCAGTAGAAAGGCTAATTACTTACTAATTATTATTAATTACGTTATTTATTTATATTATTAATTTATATATATATATATGGCATTGGATTCTTTCATTCATCCATACAGCCAGCTATGTATTATTATTTGTTAATTTAGATGCCAACAGCACGCGGATTTCCCCAGATGGTTACCGCCTGTTTTTCCCAGGCGGTCACCCATCCAAGTGCTAACCACGCCCGACGTTGCTTAACTTCGGTGATCTGAAGGGAACCGGTTAATTTATCTTTAATTTTATATGAAAATTTTTGAGATCCTAACGGTCGTATGTTATAAATACTGTTAACTCATAACTAAATACGAATTTTACGATAAACTGGTGTGGGGTTACAATAAACCACTGTGAAACTATGTCTATAGACCAAACGACTTTTACGAATCGATTGCGAGACAAAAAATCGCTTGTCTACAGTCTCTTGATCAGAATGGAAGACTTCATCGACGGTAGACATATTATGCAACAACTCATCAGTGTGTACATCGCTGTTACGTAAGATGAGACACGTCTTTCTTCAGTTCAGTCTTTTGTCAGTTTTTCAAAAAAAAAGTGACACTTAAATCAGTGGCTTTAAAGCAGGACGACAAAGATACGATACGAAGGTAGAGATTGAAAAAAATCACAAATTAAAATCATCCTTCACCCGGGAGCAAATCGTAATTATAATCATAAATTTTAATTACAATAATCATAATTATTGTAATTTTGTAAATTCGTATGTTTATTCCCATAGAACGAAGCAAGAGATCTAGGCTTGTATATTAATAAAAAAATGAGCATTTAAATGCGAATATCAAGAGCTTTTTCATTTCCGAATGAGAGGAAAAGCAATACAAATAGAGAACTTCTTAAGTTCCTATTTGACGATCGGTAAAGACGATTTGCACGAATTTAGTAACGATAAATTCAATTAGTAGCGCAAATCGCTGGTCTCGGCAGCATTTGTTTTTATAATTCTAATGCCGATTTAAAGCTGACTGAGGCTTCCAGCCACAGACCTTTTTGGTGTCTTTATCTTAAACGATGATGTAGTATCGTCAAACAATTTAATCATAAGTTTTTTATTATTTTCACATATTGTGCAAAAACTTCCTTTTGAATACGCATTGTTTATAACATCAAACGAACATAATGTTTTTCCTCTGCTTCAATTGATTCTCAAAATAACTCATGATAGAAGTATAATATAGATAAGAAACACCAATATGAAGTTATCACATAAATTACTTCGCAGTTAATGTTTTGCGGTGCCTATGTCTTACCTTGAAGGGGCTGAGGCTAGAATGACCGTGTTCAGAACGACAAGCTCGTCAAACATAAAACTAAATCGAGTGATCAAATTTTGCAATAAAAGAATTTTCATGTCTTCAGAAAAATCATATTGAAAATCATATCAACACTAGAGGGCGCGAGTACCCGTCACCCAATAGGGAACTCCAAAATCTGGTTTCTGTAGCTCTTCCTCACATTCACGTATCCAGAAGAACGCTCATATCCATCGCTCCGGATTCCAAAAATCTATCGGATTATATTTTAATTAATTATATTAATTAAAACAAGAGTTTATTTTAACAATTAAAAATAAGAGTGGAAATTATATTTTCCACTATAGCCCTTTCATTGATGGCTTGTGCCTTCATAGGGACCTAGGCTTTACCCATTCTCTATCGAAGGATTCCTAACTAGGTATGACCCAGCAAGTCCCGTACGTTTCCATCTCCCAACAGGCCGGACCGGATACTTCTTTCATTTAAATATCAGGATCATGGCCTCATTAGCCTGGTGAAGATATCTATGAACTGGGTAGACTAAGGTCCTTAGATTGATCTAGATCCCATTAAAGAGTAAAGATTTGCCATCTCCTGAAGAGCTTATACTTTCTCGATGACTTTAATAAGCGGGGGAAACTGTTACAGGGCCCGACGCCCAATTCTCAATTAAGCATGCGTTTCTTCTATTAACTTTATTAAGCTTTGCTCCACAATCTATGAACACGACCAGAAGCAAACAATAATTATTGTTATTCCTAGCACCATAACATAATCTAGCAAGTGATTGATGAATCATCACTCCTAAATTCAGCTGACTTATCTCCCTTTTTTCTTTGGGAACGAGTCTCTCTTAAAGCATATCTTAAAAAAAATTAGAGGACTTCAGAGATGAACTATAACTCGATGACTGCTATAATTTTTACTAAACGGACACACAGTATGTCGTCTCCAATCTGGAGGCATCTTCTTCCCTTATTTTAAGGACGAGGATTGAATGAGCTTACCTCATTATGGCACTACTATGCACTAACCGGGGTCTTGGTAAACTTGAACAATATTGAACTGTTGGATACAAAAAATTTTATTAAAATAGGTTAATCTGGTAAAATGTACATCGGCAGTTTTAACTAATTAAAATATTTTCTTTATCCGGTAGAAGGGCATACAGAGATGGCACTACATCCCTCGTGGGGTAAAGGCCTCTCGTATTTGCAGGTTTCGTGATTATTTTTTGGAGTAGAGTTAACGGCTCTCTGCATCCTAGTCAGGTGGAAACAACCTCCCATCCGAGGCGCTTCCTACAGGTTACATCCTTAGGGTGTATAGTGTATATGAACTTGTGAGTAGGTGAAAGGGTGTATGTAGTGTGCTGAATATGAGTACTGTGTGAGTGTTAATAGTTAATATTAGTGCTCCCCCAACCTGGACGACCAGTGGCTGACTGCAGCCTGAATGTTGGGCATTGGGGCGCCATTTCCTTATATGATAGAGATAAAAAAGTATAAAAACAAAGAAGAATGGTCGATAACTATTATATTTTTTTTAAGGTTGACTTGCACGCATGATTAAATGACTTTTGTGTATGAAAATTATATTGTTTTCCAATCCTGAAAAAGAAGATCAAATAAATAAAAAGGATAAAAATCTTTAATTTTTAAAGGCCATAGAATTAAATTTCAACCGATACCAGATAAAATTAACCATGGTATAGGCCACAGGTGGATTTACAATATAGCCTCAGTGCAAATAAAAAAACAAAAACAAAACCGAAACAATTCTGTAAGCTTTTTGACCAATTTTATTTTGAAAATAACTTGATCAATATAACTTGATCTATAAACACAATTTATAATTATGCCAATATTTATAGTTTGTAAATATAAATTTTTTTTTCTCCAAAAATATGAATTACATAAATCATATTTATGTAATCAGTATAAGTATAGTGTTCAAAGTCTTTTATTATTAGTGTTATCTAAGTATATATAACTAAATAAATGTATTTATACCTACCTACTTTATAGGTTATCTCAAAAGCAAATATCAAAATTAAGAGAGGCATAGTCAGTACATAATGTAAACCAGAGCCACTAACCTTATCTCAATTCATTTTCCAGAAATTATCTATTTACGGCATTCGAAGAAAACCAAGATTTTTCTGGTAAAACCCAAATTTATCTAATGTTAATGAATATTTCTCAATTTTTGTCACTATTTCAGAATCTATGATGATATCTCCTACAAGGGTAGCGCGAAAAAATATTAATATAAGTAGATGTAATTATATTATTAAAAATAAAAAATAAGTCGAAAAATATTGCTTCCATAAGTTAACTTAGTAAAAACGAATACTTTTCAGAATCTCAAACGGAGTAAGTTTTCTTTTTAGGACCAGGGTGAATTATAAAACATGCCAAATTTTACTCGAATTTCCGAAAATAATCAAATTTCGAATTTAAAGCTGAAGGTTGACAATTTATTCCATGAGATTTAAGAAAATGTTTACAATTTTTTTATAATACTATTATCGTATCAAGAAGAATTTTTTTCCCGATTCGTACGTGACAAAAGTTGAAGGATGTTTAGCTAATGAGTTTTTCCTGGGAAACTCTTCAAAAAATTATACCTCGAAAACGGATTGAGATAAAAAGCGAGTGAGATGGCACTTAACTTCGTATTTTTTCCCTTTTCAAGGGGGTAGTTATTGTATAATAACTTGCAAATTAGCTTTTTAAGTCTTTTCTATAATTGTTTATAGAAGATCGTTTGAAATATTGAGATAGCAGAAGATAAAAGAATGGAAAAAAAAAAGAGTTTCAGTATGAAAGCTATAGTGAAAAAGGAATAGTAAGCATAGTAAGTAGGAATAGTTTTAAATAAAAACATCTGGAACAAATACTAACTGCATTCAAAGTTAATAACTTCAAAATGAGGTTCAATATTGGAGAGCCCTTTAGACTGGGAAAAATGTATTAGATGCTTCAACTTCGTTAATTGAAAGCAAACAGAGTAGGAACCTTGAAAAATAAATGGAAAGATCAACTGTGTTGAAAATCGAACTCAATCAAGAAAGTAATAGTAAACTTACTAGGCTTCGATGGGCAGGCCATATAATTAGAATTGCCCAGGATCAGATTCCTAAAATGGTTCTAGACGAGAGGATTTATGGGAAAAGAAGAGTGGGAAGACCTCGGCTCCAATGGATCGAAGGAGCGGCGGCGGATGCTATGTCCATCTTCGGAATCCGCAATTGGAAAGCAGTGACAACCAATGTAGAAGACTGGCGAACCAAGCTGCAGGATGCCTTGACTCTACAGGAGTTGTAACGCCACGGATAATTATGAAGAAAAGTGCGTAGGCTTAAGTAGTAAAATATATTTCTTCGGTAAAATTCTATTTTATTAGTCAAAATAGTTTCCTTCGAGAGCGACACAACGATTATAGCGTTTAAGTAATTTTTCGAAACCACTTTTATCGTACCATTTTTTTATTTTTTTTTTTATTTTTTATTTTTATCCTTTTTTACTTACTTCTTCATTAGTCCTGAATGTCTTTCCAGTGAGCATTTTTTTGAAATCTACAAACAGGAAAGAGTCATTGGTAGCCAAATTTGGGAGAAGGGAAAGCAACTCATAGCCTAATATATGCAATTTTGCAATTGTATTGATTCTTCTTCAAATGGGGCCGTTTTTTCGTGATTTTATCCTTCAAACGCTCCAACAACGCTTTGCAATAACCGCTGTTGATGGGTGGCCCTTTTAAAAGTTACCAATGAATATTATAACTTGCGTATCCCAGAATGCTGATGCCATAACCTTGCCAGCCGACCGTTGCATCTTTCCACGCATTGGATTCGGTTTATCACGTGTAAAACTCTCGGCTGGACTGTCGATTGGACTCCGACTGGGAGCACAGCGCAGTGATGAATCCATTGTCGCCTATCGACTGAAAAAATCTTTTGTTATTACCGTTGGATATCGCTTAACATTGATCCAAGCCTAAAACAGATTGAAACTTTTGCTCGATTGTGAGCTCGTTCGGCAGCCACGTTGCACACAGCTTTGCCATGTAAGAATATTCATGTATGTTAAGTTCAAAAGGCTCCTTTGATATCTCCAGAGTCCCAGTTATCTCGATAACTTCAATTTACGGACATTCATAGTTACTCCATGATTTTTTTTTTATATTTTTGTCGGTTACAGCCTCTTTCGGGCGTCAACTGCGTTTATGGTCCTCGGCGCTGTTTTCGCACAGTTTTAACCCACCATACTACTTTTTAACAGTTGACTCTGAGTCATGTTTATCAATCCAAAAAAACTGGTTTCAACATTATTTTTGTCATGTTAAAGCAATGCTTCATTGGTACAATAAATTAATTTTTATTACATTAACAAATGTTGCTTTACTCACAATGTGATATCTCATGAACAAATTGTCCGACAGCTATCGAATTGGTACGCGTATCCTTTGAAGGTTAGTACTAACTAAAAATCATAATTTTAGTAACAATAATTATATGCCAGCCTACGAAATTTTCAGCCAACTTTATTAGGTTTTATTTATTTATTTTTTATAAATGGTGTAATTACAGAAAAATGTATGCCCCTTTTAACTCTGTCCAATAAAATTAATTATAAGTGCTATGAATATATTACACAACGAAATTGTTGGTGTTTTAGAAATGAAATAGTGAACATGAACATAGCGCCGATGCAATGCCAAAGTGACATATCTAAAAATTTTTGGAACTGAAAAGTTTGATTTATGGTGGCAGGTTTTTTATTAAAAATGTGGTATTGAAAAGATCTTTAAATTGGGCATTTTTGACATAATATGGCGATAAATTTGCAAATACGCAACATAGGCATCACATTGACAATATGTTGCTTCATACCTTTAACGAGGTCCTTTGTAGTTGCCTCAGACTATTAATTTCTTTTCGTAGTTAAAGAAACCAGCAAGAGAGTTCGCAACCTAATATATCATACTAAGCTCACTGAAGTCAAGATTTGGAATCACAGGTTGCTTTTATACCAAATCCAAGGACCAAAGCCTGCCTATCCCTTATATGTAACAATGGTTTTATCTCCCTGTCGGCCATGTTCCTTGAATAACAAATTCTCTTTGCATAGCAACATTCTTTTATATATTGCTTTCTACCGTATCTTTTGCTGCATTCAGAATATGCAGCTATCCTGTAGGTTTTCCTTGGACAGACGTTTAATCTTACATCGAATTTCTTACACTTCAAAGGCTTTCTAACAGGACAACAGCAAGGCAAGCACATAGATTTACTGCAACAGCACCACACCTTTTGCTTTGGGATCTTGCAAGGTGGCTTTTCTTTGCCTGTTTTGACGCAGGAAAGAGGGAGATCCAATGACACAGATCTAGGCTTGCAATCGTCACTTTTGTCGCATTTATCAGCTTTTCCGCAATTGTCGAAACCACATACATTATCGCTCTTGTCGATACCACGTGCATTATCGCTCTTGTCGATACCACATGCATCATCGCTTTTGTACCTTAATGCCTGGAAGATAAGATTAGGTTTTAGGAATGAGAGTAAGGGATGCCATGGTAACCTCTTGCAGACTCTCGTCGGCATGCATATAGGCACTGAAGCAGACTCTGAATACTCGAACTTCCTAACACCAGGACTAACGGCACCTGATGTGGCTGGGCTAGGTTCGTTAGCTGCGTTTGATTCTTTACACTTTACAGTTCCATTATTTATTGCTGCCGTATTGCTTTTCCCTTCCACAAATTGATAGCTGTCCTTTTTTTGGTCTCCATTTTGAAACTGAAAAAGACATTTGAAATTCAATTCTTAAAATTTTATTACTTATATTATCTTTCTAATATTCTTATTGGGTACTTTTTGAATTTCATTTGTTAACATTTAATCTCGATAAATGCAGATATGTTAAAACAAAACGTTTTAATATTAAACATGAATAATATTTGAAACATGCACCCCTGTTTTGCTCAAGGCTTTCATTCTACGGTGCAGTTCTATGGAAGGATAAGGATATCTATGAAAAATAACCTGATCGAAATTTAGAACTCTTGCTTTTGATTGCAGAAATAAATTTAATAATAAACTGGTTCATAATAATTACCTGCGAGAAGTGTGCCGAGGCAGAAGTAACGGCTCCACTCCCAATATTTGACGGAA
Source organism: Arma custos (assembly GCA_037127475.1). Taxonomy (NCBI): domain Eukaryota; kingdom Metazoa; phylum Arthropoda; class Insecta; order Hemiptera; family Pentatomidae; genus Arma; species Arma custos. The sequence goes on from CM073760.1 coordinate 42,217,041, forward strand.
CGATTCCTGGTTTAGTGAGCAGCCCTGATGTTAATGAAGACACTCTTCTTAAGGACGACATACCTAGAGAAATACGATAAATAGATTCACCTGCTTATTCAATATACTAAAATAAATTAGAAACAAGCAAGGGCGGATCTAGAATTTTTTTCTGGGGGGGAGGCACAACGAGCAGAAGGGCGAAAAAATCATCAATAACTTAGAAATAAACTTCTAGTATTTATAGAAAGGTTTCAAAGGATTATTAAAATATCAAAACCATAGTTTCACTCATGTTCTTTTTATGGTTTATTCATATATTTTAACAACTACAATCATGTAATTTGCCTATATGTATGTACTGTAATGGATTCTCCAGAGGACACGACAAAACCGTCAGCGGGGGCACATGCCCCCGTGCCCTCCCCTAAATTCGTCCTTGGAAACAAGTTTGAAACCAAGCTTAAAAGAGTCGATCCCTTGAAAGACACGCATTCAAAGTTTACATATTACATCATGATGTATCATACGTATGCATCAAGATTGCCACAGAAGATGAGAAGAGCATGTTCCATTTTGGTATAAATTAAGTTAAATTTATATATATATATATATATATATATAAGTTAAATATTAATTTTCCACTAGTGCTGCATTGAATTATAATATATCTGATAAACTCAGCTAATGCGCATTACTCAACGGAAAAACATAAACCTACCAATCTCCTTTTTAACCAACAACTTTTATCCTAGTACAACCAGGATCTTCAAGTCCAGCTATCCAAGCCGGGAGTTTATTAAATATGTTGTATGAAGCAATGTAAATGCTTGAAACATTTTCCTTTTACCTCATAAACTAAACAGTGATATATTATATACTAGCGTTTGCCCGCGGCTTCAGTCGCATGGAATTTGCTATGCCACATAAAGTTTCGTGAAAGATCATTTTAAATAAAAAAATTAATCCGTTCAGTAGTTTTTGCGTGAAAGAGAGACAAACATACAAACTTTCGCAATTTTAGGATTAGTAGGATATCAAAACCATAAATTCACTCATGTACTTTCTGTTATTTTAACAACCATTATCATGTGATTTGCCTTTGATTATGTACTATAATGGATTCTCCACAGTACCTAAAAAACTGTCGGGGGGGCACGTGCCCCCGTGCCCCCCATAAATCCGCCCTTGCTATAGCCTATTTGTTATTCTGATGTATAACCTATATTACTGTTAAGTTCCAAATAAATCCGTTCCCTAGTTTTTGCGTGCAAGAGAGACAAACATACAAACTTTCGCATTTATAATATTAATAGGATTAGTAGAATTAGTAGGATATCAAAACAATAGTTTCACTTATGTTCTTTCTGTTATTTTAACTACTATTATCATGTGATTTGCCTTTGATTATGTACTATAATGGATTCTCCACAGTACCTAAAAAACTGTCGGGGGGGGGGCACGTGCCCCTGTGCCCCCCATAAATCCGGCCTTGCTATAGCCTATTTGTTATTCTGATGTATAACCTATATTACTGTGAAGTTCCATATAAATCCGTTCCGTAGTTATTGCGTGCAAGAGACACAAACATACAAACTTTCGCATTTATAATATTAATAGGATTAGTAGAATTAGTAGGATATCAAAACAATAGTTTCACTTATGTTCTTTCTGTTATTTTAACAACTATTATTATGTGATTTGCCTTTGATTATGTACTATAATGGATTCTCCACAATAACTAAAAAACTGTCGGGGGGGAGCACGTGCACCCGTACCCCCCATAAATCCGGCCTTGCTATAGGCTATTTGTTATTCTGATGTATAACCTATATTACTGTGAAGTTCCATATAAATCCGTTCCGTAGTTTTTGCGTGCAAAAGAGACAAACATACAAACTTTCGCATTTATAATATTAATAGGATTAATATAATTAGTAGGATATCAAAACAATAGATTCACTTATGTTCTTTCTGTTATTTTAACAACTATTATCATGTGATTTGCCTTTGATTATGTACTATACAAGAAGTAACTCAGGATTTATTATCATTCTGAGTACTACCATTTTATAGGAAAAATAATGAATGATTAATTATTTGTGTCGGTAGAACACATTTTTAATTTATTAGTTTACTAGCCTTTCCCCGTGGCTAAGCTCGCGTGGAATTTGGTCTGCCACATAAAGATTCGTGACAGATAATTTTAAATAAATAATTTAATTTTTGTTTTTTACTATAAGTTACTCGTACATCCAAAATTTGGATAACTTCAAAACTGACGGATTCCATACAATCTTTGAACCCCTATTATATTAAGGGGGAAACTCTTGGGGGTGGAATTATCCAAATTTCTTTCTTAAATTATACAAAGAACCTATCTGCAAATTTGAAGATGCTAAGTTCATGATTTGCCTTTAATTATGTACTATAATGGATTCTCCACAATACCTAAAAAACTGTCTGGGGGCACGTGCCCCCTTGCCACCTCCCCCCCTAAATCGGCCCTCGCTGTAGCCTAGGTGTAGTTTCATCCGAATCCGTTCAGTAGTTTTTGCGTAAAAGAGAGAGAAACATTTATAATATTAGGTAGGATTATCATTTGTACATAGTAGTAAAATTTATAGCTAAATAACGTTGTAAATATTCACAGGAACAATAAAACTGTGCTAGTACAATTATACAAAACAAAAATTATGAGACCACAAACTATTTCTACTACTTCTATTAATGTTCATCTATTTCACTAAATCTATTGACCACTTCAAAACTTTAAAGACATCACTCGTAGTTGACACATTTTTGTACGAAACTATGCAAATGCTACGTCTTTAGATGATAAGATAGAACGAAAATTAAATAAACTCACTTCCTGGGCCTAACTTGGAGCAAATTCTTTACCATGCGTAACAGCCAACCTATATGTAAAAAAAATATTTAAAAGTTGAAATTACCTGTTTATATGAGTAATTAAGCAACTAAATCTACCTTGGTTTTTGAATTTATATTTTTGGCTTGACTTGCATGAAACTTGATCTCAGGTTAAAACACATGATGTTAATCTATGCCATTAAAAAATGTTCTACATATGTTATTAATTATTAATAATTATACAAGGAAGAAATAGTTGGGGGTGCAGTCAATGAAAACATCAAAATAAGGAAAACTTATTTATTATGTGCCGACGTTTCGGCCTACAATGTAGGCCATCTTCAGGGCGAATAAAACAACTTGCAGGTTGGGCCGCTCAGAGACAAGTCTATAACGTCGGCACATAATAAATAAGTTTTCCTTATTTTGATGTTTTCATTGACTGCACCCCCAACTATTTCTTCCTTGAATTAGAAGATACAGTCGACCAACTCTTCTCTAACATTAATAATTATAATTGTCGGGACCAACCGCCGACCACTGTGGCCTTGGTCGGGTCGACCAACTTTTATATTCTTCAATTTTCTACACGGTCGGGATTGACCATCGACCATCGTGACCTTGGTCGGGTTGATGTAAAAATAGACAGTGTAGAAGTCGGTTGACCGACCAATATTTGGTCGGGCCCGACCGTCGGTGGTCTGGAGCGCAGCCCTCGCGATCGGCCGCGTCCGTGGTCAATCCCGACCGTCTGGAACGCTGCCGGCCGACCACAGTGTTTAAATTTTTTATTGGAATATTGTAAACAATTATTCAAAACCTAGAAATCAAATATTTCTTTATGCCTGGCACACTTCATCTCGTCAGTAATAGAGTCTGAAGTAATGAATCCATGGAAATATAGTAGAATATAGAAATACACACACACACACTTATTTTTAAAATAATTATAGATTTTTGTTTCTTTAATTTCTTAAATTATTTGTTGTTTTTTTTCCATAAAACTTGTATAATATACATAAATATTAATAGTTATCTTTCTTTATAATTATGGTTATGCTAAAGTATTTATATTTTTTCTTATATTTAAGTCATTATTACTCCTAATTGAAAATTGTTGAAAAACTGACGAATACAAAAATCGTGACCAAGGTCACGCTGGTCGGCGGTTGGTCCCGACCGTTTAGAAGGCCTAGGTTGGTAAGTTCTCCGGAATTTGCGATGGCTTCTTGCCTTTCAAAGCAAAAGAAGATCGGTTTGGCAATAACTTTTTTTTGCTTGAGTGACGAAGAAAAACTTTTGGTCTAAGAGATTAGAGTTTCTTGCTTCCTTTGAGTGCATCAACCATTCTTCAACAAAATATCTTCTCGAAATAAAGTACTCTAAAACAAATGTTATACTCGAGTGTGCAGGCTAAAATGTGTCTTATTACACAATGCTGTATGAAATTCTATGTTTGATTTATGATACATTTTTCTACAGTATTTTCCCACACTGAGTTCAAATCTGTTAGAGTTATATTTCTATCACGCCAAGTTTTTGTGCTACACGATTGTATATATTATAAGGGAGAGAAACAATTAAGAGAGGCCAGTAGTACAAATAGGCGGGTTGAGCCGGAGCCGTGACCTTGAGGTCATTGTCTGCTGTAGCAGGGTCGGGGGTGTGACCTTGAGATGACCTTGAGGGCGGGAGGGATGTAAGGTAGGGCGAGGGGGTGTTGACCTTGAGGTAGGTTCAGCTGTGCAAAGTAAGATTTGGCAACTTCGCAGAGGAGATGTGGCAACACCGCAGTAGAAACTAGGTCACGGTTTGTTATGAATGGATGACACATGTTGCACTTGGTCATGAATGTGACGTCATTTTATGAATGGAAGGGTTGAATGGGCGTGTGATGTCATCTTATGAATGGAAGAACTGAATGGGAGTGTGACGTAATTTGTCTTTATGAATGGGATAAGAGTTATAAATGGGATGCTTTCGAGATTATTGGATGACTGAGACGGGAGTGTGACGTAATTTTGCTTTTATGAATGGGATAAGAGTTATGAATGGGAGGCTTTTGAGATTATTGGATGACTGAGACGGGAGTGTGATTTTGCTTTTATGAATGGGATTAGGCTTGGGTTTTTTTTTTAGATAGGCTATTGGATGACGGAGTAGTTTCATGAGTCATTGAGTTAGATTATTTAGCTTTTATGACGTATGAGCTTGGATGACGTATGTGTTCCTCCTGAACTTTAGTAATATATAGGAAATTTTTTTGAAGGAGCTGGATTGACGAAAGGATATGTGAAAGAAAAAAAAATACAGTTGTACACAACATTTATTTTATACATCATATTCTTAAACATATTTTTTGTTTATTGTTACTTTTCTTGTACTCTAGGTCTAATTTTCTCATTTAAGTAAACAATAATAATACTACAAGTAGACATTCTTGAAATAAATCTAGTACTCTAATTACAGATCTAATTTTCTAACTAAATATTAATTTAAGTAAACAATAATAATACTAGTAGACAATCAATCATTTATTGGTTCTTATACATTTACAATGTTAGATTCGTTGTTTTTTTTATTCATTGAGGCTATAGTGACCATAAGGGAGAGTGGTTTCATCGTGTAATGTATATTTTTTATTATCAAATGAGCATAATGACTTTTTATTTATCAGTGTGGTTTGAACGTTATGTTTTTTAGATTGAATTGTACAAAATGAAGAATATAGACTTTTGCTGTCTTTAAATGTGTTTAGGTAATCGCTAAAAGTAAAATCGTTAACAGCCGATTTTTTTATTCCCTTTGACTTTTTAACCGTTATATCATTCTTTGTTATGTACGAATACATTTTGGGCCTCAAACCGACAAACTCTGCTATAGGATCTCCAAAGGTTTCATCTTTCAACAAACCTACGACTTTTTTATTTTTTCAGAATAACAGAAATGAGAAGTGGGAAAATTGCTTGTATCAAAATATTTATTTAACTCTCCAGAAATATCGGAATAAATATCTTCAGTCCTAATATTGTATAAAAATGAATCGGTGTTGGTATAACATAAAGTAACATTTTCTATGGTAGTGGTAATGATACATCAAAACTTTGCTCAAGTCTAACACTGCAAATCCCACGTACAAGGGTTTATCAAAAATAATGCTTTCTTTTTCCAGCTGAACCGCTGTAACATTATCTGCAAATATAATCCTGCCTTTAAAATTTGGTTTATTGACTTGACGAAATAATGATTTTTCATTTGTTACTATTTTTAAATCGATTCTGTTCCGCACGTTTTCCATAAATTTGCCGAAGCAGCTGTTATTCATCAATTTGTAAAAATCTGACTCGAATGTATTTTTTGCTGATGCTCTCATCATTGAATTAATTTCTATGTATGGAGCAAACTAATTTTTTTGTTTAAACTTCAACACTCTATGAATTTTTGAAATCTTTACCCCGAGTTGTAGAGCTTGTTTTAAATTCACATAATGTACTATGTAACGTGTTTTGGGCATCAAAGTCATCAATAGTTTAACAGTTTTAGTATTAGGTGGATTATTTTTTTCGGGTAAAAAAGGTAACTGAGAAAGATTATCATGAATTTCTTTGGGGTATTCAACATCAACGTCTAGCACATAACCGGTTTCTGATTCATTTTCAAGATCTAATACGTTTAATTTTTCATCAACCCACTCAAAATCTGTATACGGAAAGGGAAGGTTCATGGCATAACCGTAAAGATTGTTGACATATACGTAAAGTAAATAATTACTGGGTTTAGTCGAGTCATATTCATTTAGATATTTATTGTTAGCTTTCGCATACCGAGAAACAACTTGGCAAACAACTTATTCCCTTTTCAAAAAACTGTACCATATCAATATCTTTTATTACACCTAATTTTATTTTCGTGTATTTCAACATTGCATTCCAAGATAACTGTGGCAAAGTAAAAAACCATGCAGGATCTAGTCGATAAATTTGTTGACAGAGAAGTCGAAAGGCTTCAAAAACTTCGCACAGCAAAATTACATCTGTTTGTATATACAATTCCGCATAATCTTTTATTGTTTGGATGTTGAAGATTTTCCAGACACTTTTCGCGTGCTCATAGTCCACGTCGCTAATCGATGTTTTTGTTAAATCATTAAAAAATGAATTTTTGGAAGATAGTCGAGTTTCGTTTAGGTGATCAAAAGAATTAAAATAATTGTACGGAAATAAGCCTTTCCTTGTCAATAATTTAATTTTGTTTTCATCATTAATAATATTTGCCATATGTGGAAATATATCAGTAATTGATTTAGATTTATTTTGCAAATTGTTCACTAATGTTTCCAAACTTAAATGATAGAATTAAAATTAAATTAAATGATAGAAATTTAAACGAGTCAACAAATCGTATTTTTATACTACATCCTTTAAATTTTATGCTGAAACTTATATATTTTTCAGAATTACTAGGAATTACGCTGATATTTTCACAACGGCCCAAGAAAGGGATTATACACGTAAAATGAGAATCGTAACCCTGTAAGTTGTGCATAAAAAGAGGTATAAAATCGGGCTTTTTTGCTCTTAAATTACATGCATTATGTGCTGGTCCAACAAATTTTCCTGATAAGTGACAGTGATGTCACTATATCGTGTTCGTCTAAAGGGTATTGACATAAGATGCAATCTTTAGCAGAATAAAATATTTTATTTTCCCCTTCGCTCATTTCGAGTCATTTCGATTCGAGTTTTTCTAAAAACGCTAGTATACAGTTTTCTCCCGTATAAACAAACGGTTTACATTCAAACATTTTTGACTTGACCAGAAGTGAAACTGAAAAAGCACGATGCTCATGAACAGCTTTGTTCCAAGATGTTGACGGATTAGGAATAGGCCCCGAAATTGGTATTAAAAGAGATTCAATACCTGCATAAACTACGATTGAAATGGATTGTGTATATTCCACATGTGTAAATTCAATTTTTTCTTCTTTCGGAAAGTCAGATCGAATTGGTTTGTGATCACGGCAAAATAATTCGTGTTCGTCTTTTCGCTCATCACCTTTTTTCCCATACTTGTTTACGTACGTCCTTGGAAATACGGTCAGACATCTAGGACAGATTGAATATGCACGTTTTGACAAAGATATTTGAGAACTTACTAATCGTGAAAGATTTGTGATCAAACAATAGTGAAAATTTTCTCCATTTTGTAAATACAACAGATCAAACGTTTTATCATAATTATCCTTTTTACTGATTCTAATTGGATAAACATTATTTTTATCATCTAAGCCATAAACATTTATAGACAGGTTATTTAAATTTTCGAATCGATTGATATCGCTAATTGGAGTCGGGAACGATATAGAATTAAAAGAATATGGAGTATGAATATTTTTGTACGCGTTAAAGTCATTTGATCTAATATTATCACTAAGTAAAGCTAAACGAAAGCAATCGTTAGTATTATTTTTTACATTTATAACACAACGTTTGTCTCGTATTTTTTTAGGTAATTCAATATATTGAGATCCTCCGAAAGGCTTAAATTTAGTTAAATGAAGGCAACTATAGTTTGCAGAGGTATACATTCAACCGGAACCTTTTTTTTCAAACTCGTCCTGTTCCTCTAAAATTTATTCAAAAATTGTTTCAATGTAATTTTCAAGGTTTATAGAAACATCTATCGTACTAACTTTCGATTTAAAATTAAAATCTGTTCTTTCACTAATAGTATTTTCGTTTTTCTTAATATATGTACATTCTAACATTATGTTTAATTTTAGATTTTTCCATTCACCTACATAACTATTTAGTAACTTTACTAAAACCTCTTTTTTCTTATTAAAAAATTCTGAAGCTAATATTTTTTTATTATCGTTAGGAATGTAAACATCTTCAACCGCATTTCCTAAGGAAGCTTTAATAATCCCATTTTCTTGAGCGACCGTCTTCCCTCGCATCTGTCTACTAAACATGCTATATTTTCTTTTTTCATAGGTATCTCCATTGTGTTCACGTCGGGTGTATTATTACTACTAACCCCAAATTGACAAGTTAATTTATGCCGTTCAAAGTTAAACTTTTTGCTAAATTCTTTCCTACAGCCTCGACAATAGTAAAACAACGATTGACATCAATGTCGCCAGTTTGTAAGCAATAATCCACAATGAGCACATAAATAATTATTTCCATTTTTTCCACTTGTCCACATTTTTTATTGATATTTACAACTGTAATTATATTACATCAAGTAAATCTGCTGTATGAACAAAGGACATGAACAAAAAATCACTTGTGGAGAAACTAACCATTGATAGCACTCTAATGAAATTTTATAGTAGAAGGTCTCGAGGCCATCTTCTTTTCAGACGCCTCGGAGGGTTATCAGGAATATTATGGTAAGCAAGTCGAGAGACTAGCGGATTCAAGTGTGTATGGAGCTTTTCATGGAAGGATAGGTATCTAGTTTGGGCCAAATCAGCAACATATGGGATATTAAGATCATGATGGATGAGTTTGTTTGTAACATAATAAGGAGCATTGAGGATTTTACGAGGGATTTTGGATTGTAAGGATTGGATACAAGATGAATTGGATGGTTTAGTAGAGCCCCAAAGCTCAACTCCGTATGTCCAAATAGGTCTGATAACTGTCATGTAAATGAGTCTTTTGTAATTAATTGGTAGCTTTGAACGTTTGTCCAGTAAATGTTGAAGTAGGCGAAATCGTCGAGCAGTTTCTTGTCTTTTCAATCTTGTATGAGGATTCCAAGTGAGACGTTTGTCCAGATGGAGTCCTAGGTAACGTATCTGTTCGACAGGGATCAGTGGAATGTTATTAAAGGAAACAGTAGGGCAGGAATTCGTAGGTTTACGACGAAGAGTGAAGGTAATTTGGTGGGATTTGTTAGGATTTATTTTAATTCTCCAATTTTGACACCATTCTTGAAGGTTTGAGATATGGGATTGAAGATATTGGGATGCAACAAATGGATCGTTATTTACTGATAACACACATGTGTCATCAGCGTACGTAGTGAGGACAGTGCTTGGAAAAAAAAAATATAACTTTTTTTTTTTATATGTTTAAAATGTAAGAATGTACCTTCATAGTTGAATATTTCTTCTTCTGTAAATGCGTACATATCTTTTAGGTAGAAAGATTCTTATTTTTTCTTTTTCTCCTTCATCTAATAATATTGCTTCAATTGACGGGCCATACTCCGTCTCCTTCTTCGAAGGTTGTAAAATTTGATACGTCCGTCCTATAATTAATTCTCCAATATTTTTATATGCAGGCTTAATTTCATTTAATTTTTTCAGGAGGGCCATTTAAAAATAATTAAAATCATATACTTAGTTAGTAAACAGATATTCGAGTAAAATAAAATTAAAAAAAAAAAACTTACTTTACTGCAGTTGTAATGAAAACTGAAGACTTTGAGACTACGAAAGTTATACTAGCATAGTGACTGACTGATTGACTGTGAGGAGAGAGAAAAGGAGGGGGCTTATAAGTACGATAAGGAGCTGAGTCAGATGCTGATCAGGTCAGTCGGTCTCTGAGCTCGCTTTCAGTAGAGTGATAAATCCTATTCCAGACATGTCCTCAGCAGTTCCTGATTTCCAGGCTTATCGTTTGGAGACGAACAAGCTGATAGTGAAAGAACTGTCAGTAGTTAGCTTAAATTACGAGCACTCTAGTCATTGGATTTTTAAACCGCCTCAAGAAGCCGAAAATGCTGATCGGCTAAAGACAAATCTCTGGGTAAAAAAACATCTTCATGGTCTGGAATGGGACTATGGTGATGTAAATTATGAATCTTTGAAAAATGTTTTACTATCCGTTGCAGAAAACTATGACGTATTATGGGGAAAAGGAATAGAAAAGTGTAAGTTTATAGAAGACCTTATTGATAAACCTGTTTATGATTTGCACGACTTTGGATGCCCCAATCTGAAACAGTTGGAATATGATAAGATAGCATGTCATTATCATTTAGACACTTCATTCGTTTGCTCTTTAAATCAAGCTCATCGTCTGGCTGCATGGGTAAATAAAAATAGTGAGGTTGTAGATTTCACTAAAAGAGACGTTCGTAAACGAACGTATAGAGACAATTCTTCTCCTCATCATATGCTGTCATTTGCTGGATTTATACGTGGAGTCGAAAATAGTGTTAAATGTGTATACTGTGGACTGTTGTATGACACCGATTCGTTAATAAACCGTCTCAATTACCATAGGGCGTGTAGCCCGCATTGTTTGTGGTTTGAGGAGGATTCTTTTTAATTAAAATTTGTTAAATATTGTATTTACTAAATCAGTATTTCATTTAGATTTATTTTGTAATATGTTTTTCTTATAATCGCTACATATTGATGTAGATGATTTTTAATTAAATTATTCATTTATAAAAAAAAATTAAATGTTTTCAGTCAATTTGTTTTATTCTTATTCCTCTTTTTTCAAGGGACAAATAAAATACGTCGCACTTACTTAAATTAATATATAGGTTAGAAAATTAGACCAGTGAACAGAGTATTAGATTTTATTTTTTCAAGAAAAGTAACAATAATTAACAAACATTTTTAAGAATATGATGCATGTATAAAATAAATGTCTAGTATAAGAGCATATGTTTTTTCTTCTTCTTTTCTTTAGCAACATTATACGATATCCTTTTTATTAACCCAGCTGCGTTCATTAATACCGAACCACTTAACATATAATTGATTGCCTTTTCTTTTCAAAACTTTTTCCAACAGGTATAAATTTGGATATTTAGCCTGTTGTAGCTCTTCTTCATAAAATGCACCACTGATTTTGCCCTTTTAGATTTTCTAGCAAATATGTGTACGGATATGTCTTCTGAATCTTGACTACCTTAAAAATTTCATTTGACCAATTAGGCTTATAGCCTGTTGAAAAACTTGTTTTTTGTTTAGATATTCTTACAAAATCGTCTTCTATAAATTTCTGCTTTCGTAATTTCGATTTAGTCACTGTAGAATACACATTTTTTATTTTAGAGAAGAATTGGTCGACTGTATCTTCTAATTTAAGGAAGAAATAGTTGGGGGTGCAGTCAAAGAAAACACCAAAATAAGCAAAACTTATTTATAATGTGCCGACGTTTCGGCCTACAATGTAGGCCATCTTCAGGGCTAAGAGAGAGAAACAAACAAAAATATATAAAAACGTAGCAGTAACAAGAATATATAAAGTGGTACAGGAGTGAAAATAAAAATAGTGACTAGATATGATGAAATAGTGAAAAGATAAAATAGTGAATAGATAAAAATAGTGACTAGATATGATGAAATAGTGAATATATATATGATAAATAAGAAAGAATATAAGACTGGTTACAGAATATAATAAACTTAAAAAAGTGATAGATAAAAATAAAATTGTAGATGATGAAAAGAAATTCTAATGGTGACAGATATAATAAACACGAATACGAATATAAAATAGAAAAAATACATGTCAAGAAAGGATAAAATGTAAACAATAATATAAAGGGAAAGAAAAATGAGGAGGTAAACGGAAAGATACAAAAAGAGAAGATTAAAAATATAGAAAAAGGGGGTTACATAGGTATGAGGGGTTACATAGGTAAAGTGTAATAATATAAGCATATATAGAAATAAAAGCTTGATAAATTGCAAAAATAAAACATTGAAAATAGTGGTATTTATAACTATGAACTATGAGGAATGAAAAGAAAAAGAAAATATAAGTAAGGGAAGTTAATATGTAACTGTATACAGTAGAAAGAAGTGGCATTAATGCAAAATAAGATGTGAATATAACATAAACATGTAGAAAATAGGTAAAGAAATACAGAGGATGAAAAATATGAGGCTAAATAATAATGAACTCTATACATTAACAAATGATGGATGCCAAAAGAAGGTGTGAGAACAGGTGCGAAGAAAGGTGAATGTGAAAAGGATGTAGATAAGATAAATACCAAGGTATGTACTAACCGAATAAAACACGAGGCAGCTAGGCGAGCTCAGAATGAAGTGAGAGAAAAATACGTTAGGCCGGCTGGCGGAAGCGATACAGGCGATCTCTGACGGCCAAAAAAATAATGACAAAGAAGGGGGAAGGAGAAATGCAGATGCAGAGGAAATAAGAGACCGTAAATAATGTAAATAGCGTGAAAAATTAAAAATTAAATAAAATTAAAAAGGAGAAATGCAGATGCCTGGATATAAGTGACCGTAAATAATGTAAAATGCGTGAAAAATTAAAAGTCAATGCTCAACATGTAATTAATAAAAGAATGGTATAATAAATTAAGAATGTAAGGTTATTTTAGTAAATTAAAAATTTGGGAGTAGGTTAGGGATAGGTGATGGGAGTCGGTCTTGGCATTAACGGTAGAGGAATCTAAATTGATGTGAATGGTTTCTGAGAGGATGCGTTTATTATAATTAGGAACGGAGGCCAGGATCGACGTATTTTCGAAGTCAAAAATGTGGTTAAAGGATAGGGCGTGTTCGGAGAGTTTAGAAGCGGTTGGGTTGTGGGAGGAGATGGAATATTTGTGTTGGATAATGCGGTCTTTAAGTAGGTTTTTGGTTTCGCCGATGTAGGAAGAGTTGCAGTTGGGAGTAGAGCAAGGAATGCGATAGACGACCTGAGAGCGATGTTTTAGAGGAATGGGATCTTTGACTCGGGTATAAATATTGGAGAGTTTGTTGTGGGATTTAAAGGCGATGCGTAAATTGGGGATCGCGGAACGTAGGGATTTTTGAATGTTATTAGAGAGGGAGGGTATATATGGCAAGGATCTGTATATAGGGATAGAAGGCGGATGTGGAGATCGGGTGCGGGTGGGTGGGTTATAATGGTGATGAGTTTATTGATAACATAGGGAGGAAAATTGTTTTTTAATAGGATTTCTTTGATGCGTTGGGTGTTGGTGTTATGGAAGCAAGCGTCGGAGAGGGATAGGCCACGGTGGATGATATTTTTGGCAACATTGATTTTTTGGTGGTGCGGATGTTGGGAGTAATAATTGAGGAGTCTGCCAGAATAGGTGGGTTTAGTATACCAATCAGTGGATAAGGTGTGATCGGGATTTCTAATGATACGGAGGTCAAGGAAAGGTAGTGATTTGATATGTTCAAGTTCAACAGTGAAATGTAGGCGGGGATGGTATGCATTTAAGGATGATAATAAACCTGGAATGATGTTAGGATTTAGGATAAGGAGGAGGTCGTCCACATATTTTTTAATGAAAATGATCCTTACCTTACCTTTGTCAGCTTTGGTGACAATTAAGTCGTCATGCGATTGAAGAAAAGAGCGTGTGGACGCAAGGTCTTTGAAAAATTGCGGGGAGAAATTAGAAGGGGTGGAATGGGGGTGCTGAAGGAAGTTGGAAATGATATTAGCTACAGAGACGCGTGAAAGATCAGGTTGAACATGTGAATGGTTGAGAAGGGGGTCATTATGGATATATTCTAAGTCGGTCAATAGGTCAGGTATAATTTTTTTGAAGGAGGAGGAGGGTGCAGAAAAGTTAGGTCCTAGGGAAAGAATGTTGTTGACATGGGTGGGGATGTTGGTGGAAGAAATGTTAAGTACCCGGTTATCATCTCCTTTTGGGTAGATTTTGGAGGTAAGGGATTTGTGGTAAAGTGAATTGAATTTGGAGATGAGGTGGAGTTTTTTGCGTGACCTGGTTGTGGTGAAGGTAGATGAAATAAGGGTGGAGAGGCTATTCATTTGGACCTGGTTAAGGTGACTGGTTAAGAATTGGGTGAGGGAAGATATTCGTAGATTCAACGAGTGGATGTGTTGTATGGTCTCCCGTATTTTAAGATTCAGCAAAGATTTTTTAAATTTTAAAGAGAAATTATGTAAAGTAGAATTTAGAGATTTGGAAGTGGTGACGTGATTGAGGGCATTGGTTATAAAATTAGGAAAAAGGGAGTTGGATCGACATTTAAGAAGGAAAATGCGGTGTTCTGAGTGATGAGCAAGATGTTTTTGGAGGGAGCATAGGTGATTGATATGGGATTTAAGATTTGGAACTGAAGATTTGATAGAGGAGAAAGATAAATTAGGAGAGACCGGGTGATTTCTGGACGGAGAAAGATCTAGATGCGGAGGTTGGGATGTAGTAGAAGGAGTAGTAAGCTTCTTTTCTTACTACTCATGACTTTTCTTTTCTTACTACGCTCTTTTCTTCAATCGCATGACGACTTAATTGTCACCAAAGCTGACAAAGGTAACTCTACTGTAATCATGGACCTTTCTGATTATAACCTCAAAATTAATTCCCTTCTTTCTGATACGTCCACCTACCAACCCATACCTCGAGATCCTACTACATCTCTCCAAAAACAATTCAACCTCCACCTAAAAAGCCTTGTCAATTCTAAATTAATTACTTATCCTGTTTACAGAAACCTCATTTCCTATAATTCCTTAGCCCCCCGTTTTTATGGTCTTCCCAAAATCCACAAACCCAACAACCCCCTCCGTCCTATTACAGCTAACGTCAATTCACCATCTACAAAACTTAGCAATTTCTTACTTTCATCCTTACAAGTCCTCAGCCGTAACAACCCATATGATATCCAAAATTCTTTTCATCTACGTGATCTTTTAACATCCCTCACCATTCCTGATCATTACATCCTCACTTCCTTCGATGTCGAAAGTCTTTTTACCAACATACCCTTAGATAAAGCCCTTGTCATTATAGATAACAACTGGTCACTAATAGAACCCCATACCTCTCTCAACCGGTCCTCATATCTCCAATCCCTTAAACTCTGCTGCGAATCTGGCTACCTCACTTTCCATGGACAGTTCTTTAACCAAATTTCTGGACTGGCCATGGGAAATCCCCTCGCTCCTGACCTCTCCAATATTGTCCTAAATGACCTTCTAGACTCCATCCTACCCCAGTTCCGTGACGATGTCATTTTCATTAAAAAATATGTGGACGACCTCCTCCTTATCCTAAATCCTAACACCATTCCAGGTTTATTATCATCCTTAAATGCATACCATCCCCGCCTACATTTCACTGTTGAACTTGAACATAACAAATCACTACCTTTCCTTGACCTCCGTATCATTAGAAATCCCGATCACACCTTATCCACTGATTGGTATACTAAACCCACCTATTCTGGCAGACTCCTCAATTATTACTCCCAACATCCGCACCACCAAAAAATCAATGTCGCCAAAAATATCATCCACCGTGGCCTATCCCTCTCCGACGCTTGCTTCCATAACACCAACACCCAACGCATCAAAGAAATCCTATTAAAAAACAATTTTCCTCCCTATGTTATCAATAAACTCATCACCATTATAACCCACCCACCCGCACCCGATCTCCACATCCGCCTTCTATCCCTATATACAGATCCTTGCCATATATACCCTCCCTCTCTAATAACATTCAAAAATCCCTACGTTCCGCGATCCCCAATTTACGCATCGCCTTTAAATCCCACAACAAACTCTCCAATATTTATACCCGAGTCAAAGATCCCATTCCTCTAAAACATCGCTCTCAGGTCGTCTATCGCATTCCTTGCTCTACTCCCAACTGCAACTCTTCCTACATCGGCGAAACCAAAAACCTACTTAAAGACCGCATTATCCAACACAAATATTCCATCTCCTCCCACAACCCAACCGCTTCTAAACTCTCCGAACACGCCCTATCCTTTAACCACATTTTTGACTTCGAAAATACGTCGATCCTGGCCTCCGTTCCTAATTATAATAAACGCATCCTCTCAGAAACCATTCACATCAATTTAGATTCCTCTACCGTTAATGCCAAGACCGACTCCCATCACCTATCCCTAACCTACTCCCAAATTTTTAATTTACTAAAATAACCTTACATTCTTAATTTATTATACCATTCTTTTATTAATTACATGTTGAGCATTGACTTTTAATTTTTCACGCATTTTACATTATTTACGGTCACTTATATCCAGGCATCTGCATTTCTCCTTTTTAATTTTATTTAATTTTTAATTTTTCACGCTATTTACATTATTTACGGTCTCTTATTTCCTCTGCATCTGCATTTCTCCTTCCCCCTTCTTTGTCATTATTTTTTTGGCCGTCAGAGATCGCCTGTATCGCTTCCGCCAGCCGGCCTAACGTATTTTTCTCTCACTTCATTCTGAGCTCGCCTAGCTGCCTCGTGTTTTATTCGGTTAGTACATACCTTGGTATTTATCTTATCTACATCCTTTTCACATTCACCTTTCTTCGCACCTGTTCTCACACCTTCTTTTGGCATCCATCATTTGTTAATGTATAGAGTTCATTATTATTTAGCCTCATATTTTTCATCCTCTGTATTTCTTTACCTATTTTCTACATGTTTATGTTATATTCACATCTTATTTTGCATTAATGCCACTTCTTTCTACTGTATACAGTTACATATTAACTTCCCTTACTTATATTTTCTTTTTCTTTTCATTCCTCATAGTTCATAGTTATAAATACCACTATTTTCAATGTTTTATTTTTGCAATTTATCAAGCTTTTATTTCTATATATGCTTATATTATTACACTTTACCTATGTAACCCCTCATACCTATGTAACCCCCTTTTTCTATATTTTTAATCTTCTCTTTTTGTATCTTTCCGTTTACCTCCTCATTTTTCTTTCCCTTTATATTATTGTTTACATTTTATCCTTTCTTGACATGTATTTTTTCTATTTTATATTCGTATTCGTGTTTATTATATCTGTCACCATTAGAATTTCTTTTCATCATCTACAATTTTATTTTTATCTATCACTTTTTTAAGTTTATTATATTCTGTAACCAGTCTTATATTCTTTCTTATTTATCATATATATATTCACTATTTCATCATATCTAGTCACTATTTTTATCTATTCACTATTTTATCTTTTCACTATTTCATCATATCTAGTCACTATTTTTATTTTCACTCCTGTACCACTTTATATATTCTTGTTACTGCTACGTTTTTATATATTTTTGTTTGTTTCTCTCTCTTAGCCCTGAAGATGGCCTACATTGTAGGCCGAAACGTCGGCACATTATAAATAAGTTTTGCTTATTTTGGTGTTTTCTTTGACTGCACCCCCTACACATTTTTTAGTAAGTATCTCTCCATCTTTTTATGCCGAGCATCGATTGGTTTCATATCTATAGTCCTATGAAATGATGAATTATACTACTGTAGAATTTGGGGTAATATATCTAAAAATTTATAATTTCCTCGCAGGCTGAATGCTCTCCAAATTTTTTCTTTTAATGTTCTATTGAACCTCTCTACAATGGAAGCTTTTATATTAGAAAAAGTTGAATAATGATTAACATTGTATTATTTCATTAGGGAATTAAACTTTTAATTGTAAAATTCTTTTCCTTGATCACTTTGAATATGTTTTGGAGTTGATTTACTCGATAAAAACACACTCTCCATTGCTTTGCTCACGTTGTCCGCTGTTTTCTGTTTTAGTGGCACAGCCCAAGCAAATTTCGAAAAGCAGTCTATGACCGTTAACAAATATTTATTTCCTTCATTTTCTGCAGAATAAGGTATCATTTCCACAAGGTCTATTTGCCATAAATCGTTAATTCGTTTCAAAACAGTTTTCCGACGTGGATATTTTCTTCGAGCTGGTTTGTGCAATTCATTTACAGCACTTTTTAACAACGATGCATTCATCTTTTAAGATAACCGAGCGTTATTAGCATCACCGAGATACACACACAGTGAAAAGATATTCACTTAATATAATATACTTATTTTTTCGTAGCTCTTCAATTATCGATTCTATTTCGTTTTCATGTCCTTCGTGACCTGCATTCGCCGAAGATATTAGCAACCTCAGCCGATCAACTAGCTCATTAGGATCATCCCAATACTCATAAATGGGTTTATCGGCTCTCATGAGACCAGTGCCTTTGTGCGAACGAAGTGAGGCTATTTTACTAGGAGGGGTGGTGGTACGACGAGGTGTGAAAAGCATCGCTATTACTTTTCTATATTTTTCTGATCTGATTCCTTGTCTCCCTCGTTCTTCACTATAGCCTTTTTTGTGAGCATTGGTCGAGATTAAAATGTTTTTATATATTTCCAAGTCTTTTTTTTCATACTTTTCGGGATTTTTCAAGTAAAGTAACTGCACTTCATAAGTTAACCCTCTGTTCCTTCATAAGTTACCCCGTTAATTGTTATGTCATCGCTGTTTGTATGTAGTTGAATATCAGTTGAGTCACCTATTGCGAATCCTCCATCGGGCATGACTCTAATGCCATAACGTGAATCGAGGGTTTTATTATCGCCTCTCAACAATTTCTCCAAATATTTTCTTTGTTGGTTTCCAAAACCCAGGTAGCCATCAACTTTTGCTTGTTGTGGGATAAGATCTTTAACTGTTTCTAATAGTGAATCTTCAGTTTCATGATGTTCATTTTCTAACTTTAATTTAAGGAAATGTCGAACTAGCAACAGGTGATGAACTAGCCGAAAGTATTGGAGTTGTCGGATTGGTCGAACGGGCTAACTCTCTCTGGTGTCAATGTTGCTCTTTTGTAAATATCTTTTGTAAACTCAATCTCATCATTTTTGTTTCTAATCTTTTTACTTCGCGGCTCCGATTTGGTTTCTTTTTGGAACTTTAACGACTCTTTAATGTCTTCTAAAGGTTGTGATACAGGTGTAAAGAATGCTTGACGAACCTCATCAACATCCTGAAGACCGCGTTTCAATGTCCAAAATTTTTAAAATTTCGCTAGTTTTATAGGGTGACTTTAGGGTCCATGACTGAGCTCCGTCAACGACTGGAAACCCTTTATATATCTACAATAAATGTATCGATTCCTTTTCTAAAACGACCATTGTTTAAATCCCTACTTTTGTCAATAACGAGATAACCGAAAGGCTCTTTCCAACATAATGAACACATGTCTTTAAAAAGTTAGAAACCGATATGAGGAGTGCTCACATGTTCATCGTTAATATGTTTTAAACTCAATTCGTCCTGAGGAAATATTATTAAAAAGTTAAAATTACACCTGATCAGATGTCTAGGAATGCAAACATAACTTTGTGTTAATAAAAACAATCTAGGTTCATATGTCTTCCATAACTGAAATATCGTTTAATTATATCTTGATCCTCCATCGTAACGTCATCGAATATACAGACTGAATTAGATTCAACTTGGTGAGGCATATCTTTTGCATCTTCAAAATCGTTAAATCCTATTTCAGGAACCATATTTACAACATTTTTTAAATACTAGTATTTGGGCTGGTGCAAAGTTTTTCCGAATAGATATACATTTTTAAATTTTAAACCATTTGGATTTAATAAAAGTCCAATCATAAAATTTGTCTTTCCACATCCGCTTGATCCGTATATCGACGCTCGTATGGTGCTTGGTAATAATGTGCTGTGTTTCACCTCAGTAGATTCGTCTGGCAAACACTTCAAAGTAGAAAAACGTTGTTCTTGTTGGACTAATTTCATTTTGAATGCAGACAAAATCATTCATTTCCTGTATATATATATATATATATATATATATCGCCGATTGTCATTTTTCACTACAGTATGATTCGTAAGACTCGCAAAGGAAGAGGCTTGATAAACAGTCTCATAAATAAGTTACCGTTTGAATTACACCTGCCAGGATACCAGTATTGTGGCCCCGGTACAAACCTTGAAAAACGACTAAATAGAGGAGATAGTGGAATAAACCAGCTTGATAAAGCTTGTAAAGAACACGATATTGCTTATAGCAAAGATAAGGATATGCAAAGTCGTAGAAAAGCGGACAAGATTTTGGTTGAAAACGCATGGAAACGAGTTAAAGCTTCGGATTCATCATTGGTTAGTAACAAATACTATGAAAGCGAAAGGTAAAATTGGTGCTGGTATTAAGAAGAAGAAAAAAATTAAAAGATTAGTTTCAAAAAATTAGTTAAATCGCTAAAGGTTGCTGACGTATCATCGATCCTCGAAGCGTCTAAAATGGCATACAAAAAGGCTAAAATGCATTTACGTGGTAAGACAAAACCTTTGCCTCCCAGAGTTCTTCCTTTGCCAAAAGAGGGAGGATTTCTTCCATTTCTTATGCCGTTAATAGCGGGGCTTTCGGCAGTGGGATCTTTAGCGGGAGGAGCGTCGAGTGTGGCTAAAGCTTCTATCTACAAGGCGAAAGAAGCTAAACAAAAATTAGATGAGCAAAAGAGGCATAATTTAGCGATGAAAAGTCAGAAAATCGGAAATGGACTTTATTTGAAACCATATCGGAAAGGCTACGGCCTGTTTATAACTCGACAAAAAAAAACAAATCTGGAAAGATCTGACTACCGAATAAGCCATTGACGGATTTAGAATTAAATTATTTGGCCAAAGTTTTAAATATCCAACACTTTCGAGGAGTGTTTATGATTGATAAACTTCCTAGATATCCAAACAAACACGGGTCTGCTATTGTAAATTTAGAGCCGAGCTCAGAACTTGGTTCACATTGGGTCTGTTATGTAAAACAAAATTATTTTGTGAAATACTTTGATTCCTTTGGAAACTTTAAACCACCACTACAGTTGCTCGAGTACTTTAAGGGGCTAAAAATAACTTATAATAGAGATCGTTATCAGGAGTGGAATACGTCGGTTTGTGGACATCTCTGCTTACAGTATTTAGTCGGTGCTCCTCATAGCGTTTGATCATTGTTAATCATGAGCTATACAGCAACGCTTACGGGCAACTCTAGCGTACTTTCCACAAACTTTTTACCACCGTTAGAATTGGGGTCAATATATACTGTTGGGTTGTTATCATTTGAGACATATAATACTATTCCGAATATAAAAAAGGGTGCTAATGATATGTTTTATTTTGGTGATTTTTCGATCCAAATACCTGAAGGATCGTACGATATCGATGCTATAGCCTCCTTTTTACGTGAAAAAATTTCTCATCTTGACCCTACCGCTGTAGTGATAATAAGAGGAAATTCCAACACGCTAAAAACGGAAATTAAAACAACTCATGCAGTATACTTTAACTATTCCGAGAAGCCTCACTCTATTGGTCCTCTTTTGGGTTTTACTCGATCCGATCATGTCATTCCTCCGAATCGCCCCTATACTGAATCAAATGACATTGTTAAAATACTCAGCGTAAACATTATTTCAATACAATGTAACATCGCATCGGGGTCTTATGTGAACGGAGAACCAGATCATAATATTCATCAATTCTTTCCGCGTGTAGATCCAGGATATAAAATAATAGAAATCACGAATCCGGTCATTTACTTTCCAACCAACGTGAGGACTGTAGACAATATCATCGTTCGATTAGTAGATCAGAACGGAGAGCTTATCGACTTTAGAGGAGAAACGATTACATTTAAAAAAGAATGGGGATTGATTTTTGTTCTAGAGATAGTTGCATCGATTATTATAAAAGGAGATGTCAAACAACAGTTAAAACCAGTAAACCTAAATCAAGAGCGCTAACAACTGCGAACGCTATATTTTTAAAACAGTGTGGTTTTCGGTTAAACAAACATTATGAATGACATACTAGACGTTACGACGGATATAAAATTCGTTTAGATTCTCTTACACAATTTGAATATCACTCGCACCAGGCTTATAAGGGAAATACCTTTAACAAATCCGACGAGATTAGAATTCCTATTCATCAACAAGATATTTATTATATATATTTATACAATATATTTATACCTTTCCTTCTCAAAGTTTTATTTATCTCGAAGGGAGGATCTTAAAAAGTGATGGCACTATCGGTGCCACTCCAAAGTTGACTAATAACGCATTCGCGTTTTTGTTTGACGAAATTAGATATGAACTAAACGGTATAGAAGTCGATCGAGTACGAAATCCGGGGATAACTACTACTCTTAAAGGGCATCATCATGCATCATTTTCGCCTAATCGAGTAATGGGATTAGAAAATGCGGGGTGGACAATGCCCGGTAAAACTCTTTCTTTGGATAAAAATGGCGTTTTTAGCGTATGCCTAAGAGGTCGTTTTGATCACATCAAGTACTGACCTAAACTGCGTGCTAGGTGACGATGATGTACAAATAAAACTTGACAAATTGGTGTGGAGAATGCCTCATGTTCGTGTTTCAGGTTATGAACGTCTAAGGTTATTAAAACTAGTAGACAAGAACAAGGTCGTTTCTATTCCATTCCATTCTTTACGAATATCCCAATGTACCTGCGACGCAGCAGGAAAATTGGTCGGTCAAAACTTCAACAAATTTAGAAAAACCGCGCTATCTCATTTTAGCATTTCAAAGTGATCGAAATAGAACCTCTAACAAAGATAGCAGTCTGTTCGATAGTTGCAAATTAAAAAATTTGAAACTTTATTTGAATAGTGAACAATATCCGTACGATCACTTAAATTTAGATTTTGAGCAAGGAAAAGTAGCATTGTTGTATGAAATGTATAACGAATTTCAAACGAGTTATTATGACGTTAGACATTCTCAGCCCCTGCTTTCAAGATCCGATTTCGAGAAACTAGCGCCTCTAGTGATTATAGATTGTTTTAAGCAATCCGAAGCAATCAAAAGTGCGACTATCGATATCAGAGTACTATTAGAGGCGAAAGAAAACTTTCCAGCCAATACTAAAGCTTACTGCCTCATTTTACATGATAAAATAATAGAATATGAAATGGGAACGGGTTTGGTCCGTAAATTGTACTGACTCTCTTTTTGTTTTTTTTGTGGTTGTTAGAAGAGGAGTATACTAATTTTTTATTTTTTTTATTTTACATGTAGATGTAAAATGAACGTACAACCAAAAAAAAGAATTAGAACTCGATTCGGAAAATACAAAATATTGAGTAATAATATCTTTTATTTAGGCATCTTTCAAGCCTGGTGAGGACCTTGTTGAAACTCGTACTCTTGTAACACGGAATGATGCTCATCATGCAGCACGTATCAGTCCATGGGAAACACATGCGAGGGACAGGGTAAGATTCGAAAACAGGATTCATCATATTTCCAAGATACTGAGTCCTATCCTGGAATCAACCCACAGATCAGCTGTTTATCAGAAACATTACAAGATTGTTAATTGTTAAAAATTTTATATTTACCTTATCAGTATTTGATTCAGATTTATTAAATTTTTTTTAATTAATAAATTTTATATTTACATAAAATAAAAATATTTGATTTCAGTAAATTTGTTTTTTACTTTTGTAATTTGTTTTTTTGTTTTTTTTTCTTCTTTCTATTTTATTTTTCAAGGGACAAATAAAAAATACAACATATTAAGGGAAACTTATTTTATTGATTATCATCACAATTCAATTCATTTAAGTTGTAAAACAGTGTATTTGTATTTCTGCTAAAATCAATTGGTTCGGTAACTACACTTGCTTCATTCTTATTATAAAGTTCAACCATCTTTGTTATCAATGCTAGTGAATCGTTGATTTTTTCTATATTTGCGCAAAGTTTGACCGTCTCGTTCCTGTTGAAACGTGCAGATGCAGACGATGGTGGGAGGGTCTCCTGATTAAACATTGCAAACCATTGCGTTACCTGTTCTCTCCGCATCACCCTAGTGCGTCCTCTTGTAGTAAGTTCACAAATCACGTTTTGACATCTTGATTGGTCTTTTTCATAGGATTTTTTTCGTTTCTGCAGCCATAACAAAATTTTTGGAGCTCGGGAGGTAATATATGTCCATTCCTCAACATTCATGTAAACGACCGTTTTCTTCTTGTCGCTAATGGCGATAGTCGGCACAAAGTTACACAAACCGATCCGAAAACATTTACTGTTGGTGAGTGGGTACTCGGTCACAAGGTCCATTCGACGATCCATCTCGCGTATCATCAACGACAAGACTGTGTGGTATAACGGAGTGGAGGGGAGAAAGCTGCAGCTGTTCTAGTTTTTTTATCACATCATTTATTTCCCTTCTTTTTAGTTCATACAAGGAAATGCATAATTGCAAATCTTTGAGTCGATGTAGAAAATTGTGAAGCCTTTTAACAGCATATCGTCTCTTCGTTATCATTCTCGTCAGACGCTATGAGTTGCAGCTCATTCAATTGTTCACAATACTCGATAAACGAACAGTTTTTAGACCATTTTTTGTGGTCGGTAAAAGGGTCGTCATACTCCTTCCATTCATGCAAGATTACTCAACAAAATGGACATCTTGTCCTATCAGACACTTTCAAGTAATACAACCCAGCAGCCGCTAGTTTCAATGGACTCACCGGTGACGACCAGCCGACGAATGTCGACAACCTTCCGTCTTTGTACCTCAGGTTATTGCTCCTTAGCCGACCCATACTAAACTAACTGATAGAGGAAGCAACAACGTGCTTCATTCATAAAACAAAATGATGACACTCTCCCATTCGTAAAACAATATACGTCATACTCTCTTTCATTACACTGTGACCTAGTTTCTCCTGCGGTGTTGCCACATCTCCTCTGCGACATTGCCAAATCTTACTTTGCACAGCTGAACCTACCTCAAGGTCAACACCCCCTCGCCCTACCTTACACCCCTCTCGCCCTCAAAGTCATCTCATGGTCACACCCCCGACTCTGCTACAGCAGACAATGACCTCAAGGTCACTGCTACGGCTCAACCCGCCTATTTGTACTACTGAGGCCATACATAGCACCTTCCTAGCTAAGATGTATGGGATTCACAGAGGAGTTAGTCAAGTTAGTATTTGATAAGGAATAAGTTTAGTTGCTATTTTTCCTGGTTACTCTCATAATTTAGTCAAATTTGAGATGAGTACATCACGGCGCAACAGTCCAGACGTGTTAGGTTAAATATGTGGGAGTTATGAGGCTGCAAAACAGAGACAAAATATGTAATACAAAGTTTGTGGAAAATGTGTATTTTGCTTATTTTGGAGTGAAACTTGGTGACCAAGATAAAGCATGGGCTTCCCATAAAGTTTGTCGTACATGTGTGGAGGCATTGCAGCTTTTGGAATCAGGTAAAAAAAATCTTTGCCTTTTGGTATTCCTATGGTATGGAGGTAACCAGCCAATCATTATGATGATTGTTATTTTTGCATGAGAAAAGGATTATTAGTAGTACAAAAGTAGTATTAGCATGACTCTAAAATTTAGCATGAAAAAATATGTTGAAAACACTATTTAAGTTTTAAATAAAAAATTGAATAAATGCAGCATTGCGTTATTCATAGGAAAGTTGTAGCCTTTAAATATAGAAAAATTAGCCCGGTTACAAATGGATAAAAGATATTTTCATCACTTCAAAGTTTCAAAATGAGGAAAAATACTTCATGCATTAAAAAAAAAATGTATACACTTTGATTATAAGAAGATTTTTTGGAAAAAATTGTAACTAAGGTACATATATTATCGATATTCAACAATTGATGATATAAAATTAGTAACATTATAATTTTGTGCGGTTGAAAGGAAGCTTTGAATACTTCTATATTTCAATATTGTACTCTATTTCTTTGGATTAATTACTTCGGACTCTATTACTGACAATTATTTTTATGTTTAGTAAACTACCTTTCATCAATTTCCACGATGCAATCTGGTCCAGCTACCTTCTTCTTCGGTTTATTCTCCATATCCAAGACACATAATTCACGCACGTAATTGGTACTTTACTTAATTTAAAATTCTAACTCCAATATATATATATTTCATGGATAACATTCTTAACATCAACATTGATAAAGTGTTTCATTTTATGATTTGTCGCAAAAATTTTAGGTGCAGACTGGTGGCACTAAAAAAAAAAACCAAAAAAACCCCGCAAAATCTGTAGCTGCGGTGGCGTTAATACACAAGTACCTCATTGGGTTATACAAAATCATCGTATTCTGTCTTAATAATTTTTCTCTCGTCTTATATCACCTAACATATAATTTGGAGGAGGGGTTGGCCTACTCCCTAGGCCAGGCCTTGAATATAGATCTTCATGAGTATATGGCTACATAATTATAATTGGCGAATTTCACGCCAAATTAATTCTAGAATTGGATCTCTGAAACTTCCTGAAATCCTTCTTTATCACCTTCTCTCCTAGATGAAATTTATCTGGTTATAATTTCATTACCATTGGTTAGCAATCCAGATTCATATAAAGTGAAAAAAAAACATATTTTTTATAAGGTTTTTGAGTACGATTATTACGTAAATCGAACAGGCGGATGGCATTACAGAATAAATGTTAACCAGAATAGTCACTTAGAAACGTCATTTAATTAAATTTATAAAGAAATTAAAACCTCTTTTTTTGTGTGTAAAAATAAAAAAGTTTAACTAAGGTTAAGATACAAAACAATTGACGTAATGCGACAATGATTTGACAAATCATTCGAAAGACTCCTTTAAAGGTGCTTGACATTTCGGTATCTATTCCTCAGGTTGTTGCTTCGAGTTGAGTTACAAGTTTTAACTGTTTTCGTTTTTAATATTTTCCTAATATACAAGTAATCATGAGCTTAGTATGGAAAAGGGGATTTAATTATGGGTAATAAGTAGATTTCGGTAGTCATTTCATCAAGAAAGTTTCGACTAACATTTTTAATTATATATAATATATTGTTAAATATTTTTATTTTGAAGATGAAATTTGTCCAGGCCGGGATTCGAACTCGGATCGCCCACGTAACCGTGAAGCGTGGTGCTCTGACCAACTGAGCTAAGCTCATCTATAATAACAAATTCATTCCATTCCATGAAAATTCTTCCCCTTGTATACATCACACGTACGTAGGCGACCCCGGTTCGAATCCCGGCCTGGACAAATCGTTTCTCTTCAAAATAAAAATATTTATATATAATATATATTTTTTGAAACGTTCATTACTAGATGAAATGGTTACAGAAATATAAACATTTCCCAAAATTAAATTATCTTTTCCATACTAGAGCTCATGACAATTGGTATTTTTATAAAATTTTAAAAGGGAAAGAAATGAAAAGTTAAAACTTCCTGTGACTCACCTCAACAACAATGACAACAAGCAACAATCTGCGGAATAATTACCAATTTAAAAAAGTATATATTCCGTCAGTTAATTTCTCAATTCAATTTAATTAATTTTTTAATCATATTACAATCAATTTCTGGGATCTTTGATTGGTACCGAGAAAAGTTATCATATTACGCCATGTCATGGCCTAGTGTGTTCTGAATAAATGCGTTTATTTATCACAGTAATATATAAAACATGGAAAATTGAAATATATGCTCTTATTCCTGAGAGTAAAAACAAACAAACTGTTGAGTTTAAAATCACTGGGTCGGTATCCTAGCAACAGGAACCGCATCGATTAAAGGAGGCTGTCAATGTAGCACATCCCGACTGGAGCGACTCCAGCGGCTGGAGAATGAATGGTGAGCCCCGGCCAGCATTGACCATACTAAAAACCAGACTCGACTCTCAAACTGACCTACAACTCTCATCCATTTGAAGGTAAAATAACCTGGGTCTTTTTTCTTTCTTTTAAACTTCACCAATAATAACGAAATGTTATCTAAATATTCATTCTTATGTTGACACATATCTTTCATTACGAACACAAGAAATGGAACCATAACTTTGATTAACAATCATAACTTTTTACCCTTAACGATTTAATAATATTTCTATCAATAATTGAATATTTTATAAACTGATCCGTTTATTTAATCATTTAAACTTTATAACAGAAACATTATCGCTATTAATATAATTATTTGCACAAAGTGGCATAGCTTGTTTCACTTTGTAAAATTCCTGAGTTATTGAAACATCCTTTATAATAATTGATAATTTGCTTTTAGTAAAGGATTTGTTTTTCAACCATCTAAGCTTAATTAAGGTTTATTTACATATAGGGTAAATAATATTATTATTATGCATATTTAGTGACTGATTATTTTTAATATGACAAAGGCAAGATGGAACAAAATAAAATAAATCCACCATAGTAAATTATAAATTTATAAGGATAACATAACGTTTTGGAAGATGTATTTTGACATTGGGATCAACCAATATATTATAATTTTTATCAACATAGTTTCACATTAATTATTTTTTAATTTAAGCATTAAATCATTAATTATAAGCAGTTTTTCATGACTACTTTCATTTCACTGTGGGAAGAATGCCAGAGAAAACTGCTTAGCTGAAAACAGACTTGACACAAGAAAATTTCAATTTTACAATTTCATTTAAACGGTTTAGTTCCATTTTAGTTTGTATAAATGTATTATGATTGGTGTATGAGAAAAATGGAGACTGAGGTAGCTCAGTGAGTAGGGTGCTAAATTGCTATGCTGAAGATTCCGGGTTCAAGACTGACTGTGACAGATAAATTATTAAACCTGTAAATCACGATGGATGGAATTGTGGTATCTACAGACCCTGCTGGAGCTCACCAGCCTCTATAAAGTAGGTACCCTTAATTGTTGGAAAAAAACTGGATATTGAGCATGATCTCAGATAAATCCCCTCCCTGAACAACCGTTGTCCTACAAATATACTTTCTACAATGTACTGAGCCTTCCATGGGTGGTTGTGGTCCAAAGTTTTTTTTTTTATATGAGCAATTTATAAATATAATGTATGCATAAGGCATAAAGCATCCACAAATATGATATAAATATATACATAAAATATAGCATTGACTTGCACCCTGGATTCATATTATTTAATTAAATAGTCACATTTAACCAACCAACCACCAATTTATCTTATTGGTAAAATATTTCTTAAATAATCTAGATGATGGTCCCATGAATCAAATGATGTTGATGATGAACGTTTAAGACCCAATAGTAAACAACATTTCAATGTATACTGAAGAGTGTCATTTAGCTTTTTAACATTTAACTTTAGTGTCAAATAAGTCTTTTACTATTGCAATATTAGTTCCAGTATTAGTGTTAACCCCAGTATGCCCTTCCATTTTGAATTATAATTATTATTCATTTTACCTTTTTTATGAGTGTCTGATCTTTTTGAACATTTTATTATAACCATAAAGAAGGCCTACAAAGTGAGTTAAAGTGACGATATATATAAAAAGTTGAGTATAATTTTTTAGTTGTGCTGACTATCATCTCAGATTGTAATTAATAACACCTAGTCCATACGTAAGAAAATATATTGTGCAATTTTAGTATTCAAATTTCCAGCCAGCTTGTTAGATTACCATTTTTTATTAATTTTTTTTTTCAGATTGCTGATATAGTACTACCAAAAAGGAGAGGAGTTTTTTCAAAAAATTATTCCTAATTAATAAATGGTCAAATACCTACAGAACAGCCGAAATCACTTAAAGGGATCTGGGAAAAACATCAGTGACAACATTCATTAATTCTAATATCAAGATGGAAGATAATTATAGTAAATTAAAAAAAGATGAATCAATTGCCAAAGATATGGAAAAGACAAATAGTTGTGTACATTGTAAATATACAACTCAGATATCTAGTCATCTAAAAAGGCATATAATCACCCACCATCCAGGAGGCACTGTTCACAAATGCTTTATTTGTAGCTTCAAAAGCACTCAACTAGATCTTTTGCGGGAACATTTAATGAGTAAACATTTAGAGGATAAACCCCTCCATTGTTCCCTATGTGATTTTAAAACGTCTAATTCTTCTAATTTAAGAAGGCATAATTTTACACAACATAAATTTAAGAACTGTAAATACTGTGATTACCAAACGGCTATTCCAAGTGAGTTGAAAACACATATGATGTCCCAGCACAAGAGTGAGAAACCACTCAAATGTTTCAGGTGTGACTATAGAACAGCCAAAACCAGTCACCTAAAGATACATGTAATAACACACCACACCAATGAAAAACCTCAGCAATGCCCACATTGCGATTATAGCACTGTTCAAGTAGGTACACTGAAGGCCCATATAATGTTTCATCATACAAACGAAAAACCTCATCAATGTTCATTGTGTGATTACAAAACAATACGCTCAACAACATTGAATAGACATATCATGACATGCCATGTAAAAGAAAAGCCTTTCCAGTGCGGCATGTGCCATTACAAAACCACACAATCAGGTCATTTGAGAACACACATAATGACTCAACATACAAATGAAAAACCTTTGAAATGCTCAATGTGCGACTACAGAACTGCAAGATCTGGTAATCTTAAAACACATATAATGACTCACCATACTAAAGAGAAACCTCACAAATGCAAATTTTGCGATTATAGAACTGTTCAATTGGGAACCTTAAAGCGACATGTTATGACCCAACATACAAATGATAGACCTCACTGCTGTACTAATTGTGACTACAAAACTAACAGAGCTGGTAATCTTAAAACTCACATCATTACCCATCACACTAATTTGAAACCTCATCAATGCTTCCTTTGTGAATATAAATCAGCTTTATTCATTCAATTAAAGCGTCACATAAACCGGAAGCATTCACAGGAGGAGTTGGTACTCAATAATGCATTCATAGATGAGAATTCACTGGGGTTATAATTTAAAATGTTCTCTTTTTATTAATATTCTTTAATTGAAAAAAATATTGTATTTTCCTTTCAAAAAATATATTTTGTAAATAATTTAATTTAAAATCTAATACCATAGTTGCTGTCACCTGAACAATACCTTCCATCCTTTGTATCAAATGGTGTTTGAGCAAATTTGTATTTATTTTCCTTTTTCTGATTATTATTCGAAACTGAGACTGTCATTTGAATCTTTAACACTATGGAAACAGAATTATTCTAGTTTCATAGAAACAGTCAATTAACATAGTGACAACTATGTAAAGGAAGAATGATTGTTAGGATTAATTTATCTATTTAGTAGAGGGAGATAAATTGTTACTCTGAGTTAAAATTTGACATAATTTTCTATAGTAACTCTCTGATGTCTGTACATAGTTTTGTTTATCTCTCAAATTACTTAAAAACAATCAGCCTCAACAAGTCAAAATTTTGTAATTGAAATTAATGCAACTCTAATAACTTTAGATCATGATTTTGCACCTCACGTTTCAGTACCTACATGATAAATAGAAGTGACATTTCTAATGAATATTATTATCAAAAATTATATTAAACTATAATAAAAGCTACTCAAAGTTCATATTTGAGACTATTAGTATATTCTATTATATAAAAAACATATTAGATTTTGTTAAAATTGGTAGATCGGAAGTGGTACTTTACTTGAAAGTCTTAAACAGATTTTGATATTGTAAATATCGAAATTGTAGTTATAATCTAATCAATTTTAAATTTGATATTTAAATACCAAAATATCATTTTTTAGAAAAATACCTTTGAATTTTATGCTAATCTAAAAAATGTGGTAAATTTTGGCTACAAAGAATAAACTCTGAAAGTAGTCCTCTGCAAATAACATTCAACAAATGTTAGTCCAGCAAAAGGAATGAAAAAAGATAAATTGATTACCTGCTATTCAGCACAGGCATGATGATGAAAATATTATTAGAAAAACAGGGTTCTTAATCAATGGCTTATTTAATTTATATATAAATATGTAATTTAAACATAAAAAGTTCAAGGAATTGAAAAAGTAAATAGAGAGACAATATAACAGAGTTTACTTATACATAACAGTTATAAAAATACATCAATATATGGACAGAATAATAACAAATGTACATATATAATACAAGTTCATGATAAATGTTAAATTGTTGATCCTTTATCTGACACTTCCATCATCCACTGCAATAATAAAATAAGAATTATTATAATCTCAAACGTCACTTGGAAAATTATTTTAGCATAAGGAATAACAATCTTTACTTTATATTGTCTTGGGAATTAATCAAAACAGGAATTAGAAATCACAACAGAGCCCTTAACTATCCCATAATTATATTTTGGTGGAGAAAACAAAAATTGATAGTTCTTAACTTCAGACTAACAAATATGCCAATTATAAATAAATGCAACTGACTTTTGTAGAATAAAAATGTAGATCATAATTTTTTATGTCAACAGATACTGATCTACATATGAGATATAATAAACATATGAAAATTGCTTTAGAGGTCTCAGCACTTGGGTAATGTTCTCCCAAAAAAGGTATCAAGGTTTTGCTCAATTATTTGTTTAGGCTGGAGAAGAAAAATATCTTCACCTATGAGAAAAAATATCTTCTGGAAGAGGTAGAGATATTGGAGGAAGTAAGTACCAAAAGCAGATATCAAAGGAATCAGGTAAGTTACTACTTAGACTTTTGGAAGTATCATGCACATAACAGAACATGAAAATTATATGAATATAAACAAAACATTGCTGAAAAAAATAAATAAACATCAGAATGAAGAAATTAATCTAATACAAACCATCAGCAACTGATGACCATCTTGCACTCCAGCCCATACCACTGTTATGAATGCTAGTCTTGTAGCAAAGAGAAACAGATTGGCTTTTCCCTTGAAATCTTGCAGGTTTATCCTATGGGAATTTTCTATTATTAATGTTTTACTATGAAACAACAAAATGTTATACCATAAGAAAAAAAAAAGAAAGAGCCACTATTGTTTATAGCAGTCATCACCAACAAGCAGCCCATTATACACTTTTATATCTATCAAATCTTATGTTATTAGAAAATACTACAAAATAAATTAATTAAATGAAAATTTGCATGCCTTGTCATGATACACAAGTTCGACAGCTGTGGCTATGTTCTATATTTGATACTCACATATGCTGATTGTAGCAAAATGGATTGGTTAACACTGAATTGAATAAAGGATAAACAATTATCTCATTATTCAAGTATCAAGAGTTCAATTATAATGAATCATATTATAACTATAAAAAGGAAATATTTTTTTAAAATTTTTACAACATGAAAGAAGCCATTACACAACTGATTAAGAGCGGCCCACTGGATTGTTATGTGTCATCAGATAGGCATATAGATTTATAATATGAATATTGTCTAAAATATTTTACATCAATCAATACTTTAATGCTTAATTTCTATTGAAAGTGCAAAGTTTAGTAAAAGTTCAGTGACCATCTTCAACATCTTTAAGAAGTGTAAGATAGAAAAATAGTTGAACGGAATATGTAATTGTATCATTCTTTAAGAAATGTAGAGTGCGCAACACCACACTGTATTTCATAAAGATGTTACAATAATATATAAATAAATTCTAATTGACCCGAGTGGCTCATACTCATGGTTTTTTAAGTATACATTACTTACTAGTGATTAAAAACAATGATTTAGTTCTGTTGCAGTTTGTCTGCACCAATGAATATTTGTCTTACCTCATAGAATGTAAAGTGCTTGGGGAGCAAATGATGTGGAAAAAAGCGGAAAAGTAATCATGCTAACTTATAGTTATCAGAGTAATAGAATGTGGGAAAAAAACAAAACAAATCCAAAAAGTATTTACATGATGCTATGATAAGTATCATGTAACATTTTTTAGCTTTGTGCAAATAAACACTTCTTTCATAACTTTCATAAACACCTATCGTCATAACTTTTTTCTCTCAACTTTATGGGGATGTAATACATATATAGTTTATATAATCTAGTTTTGTTAGTATAAATGATTCTAGATACAATAATTACAAGCTACTAAATAAAAGTTTTGCCAATTATAATTTGCTTAGAATCATAACTTAGCTTATTTTTAACACTGAAAAAAAATATGATTCCACTACTCACCCCACCACAATATCGGCTCCTTTCAATATTATCACCACTCGATGTAAAATCAAAGAACTCCACATAATCTGAGTCACAAGTGGATTTTGAACCAAGGTCAAACTCTACAGAAAAAAATAATATTAATTATACTATTAACTAATTATATAATACAGCATTTAAATAATACAACATAGTGTTATGTTTAGGTGGCATTAGGCATAATTAACCCTCTGCCCGGATCGTGAATTTTACCCACTCTGTCAGATCACCCGTATTTTTTACCCCTAGTATGTTGGATTGTCGGTATTCTTTACACCCACATTTTTTCCTCTACATTTTTCACCACTTATACAAGATTAAAAGGTTTTAACTAGACAGAAATCAAATCACATACTAGAATAAGATTTTTATTATTGAATAAGGAACTAAAACCACAAAAAAGAAAATGAATATGACATAAGATCACAAAAATTAAAATTAAATGGATAAAACATTTTTTACAAATAAAGGGCAAATTAAAAACTAAATAGGAACAAAATATAAAAAATATTATTATATTCTACATTTTAGCACAGTCATGGACTATCACAGTTGTTTCAACTATTAGGACAATGGACAACAATAACGCTGTTGACAACAATAACGTCGACAACAATGTAATATACTCAACAATATCAATATAATAGTTACATTCATGTGCCTAACTTAGAAGTATGAAAATGTATACCAGCATGAAATCACTTCAGTTCTCCAACACAGTTATTGGACAGGGCTTTGTAGCATTGACGACAGCTCGCAGTATTACATTTTATGCATTTCGTTGAAGTCTTCCTTTTCAATTTATACGAGCAATACCGAAAAGTGACCTGTTTATCGAGCTTATCTGTTTTCCTGATCGTATGTGAAGGGTTTAGATCCTTTTTTCCAACAGAACTTTTCATCGATCTAGTTCGATTTCCATTTTCCTCTGGGATTTCAGACAGCGTTTTCTGAATCAGTTCTCTCAGTTCGAGGGGCAAATTTGGGATCTCTAATCTGTGCTCTAATTGTGGTCTAATCAATGACAATCCAAGCTGTAAGATAAAATCGAAACGTTTTATCTTCTTTGTATTATAATATTGATACAGGACAAAAGCATTGGAGCAGCTAACAGCAACGAGATGGTAAACAATTGCAAGCGGCCACCTTCTAGTGTTACGATTAGCGCAATAGTTGCTGCATTTCATATCAAGTTGGTCGACTCCTCCTATTGTTTCATTGTGCAGCGCAATCATTTCAGGTTTTTTTTTTACTGGGTCATCCTTTGGTTTGTGGTGCATTGATGAAAGAACCACAACAGCCCGATTATTTTGGGGACATAAGACAATAATGTATACTTCTTGGTATACCCATACATTTTTGATGCAACTGGTCTTCTTGCATTTTTTAGAAACTCGAGAGGAATCTGGGGTTTGTTTGCTTTCATTGTACCAAGGAGTGTTAGTTTTTTCTCCCAGAGCAATTCAGCAAGTTCGATTGATGTGAACCAGTTATCGTATGTTACATTCCGGTTGGTACCTGTTATGTCTCTTGTAAGTCTAACTACAGCTTGTGTAGGTTTGGAGTATGTTTGCTCAGCTTCTGATAATGTATAACCATCACTACCTTTTCCACAATATATGTAAGAGTCGAACAGGTATCCGTTGTCAGCGTCCGTCAAGCACATCAATTTGATACCATATTTGCTTGGTTTTTTCGGCATGTACATTATGAAACCACGCCTTCCGCTGAAAGGTACGAGGGTTTCGTCCACACAACCGTAAGGTCCGATTGAGTAATTTTCTTTACAATTATTGATAAATAATTGAAAAAATTCAGATATAGCGGCAGCTTTATTTTTCTTTTGCCTTTCACTGCGGGTTTCGTGATTGTCAAATCTCTAAGCTGGACCTCGCATCTTTTCAGAGGCATGATAGTTCTAAATATAGATCTCCCGTACACTCCTGTACTGAAAAGTGAAGCCATGGATTCTCTGTTAGACTTGAAAATGCAACAAAAAACAATTACACCAAAGAGTGAGCTCATCTCGGCAGTGTTCGTATCTTTATATGAAGAATCTTGCTCATTGCTAAGTTTTTTTCTCATCGCAGCAAGTTTTCTGTTAGTATTTTCAATAATAATTTGCATTAATTCATTGGAAAAAAATAAACGCCAAATTTCTTCGGGTGAAGGAGTGTCTCCTAAAGCCAAAGCAGGCCCCTGAAGCTTAGAGACCCTTGCGTGGATGATATTTCTCCTAAACCTACTAGTTGACGCACATTGGGGTACCGACTCCCAAGTGAAACACTTTTTTTTCCCAAAATATTTTGGTGCTTCTTCGATAGGAGTCGTATCCGAGCCATCATCTGTCTCTCGAGTGTTGTATGGAACATCATGAACGGCACTCTGTAGTTCTCTTACAGACGGACTAGCAACAATTGAAAATTCGTTTTCATTGTTGTTATCATCCAAAGCCTCAAACATCGACATCTTACCTTCAGAAATCTCTGAATCCGAGTCGTGATCGGAAGACTCCTATCCGTCCTTTTCATCGGGAGCATAGAAATCATCTGAATCCACTTCGGAATCGGAGTCGTCTGAATCAAGCATCACTGCCATCGCCAGAATTCTTTTCGTTCTCTCAGAAAGAAATTTCGGGACTCTGTCCGCCATGATTGTTACCTGAGAAAATAATCACATAACGAAAAAATCATTAGCAAAAAAAAAATTCCTAAACAGGTTCGTTACAGGATACAAAACTGACATGGAACATCGGTAAAAAATACGTTAATGGAAAATTCTTTTTCAAATACAGAAGATCGGTAAATTTCACTTCCATACTTACCAATTTTTTTTTTTTGAGAAATTCTCGCTGCGAAGCTGACCAACGACCCTACCTTCTCGAATGTAGACAGGCCACTGAGAGTGCCACGAGGTAACAAGTCCACAGTCCCTCCTGGAGCACCCCTACCTCGCATTTGGTGAACTATTGCCGTAAAAAATACCGATGATCTGGGCAGAGGGTTAAAAGAGAAAGAATGAATTTAAAAACTCTACTTTATTAGAGGTTGACCAACAAACAATCTAACCACTTATTTTAATGGATTTACAAAAGAAGCGTTCTCTGTTATTCATACATATTTACCAATTCTGAACTAAGGTTTCTATTAGCTTTTAGAAATTAAATTACTAGCTTTTCTGTTATTCTCCTTCTAATTTAGAAAAACAAACTAACTAATAAAATCAAAATCTGCTATATTTATAAGAAAGAATGATGATGAATACAAACAGAATTAAATAAAAACTATTCTGCAAAATAGGAGCTGATAATAAGTTGATGAGAAACACTGAAAAAAGATTAATTTGCAGTAGGAATTTAATAAAGAAGCTTCACATTTTAATTGTTACCCTCATTCACTGAAATATTATTTTAGTTAAGCTCTCAAATCACACTATTTGTTGCTCATTTCTTAAAGCGAAACAAACCAAACTACTTTAGATTACACAAAACACAAATTTACAATGTTTGGGAAGAGGCTTTACAAAACAAAATTACCAAATGTATTAATATCGCTTTAAATATTGTTTGAAGCTTAAAGTTTAGTTTAATAATAAATGGTTTATTTATTATTATTATTATTATTTAGTTTATTATAATAAATGGTTATAGAAATATAAATTTTGAAATATAGTCATTAAAAAATAATGAATAAGCAATGTTACTAACCATAAAAAGTGATACTTGGAACACCAGGGGATGGTACAGTAACTTTCCAACAACAATAAGTGTAGTTTCTGAAGTTGCCAGGATACATGGGACTTGTGAATGCTCCATGAGTATCATAAAAACTTCCACCACAACCACCACCTATACATTTTAAATAGTTAAATTATTGGTCAATTTTTTGAGGTTTTTTAAAAATATTTTTATTTTTAAATCATCAAATAATTAATTTTTTTAGGTATAAAAAACAATAAATATATAAAAGTATTATACTAAAAAAAAGACAATATTGCTTTTTAATGAATAAAGAAATATTTACCACTTATAATAATTGGTTCTTCTCCTCAACGAGTTTAAGTTCTGATCCTATATCACTCCAGTTATCATGTAGAGACTTTCCTTTCAAATTTCTCAATTCTGCATTGCTGGTTGGAGCACTAGTTTCTGTGGTATATTATAACAGGCTTTATTACTGCATTACGCATTCTTAATTTTTAATTTCTAGGGATTCTTTGGGGTTTTAGTACCCTTGAAAGAGAAGCATGCTCAATCTATCCTAGTTATATATGGTCTACGAAGCAGAGGTATTTATAGCTGTCTATTTTCGGGAACATATTAATGGACTTTATGGCTTTCTGTCATCAATTTTGTTTTGTCTTCATTTACTTGAAAGCCAATTCGGTCTGTTTCTCTCATCAGTTTCTTAGTGAGTCTCTAAATATCCTTTTTGTTACTTCCGAGGACTGCAATATCATCAGCGTATGCTAGGATTTTATGCTACATTCCGACGTGTATCCCATCATTTTCACATTATGTTCTAATCAGCTTCTCAAGGGCTATCCTGAACAGAATCGGTGAGAGTCCATCTCCCTGCCTCAGACCTGTTCTAAATATTCAAAGACTTCAGGCACATCTTTTATCAGGACTCTGCTTTTAGGATTTTTTGTACATCTCTTCATCAATATCACTAATTTTCTAGGAATACCCAGATCATTCATAATACAGATAGTGCCACAGAATCATGGGCTGTTTTGATGTAACAGCTGAGTGTCTTAGTAACTGCTTTAGGATGAAGGTCTGGTCTGGCATAGTCCTTCCTCTTCTAAATCTTGCTTGGTGGCTGCCTACTATATTTTCATAGTGCAGATATATCTGGTTTAGCAGGATATTGGTAATTGTATTAAAGACAACCAGAAGGAGTGCTATGCCTCTGTAATATATGCTATGCCACACTCGTGTATAGAAGGCTTTTTTAGGACATG
The DNA here is from genome assembly GCA_037127475.1 of Arma custos. Lineage (NCBI taxonomy): Eukaryota > Metazoa > Arthropoda > Insecta > Hemiptera > Pentatomidae > Arma > Arma custos. The sequence continues at coordinate 42,256,629 of CM073760.1, forward strand.
AAATATTAGGCCTGTGTCTCAAGCCTCTGGTATTTTCTCCTTCTCCTATATTTTCTGGAATTGAGCTAATTCACTACTCTTAAATAATAATAAATAAATTTTAAAAATAATCTAGAGACTATTTTAAGGAAAACATCAATACATCAATACTAACCTGCATCAGTTGTAGTGTATGAGAAGTCAAAACCTGAAGATGTTCCAAAGGTAGTTACTTCAAGTCTCAAAGAGTTGCTTTCAGTAAATATTGGAGGAGGAATTTCCCAACCACCACATATTTGACTAATTTTTTTTGTTCCCTCAAAAAACTAAAAGAAGAAGAAGATTGTAAATCTTATAGATAGAAGTTATTTTTTAATACAGAAAGGTATTAAACAATAACCTCTAATTTATTCTTGCAATCACCACCTTCAAAATCTTTGGCAATATACAGATAGGCAAAATATATAGAAATGGTTTTATTTTCAAGTGCTGTAATTGTCATTGTGCAATTTTCTTTGATTGGTCTGTAAACTATTCTTCCACTGGGTGCAGTGTAGTTATGAGTACATCCTAAAAAAAAAAAGGTTTATATAAACTAAATTTAAACAGAACAAAAAAAAAAGTTTTAGACAGAATTAAATTGCAAATAAAACTTAATTGGAGATTTGTATGAATTGTAACCAGAAAAAATTGTTGGTAACCAGTTATCAATAGACTTTTATCTTTCGGAACCTTTTGGGTTCAAAAAAGACATTTTCAGCCATTGACCTGTGTATCTCTCTGACAGTAACCATAGCTAGCTATTGAACAAATGAACACGTTTTGTTGTTAATTCTAATTAGTTGTGGTTGTTTTTTTTTTGTCTGAAAAAGCCTACAAGGACATGTGGTTGGGATTACTACTTTCAGTCAATAAACTGACTGGAGAAGCCAAAAAATTCAGTGAAATCGCAATGTTTAACTTCACTACATCTTTAAACTGGGAATGATTTCAATCCCTTCAAGATCGCACCCAACCAAATTAATTTTACATTTTAAAAATTCAATTGACTTTTCATACATATTTGGACATATTTACTATACCCTCTGTTTCTTTGAAAGACCCTAATTAAGTATTTTAAGCCCTAATTAAGATAAACATATCTGAGGTGATAAGATGTCGATGATTAAGATTGGTTGGCATAATCAGTTATTCAGTTATACTGTTAATGGTGTAAACAGTTGTACAGAGATTCCTTGTATCAACATCAAACCTTCGGGTTTCCTAACTCTTTTATTATTATTACTTATTTTTTGTTAAAAAATCACCATTGGTCACCAAAATCCATGTATTAATTATTTTTTATAATGTTAATATTATTATAAAAAGAACTACATACAAGTTGATAGAAAACAAGTTAAAACAATGAATTGAAAAAAAAAAAATTGTATGAATTACTCTAAATTCTGCATTAAGCGTTTGTAAACAAATTTCTTAAGTACTTAATTTTTTATCAGCTAAATGAGTGATTTGCTAGTAACTAAAAAAAATATACATCTTATTCAAAATTCTATAAAACCAATTTAAAAGTGATTAAAATCACTGCTAAACCAAAAACAAAATAAAAATCATCTAAATAGAACAAGTTTTAGCAAAGGTATGGCAAATTGAATCGTAATATGTAATGTATGTTTAATTTTTTGTATAATTTAAAACTAAGTACATAGTAAAATAATCCAGATTTTCATTTGACAATGAATATTTTAATTTTCAACAAAGCTGAACATTAAAAAAACTAATGGACCAATATTAGGAAAGTTACAGCAAACTGTTTATTAAGACATGGAAAAAATTTGAAATATATTTTTTTAAAATTGTAAACTTATAGTTTAAAATAAGTATTACAGCAAAGGTTATCACTTATTAACATTAGTATATTATATTTCCCACTCAATTTCTCTTCATAAATACTCAGCAATTTTTATGGAATTCAGTTCCTTTAGTCGGGAAAACAGTATTTTTTAAACAAACTTTAATAATAATTAGTTAATAATAAACAAAATTTTTACCACAGGGTGACCTATGGTCTAGTGGTTAGCATAACAGCCTACTAAGCCCAAGATGGCAGATTCGTAGCCCTAGGACTTTTTAAAGGGAGCAAAAAATCCTTGGTTATGCCGTCCTTCTGAAGGGACGTTAAGCGGGAGTTCTGAGCCTGTAGTATCAGGTGCTCGTTAAAAATTTTTCTCTTTATTAAATCTTGATAGGCAAAATTTAGAGCTCTCACGGTAGCATCGTCCATTAGTCATAGCAGCATAAAGTGACGCTAAATAAACAAACAACAGAACTTTCACTAATCCCTCTCTTTATTAGAAGGCAGCTCTAATATTTTTAAAACCACGTGAACCCACTCGTTAAGTTTGATTGTAGCTAAAACAGCACTAACTGCCTTTAATATGTACTGTAAGCTCTAATAAAATTGTGCAAGATCTCAAGCCATCGACAAGCATCATACAATTCTATGCATTCTCCAATATTTGAAAATGAATAAAAATACATTTTTCTTTTTAGGAGTTATCTGAAATGATAAAAAAGTCTAATATATTCTTTGGGTAGAGTCTGCAGTCGGTGGCCTTCAGAGGGCTTTTCTTCAGTAAGTAGCTTGGAGATGGATTGATAGAATTGCATTTAGATATATCTTAACTCATTTAAGTCAGAAAATAAAACGTAGCTTTCTATTAAACTTTTTAAGAAAAAAGTTTCTATTTCTATTAAAAATAAAGAAAAAAGGAGACCCAATTTTTAAGAGATAAAAATATTATGTTTTTAGAATTAAATAGGAGTAATTTTTTTAAATTATGTATACACTTTATTGAAATATTACAATATACCACTTTTAGGCAATAAGTAATAGCACTAAATAGCTATACAATCATTATATAAAATAAATAAAAAATAATAAAATTAAAACATATAAATGCTCACATTCATACCATAATTACAATTTTTCTGGGATCCCCAAACTAAGCTTCTTCCCCAGGAATGAGGACAAAGCAAAAGTCCAAGAGGTCCCTGCGCCCTTTCTCAGCCCCGTCACTAGCGTTAAACGCCAATGGAAGCTGGTTAAGGGCGCATGACATCACACATAGAGGTTGTGAGTGGAGATGATTGTAATAACATTATTACAACAGGTCTCGGGGCCATTGTCGGTTTAGATGGCGGGTTGAGTTATATGGATGTGCGGAACTAGATAGTGACTGAGCCAGGGGATGGTGATGGCAGGCAAGGTTTTTATAAAAGTTTTAAAATTTAGTAGGGATGAGGTCGAGGACGAAAGGAATATTGAGATCATTATGGAGGGTTTTATTGGAGACATAGTAAGGAGCATTGACAATAGTTCTCAGGACTTTGAATTGGAAGGATTGAATACGTCTGATATTCAATTTTTTTGCGGTCCCCCACAGTTCCAGTCCATAGGTCCAAATAGGTTTGTATAGATGATGGTCTTGTATATTAGAAGTTTATTGTTTATTGAAAGATGGGAGGTCCTACATAGTAATCTGTATAGTTGGCTGAATCGTCTGTTTAGTTCTTGTCTTCTGAGTCCGGTATGAGGGTCCCACGTGAGTCTTTTGTCTAGGAGGAAGCCAAGGTATCGTACTGTGTTGGAAATAGGTAGGTCGGTATTATTGAATTGGACAGAAGGACATGTTCTCCAGCAAAGTGCAAAAGTCACGTGTTTGCATTTCTTCTCATTGACTTTGATCCGCCATTGGTTACACCAAATTTCAATGAGTGAGAGGTGCCTTTGGAGATTCAAGGAAGCCATTTCAGGGTCTGAATGAGATAATAGAACGACTGTGCCGTCAGCGAATGTTTGCAACAAGGTTTCAGGAGTAGTTGGGATATCAGCGGTGTACAAAATATAAAGGATATGACTTAAGTTTGAATTGAGTAGTAAATATTGTAATATGTTGGAAAAAAAAAAGATTATTCCAAAATTGAAATAAAGATTTAAAAAAATTATTATATTCATGGAAAACACGCATATTTATAGATATAATTTGAAAAAAATAACACTCACTAGCAAAACTATATTGAATCTTAAAGCCTTTTGAAGTCAGTTGTGAGTCACTGATGAATCGAAGCATCACTCTGCTGGAGAAAGATGAATAATAGTCTGAGGGATGACTCTTTCCACAGAAAACGTTCACATCAGTTGCTTGAGGTTCTAACTGTAAACAAAATTGATACATTAATACAGTTGTTTCTGTGATTCATCATGAAACAAGTTGTGAAACTCACTTCAATGCTCAGCTAATTGGTCTCAGAATGAAAAAACAAAAACTTGAAGAATAAACCAGAAGTAACATACTTTTTAAAAATACTATTACCATGAAAAAAAAGTTTCATTTATATGCCAGGAAATAAAAAAAAATGTTAATAACCTAAAACTACTAGTAATGTGAGTTTCTATGGATAATTTAATCTTTTTCTTATAATAAAATTTTTACCACACTTTTCGGTAAAATACTTGACACGGAATTGAAAAAATACTTATGGCTGATTACATTTATTCTTTATAATTATAATTATTCTTGACTACTATTTCATAATCACATACAGGGGCTACCATATTTGATTTTTCGATAGGCCAGAGAGAAAGAACATTACAGTTTAAATTTGAGATCTGAACAATATTTTTAAATTTTACTAAGTTTTCTGAACAACATAAAACTGTTGAGATGGTAAATTTATATTGATTATCAGGTATGCAGCACCTGGGTGTACTGTTAGTTGGTGCTAAGACAATGTGTTATGTTGTGTCTGTTGAACACATTTTTATCCTTTGAATCTGTCTGTTTTATTAGCAAATAACCCTGTTCACATGGGTTATGGGCCCAGCACGCTTCCACTGCGCCGAGTGTACAAACATAACCTACCACGCCGCACCGGTTTCGTGATTTCTGTGCTATATTCCACTCAAACCTAAAAATGAGTGCATCGGGCTCAGGAATACCCATTGTTGAGAAAGCTGCTCTGTTGTGGAAAGTGTTGGGAACAATAAGCGTTAGCAGAAAACCTTCAAGTGTTTTAAGTGCAATCAAGCGGGACATTTCGCAAAAGACTGCCGTTTAAATCGGAATCATAATCTAAAAGAGACAAGACCTGTAAGTACTGATCCTGTAAAAAGGGCCCTTTTGGCGGCGAATCCCGCAAAAGAATTTAGGTATCTTTATTCATGTGCTTCTGCACATATTACGAACAATAAAACAAAACTTAAGGACTCTAAAGCATGCACATTCTCAGCATGGGTCTAATCTTAGTGCTGACATCAGTGGTAGTGTGGACTTAAAACTGCACACCGGTGACAAAACGGTAGAAGCAGAAGCTAGTGATGTGCTCTTTATGAAGGATTCCGCAGTCAACCTACTTTCTGTGAGCAAAATCGCTCAAAAAGGTTATTCAATCACCTTCGATAGGTCAGAAGGTTACATTCATGATGGGACAGGTGAGTTGGTGGCATCAGCTTTTTTGAAAAATGGAGTCTATTGCATGAGAACTTTACAGTCTAACAGATGTTTTTATACAGCTCAAAGTAAAGATTTTCTATGGCACAGGAGATTAGACCATATGAACCGTAAGGCTATGACCAAACTCAAGGACTCATCCTTCGGTTTGGAAAGCAATGTAGTGGTTAAGGATCCTTGCGAAATTTGCATCATGGGAAAACAATGCCGTCTTCCATTTAAAAGAAGTAGGATATGCTCAGAAAATATCTTAGAGCTTATTCACACCGACCTGTGTGGCCCAATGGAGCAGGTATCGGCCAGTGGCAGGAAGTATTTCTTAACTTTTATTGATGATTATTCCCGGATGATGTTTGTCTATTTTCTTAAGAACAAGAGTGAGGTTTTCACAGTGTTTAAAGAGTTCAAGGCCATGGTCGAGAAGCAAAAGGGAAAAAAGGTTAAAAAGGTTCGTTCAGATAATGGAGGAGAGTACATCAATGATTCTCTACAGGATTATCTAAAATCAGAGGGAATAATTCACCAGTTGACTGTAAGGTATACCCCTCAACAAAACGGAGTTGCTGAAAGGGCCAACAGGACTATTGTTGAAACAGCCAGGACAATGTTGTTGGACGCAGATCTTTCAAAAGTGTATTGGGCGGAGGCCGTATCCACGGCTGCCTATCTCCTGAACAGATCTCCATCATCGACCCTGAAGGATGTAACACCATATGAGAGGTGGTATGGTCGGAAACCGAACCTGTCTCATCTGCGTGTTTTTGGGTGTAAGGCGATGGTACACATCCCAAGACAATGAAGAAAAAAGTGGGATTCAAAGTCAGAAAAACTTGTGTTTATGGGCTATTGTGACGCTACCAAAGGGTATCGTTTTGTCGACCTAAATACTAACATAGTCACCTTAAGTAGAGATGTCATATTTCTGGAAGAAGGTGATGGAGAGAATGAAAAAGAGACTACTACGGAAAAACCAACTACTACTGAAGCTATCATTGATGACACCAAAGGGGAAACCTCTGAAGAATCAGAACTTCAGGATGAAGTGCATAAAGATGATGAAGACCCTCAACAAGAAGCCCCTGACAGTGAAGCTGAACCTTTTCACGGATTTGACAACACAGGGATTGAAAAAATACCAGATGCCCCTCGTCGTTCCACCCGGCCACCAAAACCTAGAATTTGGCAGGACCATGTCACATATTACACAGAAGAATTTGAATCATCTGTGTAGAAGAATCCATTTGTGTAGAAGAAGCGTTTAGTGGCTCTGATGCGGAACAGTGGCAAGGAGCCATTAAGTCAGAATTCGCATCTCTGATAAAAAATCAAAGTTTTGAAGAGGCTGATCCTTTAATGATCCCCTTTGAAGGGGTTGAAACCTTTAACAACAAAGTGGGTTCTAAGGATCAAGCCTGGAAAGTATACAAACCCGCCAACATTCAAAGCGAGGCTGGTGGTGAAGGGATGTAGTCAGATTGAAGGTGTCAACTTCTTTGAAACATACTCACCAGTCGTGAAACACTCATCCATCAGATATCTATTAGCAATGGCAGCTCAGAAAGATTTTGAAATTGAACATATGGATGTCACCACATCTTATTTATATGGTGATTTAGATGACACAATATATGTGACTCCACCGGAGGAATAAACTTTCACCTCAAAAACAAAAGACAAGGTTTAGAGACTCAAGAAAGCTGTATATGGTCTGAAGCAAGCCGGGAGAAACTGGAACAGGAAACTTAATGAAGCGCTAAGCGAACTTGGTTTCAAGAGATCACAAGCAGACCCTTGCATTTATTATTCCGGAAGTGGTGGGAGCTTTGTCATCATTGCTATTTATGTGGATGATCTTTTGTTTTTTGGAAAGGACTCAAAATTAATTCAGAACATAAAGGAATCCCTTGCAAAATTTTTTAATATGAAGGATCTTGGTCCAGTGAATCAATATCGGTATGAACATTACCCGAGATTGGAAACACGGAAAAATTTGGGTGTCACAAGAAGAATATTGTAACAAAATAATCAAGAAATTTGGAATGAGTGAAGCCAACCCAGTGTCCACTCCTCTTGATCCTGGACTGAATCTGGAACCTGCAGATGATGATGGTGAAGAGATGGTTGTCCCTTATCAAGAAGCGATTGGTAACCTCCTTTACTTGTCTCAAGTGACTAGACCAGATATATCCTTTGCAACTAATCTTCTCAGTAGGTTCAATCAGCGTCACAATAAAAGTCATTGGCAAGCTGTAAAGCGCATTTTTAGATATTTAAAAGGTACTATTAATTACAAATTAGAGTTTTCTTCAAAGAGTAATGATCAATTGACAGCTTATTGTGATGTTGATTGGGGGAACAAATTGAATGATAGATACTCTGTGACTGGTTGTTCATTTAAAATGTCAGCTAGCTTGATCTCTTGGTTTAGCAAAGGTCAAAAAACCATTGCTTTATCTACTTGTGAAGCTGAGTATATGGCTCTATCATTTACAGTGCAGGAGCTGTTATGGCTTAGACAATTAATGTCAGAAATTGACCCTGAAAGTGCCAATAAGTGTTTTAGTGTTCATTGTGATAATAAGAGTGCTATACAACTTGCAAAGAACTCTGTTACTAATCCTAAATCAAAATACATAGATATTAAATATCATTTTCTAAGAAAACATGTCGAAGATGGAATTGTTTCTATCAAACATGTTTCAACTGATTTGATGTGGGCCGATATGTTAACTAAACCATTAAGTAAAGATAAGCATGTGACTTGTGTAAATAATTCGGGTCTTGTAATGTAGTGCAGCTAATGTGTAATTATAAATTTAAGGGGGTGTGTTGAGATGGTAAATTTATATTGATTATCAGGTATGCAGCGCCTGGGTGTACTGTTAGCTGGTGCTAAGACAATATGTTATGTTGTGTCTGTTGAATACACTTTATCCTTTGAATCAGTCTGTTTTATTAGAAAATAACCCTGTTCACAAAAACTTTTAAGATAAAAATAGAGGAAAATTATAAAAACAAAGAAAAAGGTGAAATAAAATAAATGGGAAACCTAGATAGATTTTGGACAAAAGTCGGAATAAGATTTTCTCAAAAAGCAAACTGTGTTCTACTGAGGGCTCAAGAATCCTTAAGTTTATCAAAGATGTAGAATGAAATATAATGACAGAATTAATAAATCATGGAAAAGTGAAGGAAATATCACCAGATAGCACTAAAGAGAATAATGCAGTGCCCGAAGAAAGAAAGGGGAGGATGATGTTTTTGATGGAAATGAACTAGAAAATGGACTGTTGTGTACTAATTCCAAAAAACTGGATGTATCAAAAAATAACTCATGAAGTGTTTTATTTTTTTCATTTACTTTTAACTGTTTCATCTGCTGTGGAAGCAGAAGACAATTTCAAAGGATTAAAATGGAACTCTAATTGTTTCATTTCCAAGAAAGAAGTTGCAATAATCGGGTAGGTTTATTATTAAATTTCCCTCCTAAGTTAAGAAGAGGGAAAGTCCTTTACATCACTAATAGATTGAACTTTTAACATTAAACAATATTCATTTTTTAAGGGTTCCTAATAATGTAAAACCTTTTTACCAAGATTCACACTATTCTAATATTTTTGGTTTAAAGAATCCTAAAATGTTATTTACATATATATACTACAATATTCAGATTATGTGAAATTTAATCTGTTAAGAGATTTATATGAACATACTCTGTTGACATATTGAATTAAAGCTCTAGTTTAAACATTACCATCTTAAATGGATGTTTTCCTTCAAAAATGAGTCGATGAGTGTCATTGTTGCCAGCTGAAGACTTCCAGGGCAAGGCCTAAGGCAAATAATTATAACAGTCAGAAAACGTTAAACAAGGTAATTATTATTTCACTGATATTTTAAGAGTTTAGTCTTCCTGCTTATAAATCCACTAGAAAAAAAAAGAAACCAATAATGTCAATACCAGTTAACAGCTTTTAATCATATTAACAATTATGCAGTAGATTACTGCTAAACCTCTGGGACTTGTGAAGAGTAAATTAGTTGGAATTTGGTTAAGAATGTGCCTCACGGTTTTACATTTCTTAAATTTGAATTGTTCCAATTGAGGAATCCAGACATATAAAACAGATATTTAATTTAGCTATTTTACAATACTATAGAAAAGGCTATAAATAAAAGAAGAAGAAAAAAATTACTTAATCAATCATTCAAGTGAGTAAAATAAAACCTTTTTCCAGTCATATATTATTTTTCTTTATTTAAAACGTTTCAACAATAATATGTCATTCTCAATTTACATTTCTTATAAGTCCTTTAACGTTATTTAATTTAAAACTATTCTCTAAATTTTTTTTATAAATTTGTACATTTTCAACCTAAAATAAAAGACAAATCAAATAAATACATAATTTTACAAATAAACATGTCCCAAAAATACTGGATAAAAAGTATAGATACCTTTTTAGTTGATTTTTGGGACATGTTTGTTTGTAAAATTATGTATTTATTTGATTTGTCTTTTATTTTAGGTTGAAAATGTACAAATTTATAAAAAAATTTTAGAGAATAGTTTTAAATTAAATAACGTTAAAGGACTTATAAGAAATGTAAATTGAGAATGACATATTATTGTTGAAACGTTTTTAAATAAAGAAAAATAATATATGACTGGAAAAAGGTTTTATTTTACTCACTTGAATGATTGACTAAGAAAGATGTACTCCAGTAACAAAAACAAGATAATTAAAATAAAAAATCAAGGTGAAACCCTAGCGCCTAATATATCAAGAAGCAGACAAAAAGAAATAGAAAAACATGTAAAAGAATATAGAAAAAAATTACATACAGCTTCATCCAATATTTCAAGTCTATCAGCACTACAGTCAAAAGTGTCCTCTACGTCCAAATCAATAAAGTGTATTTTAATAGCCCGTCCCCTGGATCCAATCAACAACCAACGGCAGTTCATATTAAGTGGATAATTGTCTTCATAGTTTGGAGATGTAATGTACTTTGGAGTTTCTTCAACATTTAGAATAGATGTTCCACAGGAAGCTGTTTAAAAAAGATAAATGTACATATATTGTGTTTTAGATCTCAAGTTTCAGTCTTTTTTTAACTTCTTATGCTGAAACTCGAGATCTAAAACACAATATAATTTCCATAACAGTCAAGATAAGCAGAAACCAATATATATATATATATATATATATATATATATATATATATATATATATATATATATATATATATATATATATATATATATATAAGTGTGTGTGTGAGTGTATGAATGTAAAATAAAGGAATATAATAGGTTGGGAAATCCATTATTTTCTCCATCCATTATATGTCGATAAAATCACAGAAATAATCGAAGTTGACCGGCATGTTAGTAGTCATAGCATCGCCCAGGAGCTAAAGATCGACCATAAAGCAGTTTTAAACCATTTGCGCAAAGCTGGATTCAAAAAGAAGCTCAATGTTTGGGTGCCACACCAATTAACATAAAAAAACATGATGAATCGAATTTCTATCTGCGAAGACTTGGCCAAACGGAATGAAAACGATCCATTTTTTATACTGATGGTGACTGGGAACGAGAAATGGGTCACATACGACAATATTGAGCAAAAATGATCGTGGTCAAAGTGTGGTGCAGCAGCTCAAATGGTGGCCAAACCAAGACTGACGGCCAGGAAGATTATACTGTGTATTTGATGGGACTTGAAAGGAATCATTTATTAAGAGTTGCTTCCGTGTAGCCAAACACTAAATTCAGATCTCTACTGTCAACAACTGGACCGTTTGAAGTTAGCGATTGACCAGAAACGGCCAGAATTGGCCAACAGAAGAGGTGATGTGTTCCATCAGGACAACGCAAGGCCACAAACGTCTTTACTGACTCGCAAGATACTCCGAAAGCTTGGTTGGGAAGTTTTAATGCATCCACCATATAGTCCGGACCTGGCACTAAGCGATTACCACCTTTTTCTTGCATTGCAAAACTTTCTGAGTGATAAGAAATTGGGATCAAGAGAAGATTGTGAAAATCAATTACTAGAGTGTTTCGCCAATAAGGACCAAGACTTCTATAAAAGAGGCATTATGAAGCTACCTTTAAAATGGCAACAAATTATACAACAAAACGGTGCATATTTGACCCACAACGGACCATCCGAAACATCTTAAATAAAGTTTTGAATTTTACACAAAAATAATGGATTTCTTTTTCCACAACCTATAAGATATATATATATCTTATTATAACACTCAAAGTAGAATACTTTATAAAAAATGTAAACAAGCAATTTTGAAACTTTGATAGTCATCAATTATACTCATAATTTATTTTCAAATAACATTTACTAAGTTAATTTTTTTCCATACTTTCTAGTTAGTTTTGCAATATTTTTTTTTTTACAATGCTCTAAATAATTTAAAAACTGTATTGTCTACGGAGTCTAATCATTTATCTAAACAAGTTTTGAATAAATTTTACTTACATATGTGGGGTTTAACATTAATTTTGAATCCTCCTGCTTGACCAGACCCATCAGATACAAATCTGAAAGACAAATAGTTACTAGATGACGAGAGAGATCTTGGAATAAATGTTCCACAATATCGGCCAATCAGCTCATTTTTTTCACTAGGGCCATCATACACCTATGAATAACAACTTTTACTAGAATCCAACAACAATATATTAAAGTTATTTTTACTATTTAAATATATAGATAGAATATAATATAACAGACAGAATATAATGATAGAATTAGCATGCAATGAATAAGTTACATTTTAAACAAAGATTGGCTAGAACGTAAATTAAATTTAACAGAGATAAGTAAAACTATTAAGTGATGAGTGAAACTATCAAAACACTACTCCAAATTCGATTAGACTCTTTACACAATTATTAGAATTTTCCTTATGTTTTATAAATACAGAAACCCTTTTTTTTCCAGGTAATCATTTATTTATTTTTCTTTATATGTATACGTTTCGACCCATGTGGTCATTCTCAATACATAAATAAATAAAATTATTTACAGTAGCTGACTATGGGCGACACCACCCAGCCTTCTTCTTCTCTCTTTTTTAAATATTGGTCTCTAGGAAAAAAATAAAATGTATGTTACGGATTGAAATCTACTGTACTAAATGATGATTAGAAACATGTATTGAGAATGACCACATGGGTCGAAACGTATACATATAAAGAAAAATAAATAAATGATTACCTGGACAAAAAAAGGGTTTTTGTATTTATAAAACATAAGGAAAATATAATTCAAGTCCAGTACCTTAAACTATTAATTTTAAATTATTAGAATGTACTTATTTACATTGCTCTAAAACTGATCAAAATTAAAATTATTTTTTTTATGAAATTTTCAATTTAAAATGAGTTAAATAACTTCACTATTTTAGTAGAACGGAAAAAATTGTTTAAATGATAAAACAACTAAAGGCCCATGTTAAAATGAATATTCTAAAGAAAACAGAGTTATATTAAACATAATAGAATTAACTTCAATTAATATATTATATATTTAATATTATTTATAATTATATATTTAATTAATATATTAAATTGAATAGTAACGATTTAATATATTTAATTAAATATAATTAAAGTTATACTAAACATATTTTAGTTGAAAAGTAAATTTTAACTAAATTGTAAGAAACATTATTTATTTGTAAGTTGTAACTAAATTTCAGAAACGTTGGCTTTCCAATTAACAGTTCTCCGTACTTAAGAGATTTTTATTGGACCTCCATCCAAACCATTTTCTACCTCATAAATATATTTTATATTAGATGATTTTATCATTTGGACCAAAGCTCATCGTTTGATAGTGATTAAATCTAACTCATTATATCAACAACAATATTTTTATTATATTAGGTGAAAAAACATCAGAATATTTTTACTGCATTGTTGTGCATAACAACACTGGACAGATAAAGGATGAGAGCAGTAATAAGAAGATTAATAAGACCAAAAATGACTAAACCCAGAAGCAGGAATGTCTTGTAAGTTTGTCTTGACTCCTAGGAGAAGGAATTAATTGTTAATTACTAAGATACCCTAAAAATCTGAAAATTTCAATAAAACTCAAAAGTTAGGGACTTTGCCTTAATGATGCTAGTTATTAAGGATTAAATTTTCTATTCATCCAGAAGATTCATAAACAATTTTTTAATTACTTCCAATAGATACAAAGTATAAAGAAATATTGAAGGGATAACTTTAGAAGAACATTGCTATTTAAATATTTTTTATGTTTATTAGAAGTGGTTTATGAATGTAGTAATATATATGGAGCAGATTAAGTGTGAGATATGATTAATGGAGGATGCAATCTGACCAAGTAATTAAAAGAGGGATATTTCTCTGGAATCAGAGAAAACATTAATCAATGGTTTAGTGTCACCTTGATGATAAAAATTCTTCAGAGTATAACAGTAAATTAAAACATTTTATTGAAAAGATTTACCTCAAGAGCATCACAACAGCGAACCTTGGAAGAATTTCCTTCACAAGGATTCAAATCCATTTTAACAAACTCAACAATTAATTTTGCGTCACTTGGAGTCGATACAAGCCAGTGGCAGTCCATGCTATTTTCATACTTCCCATCTTTATTAATATCTGGGTTGGTTAGTGATAGTACATTATCAGATTTCCCTTCTGGTAAAGAATATACTCCACCACAACCTACCTTCTCACCTGAAATTAAAAAAAGAGAACTTACAGGGGAGACAAGTAATAATGATCAATAAATAAGTATATTTAAGCTGAAGGAATGAGGAATGAAACTGAAAATAAAAAAGACATGAAAGATTACTAAAAGAAACATTACAATAAAAAATAAATTAAAATCTTATTGGAACAGTGCATATACTGTTGAAGTAATTCCTCTTCTGAGTATCATCTATATTGTATTATAGACTGACAACACTGTAGTGACAGTTGGAATCAGGTTGGCTGTGCACTATGGCATCTACGTAACAACAACCAATGTGTTGAATCTCTCAGTTAGCGTCAGTTTGTTGTGAGGACTGCATCTGCCATTTTGTGTGAATTGTCTTGTCTGTCTATATATGAATATATATATATATATATATATATATATATATATATATATATATATATATATATATATATATATATATATATATATATACAGTGTTTATATCATAATAAAACAGACAGATTGAAAGGATAAAAGTGTATTCAACAGACACAACATAGCACATTGTCTTAGCACCAACTAACAGTTCATCCAGGTGCTGCATGATAATCAATATAAAATTACCATCTTAACATGAAGATAGTAGGGAAAAATCTATCAAAATCATGCCCTAGCAATTTTATTTTTGAAAAATATAAAAATGATTATTAAGGGCTTCAAGGGTGGCAAGAATGAGCCTGATTTTCTTTGGTGTCTTTTGATTTTTGTAAAATTTTCAACACCAAAATATTTAAAAGAATCGGAAATATTTATTTTTATAAATAAATAAAAAAATTATTGGAATAAGAAAACTTTTAAATTCATGCAGAGCAAAAACAGAAAAAATTATATATATTGTTGAAATTGTATAAAATAATATTTGTCTTGGTTCGTAGAGTGCATTGGTAAGATTCCTCAAACTAAATATTTTATATTTTATGACCTAGTATTACAACTTTATATATTTTAGGCAAAATCAGTGAAGCCAGTCCATACTATGGCCTTTTTCAGACTACAAATGTTAAAATAAAAATATTCTTTATCTATTTTATGCTACATATTAAATAATCTTTTCTTTTACTGTCTTCAACCAAGAAGGATAAACAGACCTGGAGTTATATACCACATACAAATATATACATCCATTTCTACTGCACCAGGAGTGTACTGCTACCAAAAGGTTATGATAAGTTAAGCTGTATGAAATAAGAGTATCAATTTCAGTTTCTTACCATAACCAAAAGAAACAATAGCATTAAATTGTTTATTTTCCCTGAAGAAACGGGAAAAGAAATACACTTTCATTTTATTTCCTGAACTTCTAAAAATTGGAAAGCTGTTAGAAGATCCACAAACTTTAGCCAACAGTGTTCCATTTGTACTGCCAGTGGATTTAGATGTGTCCCAAATTTCAATTTTATCGTACGAACAATTCATGCTAACATATAATCGAAGGTTAGATAATCTAAAACAGAAATATGATTTACATATATTTTTCATTGTTTTGTATAACTAAGTACTGCTCCTAAATTAATTTTAGAGTTAGATTATACCATTGTCTGTCACTAGTTAGAATTAAAAAATTGACTACTTTGTTTAAAAAATATCAAATTAACATTACTAATAAGTAAATAAACCAAGCCAAATTGGGAGATAAATATAGATTAGATTAGGTTTTTTTTTGGGCGATCAACTACTAGGTTATTACGCCCTGAGATAAATATATTTTACTACAGTACAGCAGGAAAACTTTTATTTAACTATTTTCTCTTTTACATTGCAATTTTGTAATACTGAAAATTTCTAGCAAGGTGAAAGTAAGTAATATAATGCTATCAGACAAATTTTTTTTGTATTGTCAAAGACATTTGTAGTTTTATTATTTACTTGAAATATATGATATATAATGAAAAACCATTGACATATACAACAAATATTTTAGTAGTTTTTGATAATTAATACGGTCCTTTTTTATTTTAGTATTGGGTTGTCACACATGAAGTGTCCGATTTTTTAAATCTTAATCTTTATAGAGGATTAAAGCGTTGCCTGTTGATTCCTAGAAAAATATTTATTATCTATAATAAGCACTTGCTAATCCTCTATTTGCAAACTTTGTTTGTTTTTTCCCAAGTAGGCATACAGATTTTAGTATAATTTTAATGTGGCCATGGAAACACGCGATTTCCGAACAATTTTTTTTTATGAGTACAAACTCAGTGATTCCATTGCCCAGGCAGCAAGAAATATTAATCAAGCGTTTGGTGAAGGAAGTGCTAATGAAAGAACCATCCGTCATGGTTTACAAAATTTTCCTCAGGAGATACGAAATTAGAAAATCTGCCCCATGGACGTCCTCAAACATCAATAGAGGACGAAGATCTTAAGAATGCTGTGGAAGAAGACCCTCATAAAACAGTCAGAGAATATGCCTCAGAGCTAGACACAAGTCGTACAACAGTTTCCAGGCATTTAAAATTGATCGGAAAGGCAAAAAAGCTCGATTCCTGGGTCCCACACGAGCTCAACGAACGTCAGCAGTCGAGACGTCTAGACGTGGGTATCTTTGCTTGCTCGTCAAAGAAACAAAGCATTTCTCTACCGCTTAATAACTTGTGACGAAAAGTAGATCAAGTATGACAATCAATGCCGATCTGGTCAATGGTTAGATGCCGATCAGTCTCCTGGGCACATGCCAAAACAGAATCTCCATCCGAAAAAGTTAATGATTACTGTATGGTGGTCTATAGTCGGAGTCATTCATTTTTCTTTTCTACCAAAGGGAAAAACAATTGCTTCAACATCATTCTGCTAAGAAATTGCCCAACTGCATCAAAGCTTGATTGAATGAAAAGCAATTCAACAATTCAATGATTGATTGAAAGCAACAGCCGGTACTGGTAAACAGGAAAGGACCTATTCTCCTTCATGATAATGCCCGATCTCATGTTTCAATACAGACAGTGAATAAATTAAAGGAGTTGGGCTATGAAGTCTTACCACTCCCCCATATTCCCCTGATCTGTCCCCTACAGACTACCACTTTTTTCAAAGTTTAGACAACTTTTTGCAAGGAAAATTGTTTACCAATAATTTAGACATTAAAGATGCATTTTCTGAATTCCTTTCATCACGTGACTCAACGCTTTTCCAATCTGGGATAGAAAACTTGGTCAGCAGTTGGCAGAAGTGTATCGAAAATGATGGTAAATACTTTGAATATATTGCTAGATTTGATCTCAAATTTTTATTTTCTTCCTGGTTCTAAAAACGGTCATTTCATGTGTGACAACCCAATAGTTATTTTGAATTTCCAAAAATACTATATACACAACTTTCAGGAAGATTAAATTTCCTTAAAATTTTTTAAATTAATGATAAAATGCTATTACCATAAATGCACTGAAAGTGAGTTATTGTGAAAAAAAAGTTATAGGAACAACAAAAATTAGGATTTTTGTTGAATCGTTAGATTTTTCTCACATTTTTTTGTAATCCTCCTCTGTTAATTATTAATTATGAAGAGCTATAAAGAAAATTAAGCATGAAAGAGAGTTAAATTTTAGAAGGAATGTGAAAGGATGATCAATAGTGCTATAAAAATAGTTTTATGAAAATATCTCACTTTAATAAAACAATACGATCAGGTGGAGCTGTTATATTCCATATACATTTTGCTTCCATAACTACTCTTTGTTTTGGAGGAGAAAGAACAGTTTCTTCAGTTATGTCTCCACCACAACCTGAAAAACAAATTATATTTCATCAATACTATTAAAAAAAATTAAATGAAATACTTCTCATGACTATTCTTTCAGCAATAGAGAAATTAATTTTAACCCACTTAAACATTGTGGTTTATCTTTATCAGAAGGATATTGCATTTTACTCTTGTAAGTGATCATATATTGTAAATAATTATAAATAAAACAACATCATAATATTTAATCAAAAGTGAATTTTGATAAGCTAACAACATTTTCGTTTCGTAACATTAGTAATACAATGCAACAATTTGATATTAGAGATGGGAAAAGAAAATCTTTTTGATTCATGGAATCATTAAATCCAAGATTTTAACGAGATTTTAAAACTTTCTTTTAACTTAGGTAACTGAAAAACAAATAAATACAAAATGTATAATTTGGAAAACATAAGAATGTATTTTAAAAATATCTCCGGTTATTACAAATATAATTTAATGGAACCGTTGCCAAAAAATGCAAATAACAATTAGATATGATTTATTTCAAAATAATTAAACAAAAAATTATTTCTACTAAAATAAAATCTGATGAAATTATTAATTCCTTTCCTACAATTTGGTTTTGTAGATAATTTATATACGTGTGTGTGTGTGTGTGTGTATATGTGTGTTATGGGTGTGTGGGTGGGTGTATGATAAAGTTAATGCAATTAAAATTTTATGTACATGTAATTATAGCAATGATTTGGTGTTATTACCAATGTGTTGGTACATTATGTTTTTAATTGATGTTTTAAAATTGTAGAAATAGTTCCTGATGATAGGAAAACTCCTCAAAATGTTGACAGATTTTCAATAAACAATAAACATTGTTTAACATTGCAAGGACTAATTTGCTTTAGTATTATGACTAACGATAAAATTATTTTTCAATTTAACTTACTTCCAATATCATAAGCGATATGAAAACCTGAGCTTGTCCGCCAAGAATCTGTAGTGAAGTGTATAACCATTTTATCAACAGAAATTTGATCAGGTGGTTTGTTTTTATCACAGTAAATACCACTACTCTCAAAATCATCAAATTCATGCCTTTGAGTCCAGATTTGTACTTTGTCAAAAGTACAACCCAGTGGGGAAGCTAAAAAAAATACAATTTAAGAATATGAATCACAAAATAATCAAAGGTATAAACACTAAAATTTCAGTACAATACTCTCCTAGGGCCCAGAGATAAAGAGTGCTACAACAGGAACGAAGCAAAGCATTAGTCTTCATAAATTACTCTAAGGTATATAGGAACAAGGCACTAACCATAAATAAACAGTTTAGAAGAAAAGTTCCAACTTGAGAACAAACATACAACCAAACAAACATTTTAATAATTTGAAAAATAAAATGGTAGTGTAATGAAGGCCAAGAAAAGATGACCCACGATTACCACCAGTTATCACTTGGTTTGTAAGGCAGTCGATAGGAGATGAACTGGTACAGAAAATAAAGATAAAGTAGGACTTTTCCATCCAGGACATCGGCTGGCAGGAGTATGATTTCCATGGTATAAACCTAAAGGAAAAAATGAGTCCAATGAATAGACATCTGTAGCGGCTCATCCGACAGAAGAGAGCAGCTGGAAAATTAAATAATGAATGGTCAGCTGGTGGTAGATTACCCTGCCGAATGGATGACGGTCACCCTGTTATTTACCAGATTTTAGATCTGGATGTCTTCTCCTGACTTTATGACACCCATATACTTTTTGGATTCTTGGGAAAACTTATTGGTCTACAGCTACTATTCATTCCTATTTATTAACATTTATAACTATTTTTATTTGATCTTAATTGTAGGAATATTTTTTTCTTTGAATTCTTTAAGTTTTGTTTTCGTGTTATTTAATCATTTTGTTCATTATTTCTTTTTTTATTTAATTCATTCAATAAATTCCCTTTTTTTACAGCATCAGATATTGAGAACATCTCTATTACTTCTCCATTATGTGTAGGATCCTGACCTATTATCACGTTAATTCCCAATTCTCACCAACCCTTTTGATGAATTCCAACAATATTTTACCCACCACTTTTAAAACATCATTGCTGTCTCTGAAATATGGCTAAATATCCACATTCCTATCTCCCAACCTAATTATTTTTTCTTCACCATGACCGGGTTAACTAGACTGAGGGAGGCATAAATCTTTGTATGGATCAAACCCTAAAATCCCACATCGTAGATTCTTCACTCCCACCTGATTTTCCTCACGTTGAATTTCTTTCTGCTGACATATCCTGCAGTGGGCACCATCTTGTACATGTAGTAACGTATCACCCTTATTTGATGCCTTTTGATTCCACATTTGAGTCCATTCTGTAATTATATTCCTTTCAATGACCATACCATAATTTGTAGCAATTTCCATACCAACTTCTTCATTAAATCTAAAGGTAGTCTTTTACTTGGAAAATATCTTCCACTTTCTAATCTCTCCATTATTCCATTTTCTCCCACTCATCGATCAGATACCAGGTTAAATCTGTACATCATTGATTCTCCTCAGAAACTTTTTTCCTCCTCTCAATTTCCTGTCCCGTTTCTGTTGTCTCACGACTTAATCCAAATTTCTTTCAATATCCAAATAAAAAAAGAAGTACTTGGTAGAGACTGTACTGTTCTTGGAACGGTTGCACATGGAGGTGATTTGTCCTAGATCACACTCAACTGCCAAATTTCCCCCACTTATTTTGGGTACTCACTTTATAGAGGCTGGGTGAGCTCCAGGAGGGTCCTAGATCTCATAGGATCCATCTCTGGGCACTAACAGATTAGAATAGAATAGAAAAATAATTTCATTCAGGGATCAGGTCCCTTAAGAATAACAATATTGTACAGAAATTAATAGAAACATTTCTGGCCAAACAGCCACATTATTGGAATACTACAATTAAATATGAACTAAAACGTATGTCTCATAGAGGAAAAAAAATATATAAAACAAAAAATAGAATAAAAAATTACAATAAACAGACATTGTCTAATGGAAAAATAAAAAAGTAGATAAGAGCATCTAATAATATGAATAATAGTATCATAATGAGAGTGGCATATTTTCACATATACACATACATAAAATAAAATAATAGAATATAAATTTACAATAAACTGAAATTGGCTAATGGAAAAATAAAAATGTAGATAAGAGCATCTAATAATATCGTAATGAGTGTGGAATATTTACAGTATTTACTCAGTCTATTGTGTTGAATATAGCTTATTTATTTTATTGATTAGAGAGCATCTGTTTGGGAATTAAGGAGATGTAGGAATAGTTTGGATTTGAATGTGGATAAAGAAGATCCATGACGGATATCAGATGGGAGTGAGTTCCAAAGAGAGGTGGACCGAGTGAGAAAGGACCGCTGAAAAGTTTTGGATCTGAGGGAATGGGAATAAAGATCGGAAAGGCGAGATCTTGTGCCCTACGATTGGATAGAGGATTTGAACTGTAGGAGATTATAGACATAAGAGGGATGTTGTGAGTTGATGGCTTGGTATAAGAAAGAACCTAGGAAAAAGAGTCGAGGAATAGAAGGGAGAAGCCACTTTAACTCATCATAGAAGTGAGACACATGAGACTTCCTCGGGGCGTCAAAGACAAACCGAAGAGAGCTGCTCATAATTCGTCTCAGTCTTTCCTCAAGTTTGTTCTAGAGCCCACCATAAGCCACACAGCCATAGTAAAAATGTGGAAAGATAAAAGAAGTGATGAGGAGCTTACGGATAGGTAGTGGTAAAAGATGCCGGGAACGATGGAATAACTTTATGGAGCTTATTGAATGACGGGAAATTTGGGCAATGTGGGATTTCCAGGAAAGGGTTTGGTCGAAAACAATACTGAAATTTTTAACAGAGGAACTGAAAATAATAGGGTGACCATTTAAGATTAGTTGGGGAAGAGAGTTGATGGATTTAAGGAGGGTGTTGGAACCAATTAGAATGGCCTGAGTTTTAGCAGCATTTAACATCAGTCTATTAAGGTCAGCCCAGGCACTGATCCTATCCAAGTCATCCTGAATATTAGCAAATGTAGCTATTATCTCACAAGGAGGAAAGGAGAAATAAATCTGGGAGTCGTCGGCGTATAGATGGTGGGAAAAGTGGTGGATTGATTTAGGAAGGTCATTAATGTAAAAGCTAAAAAGGATTGGGGAAATAGAACCATGAGCCACTCCTTTGTTCAGTGGAAGAAAAAAGGATAGGGGTCGATTTGGGACAGAGACCGCTTGAATCCTATCCGAGAGGAAACCGCTTGAACAAGAAAATGGAACTGTTGGAAAAGGAAAGAGATTTTAATTTAGAAAAAAGGATGGAATGGCTAAACGAGTTGAAAGCTTTTGAAAAGTCGAGAAGAATTAGTACTGTTAGTTTTTTTTCGTCCATGGCGGTATGTAAGTCCATCGTGATTTTAAGGTGGGCAGATTGTGTGGAGAGGCCAGGATTAA
Organism: Arma custos; assembly: GCA_037127475.1. Classification (NCBI taxonomy): domain Eukaryota; kingdom Metazoa; phylum Arthropoda; class Insecta; order Hemiptera; family Pentatomidae; genus Arma; species Arma custos. Next base: position 42,279,073 of record CM073760.1, read on the forward strand.
ATAAAAGCCTACCAGCGAGTGGGATTATCTTCGCCACAGCAACTCTGCGCCCCAAGTATTCAATATTATGGAATTAGTGGTCTTTGGAGATTGGAACATTAACTTGATTGATGCTGTATAGACTATAATTACCTCCTTCAAGAGAAAATGCTTCAAAAGTTGCAGTTATCATTTTTTTTGGAGCAACTAAAGTGTAATTGCAGTCAAGGTAATCGTAATAGTTGTTGGGCCACCTGGGAGAATAGATGTTTCCTGGTCCTGATACATCTATTACTCCGCCACAATTCATCTCCCACATAGCCTGAAATAGAAATGAAAAACTATTACTTAGGTAGGTGATTATCAAGGCATTTACATAAAACAATTTGTTACTGTTATGTTAACCATATTCGATTACTTTAAATGTAGATTTAATTTTTACTTTTGGTTAAAACTTTTGTTATGACCAATTGGATTTAACAACTTCACTTAAGACAAAACAAGACATTGATAATGCCGTAGAAAAACTTACTACATCAATAAAAACCACTTTATATGATAATACTTCAAATCATAAAATTAATAATGCTCAGAAGACTGACCACAGAACTCTGTAGTCAGCAGATAAATCTATCTATACTAAATTGACTAACCAACTAAAAACAGAAATTAGAAAATTAAAAATTCATAAGTTAACGAATAAAACGGAAAATCTAACGGCTACTGACAAATCATTATGGATGACCACCAAAAAGATCCTACATTTCAAAGAATTTAACCATCCACTCCTCAATGAATCTAATGACTGGACAAGATTTGACGAAGAAAAAGCACAGTTATTCGGCCAATTCTTTTCTAAAACTTTTCAACTACATCCTTATATGATGAATCCAACTCACCATGAATATATAAAAGCAGAGTTAAATATTCCTCTTCAAATGACCCTTCCTCCCAAAGCATTCCATCCTTCAGAAATATCTAATATTAATCACAGATCACCTTCTGGCAAAGCTCCTGGAAATAACGATCCTCATCTTAAAACATCCTCCTAGAAAGGCCATTCTATTCCTCACCAACATATATAATGCTGTACTCTGCACCACATATCTTCCTAACCTCTGAACATTATCAGTAGTAAGAACGATATCTAAACCAAAAAAAAAAAAATGTCCTATCTGACTTTTACCATGTATGCGTAAAATCTTGGAAAAGCTCATCCTGAAACGATTGTACCCCATCCTGGATGCAGACCACATTATCCCATATCACCAATTTGGATTCAGAACATCACACTCCACTATCCAGCAATGTCATCGTGTGGTGGATGTTGTTTCCTCAGCTTTGGAATGTGGATTGTATTGTCCAGCGGTCTTCCTCGATGTTGAACAGGCTTTTGACCGAGTCTGGCAGCCCATGTTGCTTTACAAACTCCGTAAATTCCTACCTCCTACATATTTCCTCATTATCCTGTCTCTCCAACAGGTCATTCACAAGTAAATCATAATAATGACTAATCATCCCTCTGTTCTCAATCTGCGGGTGTTCCTCAAGGCAGTATCCTCGGCCCAATCCCCTACATAGTTCATACAGCTTACATCCTAACTCATCCTAATACTATCCTTACCACACATTCGGATGACACATGCCTATTATCAGTTATGGCAATACTGACACTGATGCAATATGGCATTCCATACTCTTCAATCACATATCACTGACCTCGAAAAATGGTGCCAAAACTGGAGGATTAAAATAAAGTCCCATAAATCCCATCAAATCACCTTTACCCTCTGTCGTCAACCAGCGACTTCCTGTCCTCCTGTATCATTTAATAGCATCCCACCGATTCTTTTAGAACATGTCCGGTACTTAAGCCTTCACGCTTAACTTGGAATCCTCATACTTGACTAAAACGACAAGAAACAGCTCGTTTCAGGCCACTTATTAGACCAATTTGGACTTATGGAGTAGAGCTTTGGGGCTCCACTATGCCATTCAATTCCTCTCATATTCAATCCTTACAATCCAAAATCCTTCGTAAAATCCTCAATATTCCTTACTTTGTTATGAACAAAGTAATCCATAATGACCTTAATGTCCCATTTGTTGCTGATTTGGCCCGAATCCAATATCAATCTTTCCATGACAAACTTCATTTCCACTCAAACCCACTAGTTTCAAACCTAGCAACCTCTTCAATTCCTGATAATCCTCCGAAGATGGCCCCGTGACCTTCTAAGTTGAACTTTTTATTTGAGTACTACCACTGGGTAGTTTCTCTACTTGCCTTTATCTCGGGAAATTATTTATCTTTGATTATATTTACTTGATATATTCAATGTACAGTTGTCTTACTAATATTACAAATGTGAAAGTTTGTATGTTTGTCTCTCTTTCACACAAAACCTATTGAACGGATATGGATGAAACTTTACAGTAATATAGGTTATACATCAGAATAACGCTATAGCAAGTGCGGATTTATGGGGGTGGCGCACGGGTACACATGCCCCCCCCTCCCCCTCCCCGATAGTTTTTTAGGTACTATGTAGAATCCATTATAGTACATAATTAAAGGCAAATCACATGATAATAGTGGTTAAATTTACAGAAAGAACATGGGTGAAACTATTGTTTTGATATCTTACTAATATTATAAATGCGAATGTTTGTTACTCATTCACCCAAAAACTACTGAACGGATTAGGATAAAACTTATTGAGTAAAATAGGTTATACATCATAGGCTACAGAAAGGGCAGATTTATGTGGGGGCAAGGGGGCATGTGCCCCCCTTTATAGTAAATAATTAAAGGCAAATCAAGAACTTAGCATCTTGAAATTTGTAGATAGGTTCATTGTATAGTTTAAGAAAGAAATTTGGATAATTCCACCCCAAGGATTTCCTCTTTAAAGGGGCCCATACACGTCGAGACTTGTTGTACAACCAAGTTGGTAATTGGTTCGGTCGGAGGTGATGTTGTATCGTGTGTGGACGAGTTGCAGTTCCATTTATATGTTGTACAACTTGGTCGTACAATATACAAATAAGACTAAACGAAGTAGATATTTGTGGGCTTGGTTTCAATGTTGGCCAATATGGTTGGTCCATGAAGGGGGATGTTGTACAACATCCAAACCAACATCAGTTTGGATTCTATCTCTCTAGTGAACACACTGTGATCAGTGCCCGCTTTTGAGAAAGGTTTGTGTTATTTCCTTTATTTTTGTTTAGTGTTTAATCTATTTTTAGTGTTTAATCTGTTTTTAGTGTTTAATCTGTTCAATTTTTTGTTTCAATTTCACAGAATGGCAACAATAACCATTAATGAATGCGCTCATTCATTGATAAGTATCGAAGCCTACCAGAATTGTGGAGAATTAAATGTAACAATTAAAAGGCTTGCGATTCACTTTTGGAAACCTTCCGGGAGATTGGGCCCAATGACAGCTTAGATTCAATGAAAAAAAGAATAAACAACATGAGAGTGTGCTATCGGCGAGAGTTAAAAAATATCGGGATTTATATTTAAAATCAGTGGTTGAACATTTGGAGAAATTGAAAGAAGAGAATCATAAAGAAAACGATGAGGTGGCTATGTATGCCGAATCATGGGCAGTTTCATATGGAAAATTGACTGAGGAACAAAAATTGTATGAAAAAAATCCATAGAAAAAAATATTTGTTCTTGGGCAATTGGGCCAATTATTTTTAAATGCCGTAACCACGCCGACAAATACTCGGGTTACAACCCCACTATCCATTCAACCATGTGAGTCAACGTGAAAGGCGTTCATTAACTGTTATTGCACCCCTCATCATGGTATTTTGCTTCTTGATCAAAGGTGTAACGAGTTCCTCGTAAACAACGTCATTCATCCTTAGAAAATGTATATAGTCTTCCGGTGAAGTTGCTCTTAGTTCTTTCAATAAATTTGTATGGGAAAATTTACCTCACTTACTCAGCCATTCTTTTACCCATATTTTTCTCTTCCTGCATTTTTTGTTTTCTTCTGTACACTCAGCTATAATCATTGTACATAGAATTATTTACTTCATTTTTTCTAGACATTTTTAATATTTATGTAGAAGACTATGTAACCAATTCCTTCTATTGTTGCAAACTAATGTTGTTACAACCTGTCTCCACTTGTGTGGGCTCGACATGTGGCAAGTTGTACAACTTGGTTATACAACAAGTCTCAACGTGTATGGACCCCTTAATATAATTGGCGTTCAAAGGTTGTATAGGAGCCGTCAGTTTTGAAGTTAGACACCTGAAATTTTGGATGTACGAGTAACTTATATTAAAAAAAAATAATTAAATTATTGATTTAAAATGACCTTTCACGAAACTTTATGTGGCAGACCAAATTCCACGCGAGCGAAGCCGCTGACATAAGCTAGTAAATCAATAAACACATTTTTAAAAAAAACTTTTGGTTAATATTTTTTTTATGTACAAATTGAAGGTAAAGAAGTAATATTTTAGATGAGTAAAAAATATATAAATAAATACATAGATTACATAAGCTTGTTAAGTTGATAGATAGGTTTTGCTTATATTATATTTTTTTAAAAAGAAGAGTTTAATTTATATTTAATGCCCTAACCTTAAAACCATCTGCTGTTACAGCATTGTCAGTTCTAAAGAATATTCTCATTCTGTTAGAAGTTGAATTCAGTGGTTTAGGAATTTCCCTTCCGCAGATTCTTTTTAGAATTTTCCACTGGCCATTTAAATAGTCTGAAACCTAATGAGAACAAAATATAAAAATTAACTCAGGTTTGAGAAGAATCATATTTAAACGGAACAATATTATGGTGTGAATACTTCAATGTAATCCTTCTGGCAATTGTTGCTGTCTTCAATAAAAAATCTTCCGTCAAATACAAGACCAATATGCATTCCTGATTCAGCCCTTATCTCCCAATCACATTCAATGTTATTTTTATAATTTGAGGGGTAACCAGGGGACTGGATTAGGCCATTGTGCTCATGCATGACACCACCACATCCTTTGAATTTAAAATTAATCGTTAAAATATTTTTCAAGTCATTTTATAAGTAATTTATTTAAGTATAAATTATTTAAAAATTTAAATAAACAGATAAAAAATTTAACATGCACATTGATTTTAATTCTTTATTTATTCTGGGACTATTCCCTTTAAATAATAAATAAAATGAAATATGTGTTTTACTGCCTTAAAGTAAAATAAAAAGAACCATAGAATTAAAATATAGGTATTATTTATATGTCTAATTTAATAGTTGATATTAAATTAATTATATGATTAAATAAAATATAGAATAAAATGAATTGATCAATTGGTACTTGTGTATTAGCCGGTCTTCATGAAACTTACCTCCTTATCACTCATCTCATGCTAAATGTTTTCTTTATTGTATTAAATTGTTTTTGTCTTGTTATTTTTGTTAATTGTCTAATCCCAAAGTGTTATTCTGTTCATTTTACTATTGGAAATAAAAAATGAAGAAGAAAAAAACAAAAAATTAAATATAATAAATAAATATAATATAATATAATTTAGTATTGTTCATTAAATTTAATTTTGTGTTTTTGTCTTTTTCCTGTTGTTAATGCCTTTTTAAAATGAACGGAATAACACTTTGAGAATAGCCGTCTTTAAAACAAGAAGCTGTATAATTCTTCCAGAAGTTCAGAATAATTCAAAAGATTAAATTATGTGAAAATGATCATCAGATGGATTTTGATAAGAATAGAAATGGAGACGTTTCCGTCAAAAGTGTGTAGAAAACATTTATATCAGAAGAGGAACGTGGCTAAAGATGTATAGAATTACCACTTTATTATAACATTTTGTATATTTCAATATCTATCAATATGAATAAGAAGATAGGAGTTATCAGTATCAGAATTATCAATGTTCAGGTTAAAAACAATGGTAGATAAGAATCTCTGCACACCACTAATACATAAGTACTATTAAATTTAATGAAAACAAATTATGTGGTAACTCTTAAAACAAATTAAATAAAAATAAATTAAGTCTATTAATTAGAGTATTTTAATGTTTCATAAACCGAAACACTAAATGTGATGACACTAAAAGTTAAAATTATCTCAGATTATATTCTCTTGATTAATTATTTATTAAAATATTAAATATTTTTTAAAAACATCTGGTCTGGTTAAAATCACGCAATGCATGCAAGGTACATATGATTGGTACCAAACACAAAATGCATCATTATAATGTTTTGCAGGTGTTTTTATTTTATCAACAAAACGTTCAGAATAAAGTGTGTCGATGCAATAATTAAACAAAATTATAATAGTACATGTTAATAAAGAAAAAATATAGAGATAAAAAAAAAGTAAAAAATTAATAACTAAACAAACATACAAATAAAAATGTATGCATCAAAGTATAAAAATAATTTTGCAGGTGTTTTTATTTTATCAACAAAACGTTCAGAATAAAGTGTGTCGATGCAATAATTAAACAAAATTATAATAGTACATGTTAATAAAGAAAAAATATAGAGATAAAAAAAAAGAAAAAATTAATAACTAAACAAACATACAAATAAAAATGTATGCATCAAAGTAGAAAAATAAATAGATCAGATCTGCATAACTATTTCCTGTAAAAAGTATCATTCAACAAATTAAATAAAATGGTAAATCACAAAAGCATTACTGAAACAATTGTTTACCTACAATATCAGTTAAGCTCTATGTTAGTATAAAATATTACCTGAATCCACTTGGGTTATTTTTAATTGAAATCCACTTTTTTCAACTGATTCATCAGAATGAAATACCACAGTAACTTCATTTGATTGGGTGATAATGTCAGCTGGAATAATGCTACCACAGTGCTGGCTTATTAGAGGTGAGAGAGGGCTATTTCCATTATAAATCATCAGAAAGTCCTTATTACAATCAGTATCAAGATCAAAAGTGTCAAAGTGAATCTGAAAGAAAACAAACAAAGAACTAATAATTATCATTAATAAAAAATAAATATGATTTAAATTGTAGCAGGAAAATGTTCTGGGAAGTCCTAGTAATCCTCATTTAATTCTTCTTTTGAATGGTAGATTTACAGAGATTCATAACAAAAAGCAGGGGATAAAATGTATAATATGAAAAGTTAAAATAAAATAAATGTAATAACAACTTAATAAATCAATGAAAATATGAACCATTAATTTATATATATTTTATAAACTTATGCCTAACGAGTAATTAATAACACGTTTTGTTTACATTTTTGGCTAATATACAAATATACACAAATGAAAGAAGAAAAAAAGAAGAATTTATTTGTGACCAACTAGATTTCAAGGTTATAAGTAGCATTAGCAATGACACATGCACAATGATAATGCTTCATTCCTATCGATCTTAGTATAATGTTATAAAATGTATAGTTAATATAGCAAAAAATAGAATATTGTAGAGTGTAGATTAGATATACAGTCAATCTAGCACTAAAAGAATTTTTCAAGGGGTGATCAGTTCCTTGGATCAGTACATTCATGTACAAAAACTTTTTTTAGTTTTACAAAAAGTATAATATACACACCTTTATAGCTGATCCAGACGGAACAGATATATACCAAACACAGTCAACATTTGGTGGATAACGATTAGTTCCAGGACTTTTCACTATTGTTTCTGCAATTTCTTCTCTTTTACCACCACATGAGTCGATCTTCCAAGATAAAGTGAAGCTAACGTTTTTACTAGCCGGTATATATATTGGTTTCACCATCTTAAAATACATCAATATTTATAACACACAAGGATACCTCAATGGTTATAACAAGGAATCATTCCTATAACTAATTGTTTTTAGAGGAAAAAACTGAAAAAAGGAGTGCACAGTGTGTCCACTACTATTTAGATATTTTTTTTGGTGATGATATGAGATGAGAAATGAAATGAAACTGCTCAAAACTGATATACTTTATTTTTTAAGTTTTGAAAAGGATATTGGCATAGTTTTTACAATTTGCTTATAATACAACAAAAAAAATGTTTTGTTAACCTTAAAGGAAATCATATATTTTCATTCACTTTACCACCAATTGAACTGTTGTAGCAATCAGTCATATTGTTTGAACCTGAACGAACTATATATTTTATACATTCACACACATTATATATTTTTCCTTATATAACAATGAATTAATTTTTAAATATAAGATTTGAAGATACTGTACCTTTATAAGGGAATAATCATTCACTTTGAAGAAAGAAATTGGATGATTCGGCTTACTTTCAGAACAGAAACGACCATATAGTACATCCGTATCTATAGAAAATGATAAAATAACTGATTAAATCTAATTTGTAGATGTCAATTATAATGAGTATCTCCAAAAATTTTATTTTTGTTTTTTGGTACTGCATATGCAACAAAAAAACTAAAAATATGGAAGTTCCACTTGAACGCAGAATGATACATCTTTTTTCTGTTCTAAAAAGTAGTAATTTTCATATTTTTTAGTTAATAAGGGCACAATATTATAATTAGCAAGGTATATAAGCTATTTTAGAATAACCATGTTGATGCTATAAGCTCAATAGACAATTTATTAAGAAAATAGAAGCACTGCAGGAGCTGACTGACCCCTGTTTCTCTGAAATTATTTTTTTTAATTTTCTTTAAAAAAAATGAGAATCCTCACTTAAATATTAAAACAGTAACTACTTTTTTCTTCTTCTTCTTCGACTTCCTCCTATGTTATTGCTAGCGTCAAGGAGCCTCCACCCAATGTAGCCATACCTCTTGATCCCTACTCACCTACCTCGTTTCCTGGAGGGCCTTGCCTCTCTCCCCTCCAATGCGCTGAATGTATTCCTAATAGGAAACTCTGGGACTGCCTCTTGTCCTCCTCCCAGTGGGCCAGCTTCCATGGCCTTCCTTGGCTCTCACTCTTCATCCATCCGACAGACGTGGCCAAACCACTTTAGCTGTTGGTTCTTTATAGAATTACTTAACTCGGTCATTTTTAGTTCCTCTCTAATCCTCTCATTTCTGATGTGTTCCCTCCTGGTCTTTCCAATGACTCTCCGCAGGAATTTCATCTTCGCTGCTGTCACACTTGCTTGTCCATCATAACCCGGATTTCACTTCCATAAGTGAGGGTCGGGAGGTAGACTGATTTGTAAATGTGCATTTTGTTTCCTTACCAACCTCCCTACACCCAGCTATACTGTTGCAGATAGGATAATAAACCTGGTTGGCTTTGGATATTCTGTTTGCTACTTCTGGGTCAATATTTCCCCTGCTGTTGATGATTGTCCCCAAGTTGGCATATTCTTCTACAACTTCAAGTACCTCCCCAGTCCAGATCAGCTGGACATCTTCCTGTTCCTCTCTTGATACCACCAAGACTTTGCTTTTCTTGCTATTTATTGTCATTCCTTTGTGGATAAGTTCTTCCTCCCATTCCACCAGGGCTTGCTGGAGCTTGTCTTTTGTGTCTGCAATCAATACTATATCATTGGCATACAATAGACTAAACTTCTTAAGTTTCATTTGCTGATGACCATCCATGCAGTACGGCGATTACAAGTGTTATGGATTTCATCCATAAACAATATAAATAGAAGAGGACTTAAACTGTCGCCCTGCCTCAAACCTCTCTCTATGGGGAAGACTTGGACTCCCTTCCGTTGATCCTCACTACTCCTTTCGCTGCCTCATATACTGATTTAATACCAGTGATAAGATCTTCTTGCATATTTTTCCGGCCAAAGCATCCCATATTTCTTGTCGAGGGACAGAGTCAAATGCTGCTTTTAGATCAAGGAATGCCAAGTATGGATTCATATTTCTGTCCCATGCCTTTTCTGCGATTCTTCGTAATACGAAGATGTAGTGTTGAGTTTGTTTCCCTAGGCAAAATCCCGCTTGTTTCCTCTCTATTAGGATCTCAACTGGAAGCCTTAGTTTCCTTTCTAAGATTGTGGTATATAGTTCGTATGCCACCGAAAGCAAGCTTATGGGTCTATAGTTTACGCTTTCAGTGGAGCTATTTTTTTTGTGAATTGGGATAATAATGCTGAACTCCCAATCCTTTGGGACTTTTTTTGTATTCCTATTTCTTGGAGGAATCGTTGCAGAAATTTTGTAAGTTCTTGACCTCTAAATTTCAGTAGTTCTGGAGCTATGCCGCCCCTTCCTGCAGCTCAGCCTTTTTTAATTTTTCTGATGGCCTATTCAACCTCATCCTCCTCAATGACTTCCAGACTCTCAAGAATATTATTTCCTATCAGATGTTCTCCTGAGTTAACACCTTCTCTGCCAGAAAAGTGCATCTGATAGAACTGCCTCCATTGTTCCAATATTTTGTCTTCTTCAGTGATAATCTTGGCGCTTGAATCTTTGACATTTCTCACTGGCTCATTTCTTTTCCCTCTCAATGTCTTCCCTCTACGGCAGAAATTCTTAATACTTTCACAGTGGTCTTTGTCGAGGCTTTTCCCAAATCTCTTCCATGCCACTTTTTTTGCTTGATGAACCACTCCTTTGAAATTGTTTCTGGTTAGGCGATATTGACTCAAGTTTTCGGGAGCTTTATCCTGAAGATATACTTTCCACGCTTTCTTCTTTATTTGAAGAACATGGCACACTCCATCATTCTACTATTCTGTGCGCTTTTGTCTACCTGAAATTTTGTGCAAGCCACAAACTTCTCTTCCTGTTTCCAGGAGACATGATTTTAAGCGACACCATTGCTGCAACTACTTTAATACAACTAAATATTAATACAGTAGTGTAATCCCTTCTGGACCCTCAGGATTTACGATTCAAATCTATAACAGGATGGTGGATATCGAAGGGTTACCAATGAAATATATCAAAATTTTGATGATATGCCTGTGGATAATAGTTATGTGGATCTGGAAGATGGTATAATATAAGACATCAAAATTATAAAGAAACTTATAAGTACAATTCTTGCAGTTAACAGGAATAGTGGATATGGTAGGCACCAATGCCATGGACACCCTACCACATGCTGAAAGATCTGTTGTACCATCGCATAGACATTTATTCCTTACGCCAACCACTAGTCCGTGACAGAAAAGGAAGTCAGCAATGGTTTTCATAAATCCGCAATGACAAAGGTCCATCGGAATTCAGGCTATAATCCAAAGTCCAGCATCTGGCCATGTTATTTGCTATGATGAATTCGTAATCTGTCGGTAATTTGTGTTTGTGGGAGTTAGAGATTAAAGCTGTATAAGAAAAATCTTCCCTGACCACTTATCTTTTATGAAGAGAAGAGATTATCAATAACTCAATTCTTCTTGCTTGCATAAAGCAGACAATATCACAAGATCCGTATAGCTTATAAAATTTTCTGTTCTTCTGAACTCCCCATAAATTTTCCAAAGAATCTTTCTCTAAAATATTTTTAAATCACTCATTGACGAGGTGCTAGGGGTCCATGTTTATGCCGAATGTGTAACCACTGCCCTTATTATTGTGTTTTGTACAGCATTATTTTTGCTATATGTGATTTTTCTTCTTCTTCTATTGGCTCTACAGAGCATCACTGGTCCCTACTATTCGTGATTCCCAGCCATAATCAATTTTTTTCACTTCTAATGAGATTTCATTAATTAAGGCCAATGCCAAGATATGTAGATTATTTGGAAATTTCCAAAAGAACCCCTTAAGACACAGTTATCCAGCGTTAAAAGTCACTTTCTGAACATACCTACATATATTTAAATGATCGATTGAATTGGTCAGAGGGTACAGTCAATGATAACACAAAAATTAAGCAAAACATGACATTGTAAGCCATCTTCAGGACAAATAGAGGGTGTGGTGACTTGTCAAAACTGTCAACTGCATAAATTTAATTATGCTTTCATTTAATTCTAAACCAACTATTTCAGCTTCAGCTTGTAATACTTTAAACACATCAACAAGAGACTGTTTGCTCCTTGCCACTAAACAGATATTGCCAGAGTAAGCACATATTTATGTGGATGGATCCAATATGTCCCTGTTGGAGTTTAGTTTCCTAATGACACCATATAGTGCTATATTAAATAGCATATCAGATAAAGCATATCCTTGTCTAACCACCAGCAGTGACAGGAAAGCTACAACTGAAGGTGAAATAGAGTACACTTTAGCTTTGCTTAAGATATTTAGCTTAAGCTTTACTTAAGATACTTAGCTTAAGCTTTACTTAAGATATTTAGCTTAAGCTTTACTTAAGATATTTAGCTTAAGCTTTACTTAAGATATTTAGCTTAAGCTTTACTTAAGATATTTAGCTTTAGCTTTGCTTCCATAGATATTTAAATCAAGCTTATCACCTTACTAGAGATGTTAACATTTTTTGAGCACATGCCATGTTATTTTTATTTGCACGATCAAAAGCAAGCCAGTAAGTATATAAAAAGTATATGAAGGTCAGTTTTATACTCCAAAAACTTTTCCATTATTTGCCTCATACACTAAAGAATTAAGTAACTGAAATTGCATAATAAGAAAAAATTATCATGCTAATAATAATATTTTGGCCACATTAACTAAAAAAAATATGAACATTGCTTCTTTTTGGAACAGAGAAAAAAGTATATTCTTCTGTGTTCAACAGAAATTTCCATAACTTTAGTTTCTTTGTTGCAAATGCAGTACCAAAAAATAATTTTTTTAAAGATACCAATTATATTTAGAAGAATAAAAAGGCTCTTCGGAAAATTAATGATTTTTGTATTCATAAACTTTTCATAAGAATGGTAATATGTCAATAAACATAAACTTATCATAACTAATAGTTATTCTATACTATGGAGAATGGAGATAGTTGGGGGTTGCAGTCAAAAAAACACCAAATAAGTACATGACTTATATTTAATTAGTGCCGACTTTTCGACCTACCATGTAGGCCATCTTCAGGGCTATGAGAGAGAAACAAACAGAACAAAAAATATAAAAGACGTTACAGTAAAGGGAAAGAAAAATGAGGAGGTAAACAGAAAGATACAAAATGAGAAGACTAAATTTTTTCTTTTCTTAATTCTTAATATTTCTTTCCCTTTATATTATGATTACATTATTATCCTTTCTGTACATTTATTTTCTGTATTTTATATTCTTTATCTTTAATTATTATATCTGTCGCTATTTTAATTTCTGTTCATTATCTTTAATTTTATTATATCTGTCACCATTTTAATTTTATTATATCTGTCACTATTTTAATATTCGTTATCTTGTTTATTTGTTTTCTTAGGTTTAGGGGGCGTAAAACATCTAGGTCATCAACGCCCGTTGTTATATACAGTAAAACCTCGCATTAACGGACAGCCCTGGTGCAAATATTTTTGTCCGTTATTTAAAGGTGTCCTTTAAAGGGAGGTTTTATTTTTTCAAAAGTATGTATTTGTACAAATTAATTCTCTCTTATTCAATTTCCCATGCGTTTAAAAGGTAAGTAGAATAAAAAAAAAACACCGCACGGTTTTTGAGTGTTCCCGGAACTTGTGTCCTACCGATATTGAGTCTTTCCACTAGTTAAACTTAACTTTTCACGGTCATAAACGTCGATTACATTTATTTTTTGTTCTAAAGTGAGTCTCTTACGTGTGGGAGACATTTTCAGCCGCCTGCCACGAGGGTTAGAACAGAACTAAATTTTAATAAAGCTAGTTCGAGAATAAAAAAAAAAGTATTTATGTGGAAAATCTTTACTCAAAAGTAAACACAGCTGTCCCGGACCGGAAACAACTAATTGCTCCGAGAAACGGGAAAGGGATAAAGTCATACTGTCCGCCTTTTAGAGGTTTTTTTTAATCGATTTCTAACCAACACAGCCTGTCCGTGACCGTTAATGAGAGGTTTCGTTAAATATAGGTTCAAATGCCTTAAACATTGTATTAAAATGTTGGTACAAAAAAAATCGTCCGGTATGGGGAGTGACCGCTATTTAGGGGTGTCCGTTAATAGAGGTTTTACTGTATTATATATTCGTTATCTTTAATTATCATATCTGTCACTATTTTGATTTTCTACATTACACGTCACTATATCACTATTCTTGTTACTGTAACGTTTTTTTATATTTTTTGTTCTGTTTATTTCTCTCTCATAGCCCTGAAGATGGCCTACATGGTAGGTTGAAACGTCAGCACTAATTAAATACCTATAAGTCTTGTACTTATTTGGTGTTTTTTTTACTGCACCCTCCAACTATCTCCGTTCTCCATTGTATCATCCAGTCAACTATTTTCCTCTCATATATTCTATACTATATTAGTCTGAGATTGATTTAGTTATATCAATAATACTTTTTAAACCTAATTAAATATAGGTTTTCTAACATTCACATATAAAAAAATTTAAGAATGATACTCAAGATTAAAATAATGAAATAAAATTACCTACCATGAATTGATACATATGAAGGAGCTTCATAGCAGTTGTTATGTTCTCTTGGTAAAACATTAGCATTTCCATTAAATGTGAATGTGATAGTGGATGGGGCAGTTGGTAAATTATTAATAAATTTCCATTCACATAAATATGATTCATTCTTTTTTGTAGAGACAGACAATGAACCGTTCTGTGTAGCATCCATTTTACCACCACACACTAGAACATCAGGTGTATATACTTTTAACATATATTAAAATTTTATATTTAAGATAAATATAATAATTTAATATAAATATGATTATTTTATATTTAATGTTAACTTACATGCTGGTTGAAGAGAGTTATAACTGGCTTTGAAACCCCTATGAGAGCTTCCAGTTTTAGCAGAGTATATTATTATCATTTTACTTCCAGACGATTCATAAACTGTTTTTTGGGGCATTCCTCCGAATAACGTAGCAATTGGATTTTCATAACTAAAGCCATTATATATCTGTAGAATATAGACAAACAATTTAATCACTTAATAATTAACAAAGGAAAAAAATAATATAGCATATTTTATTTACATTGGAACTAAGATCCAAATATGTTCTACAAATTGATACAGCAGCTGCACTCAAGAGACATAACACAGCTATTAAATAAAGAGTAAAAGGTAATAGAGTGCAGGGAAACAACAGTACGAGTTATTACAATACAAACACAGAATTTATTATGATATAAACACTTGACAAGGCACTTCACGCAAAATGGAAGATGCAGTCCACACTACAAACCTGTTGAGATGGTAAATTTATTTTGATGATCATGTAAGCAGCGCCAGTGTGTACTCTTAGTTGGTGCTAAGACCATGTGTTATGTTGTGTCAATTGAATACACTTTTATCCTTTCAATCTGTCTGTCTTATTATCAAATAACCCTAATTCACATGGGTTATGGGCCCAGACACTCTATATGGATAAAAGTTTGGTCGTTTTTTTTTTTAGTTCGTTAAACAAGTGACGGTTGGCCGAGTGTACAAACATAACCTACCACGCCACGCCGGTTTCGTGATTTCTGTGCTATATTCCACTGAAACCTAAAAATGAGTGCATCGGGCTATGGAATATCCATTGTTGAGAAACTAATTGGACGAGAGAACTATTCCTCATGGAAATTCGCAATGAAGGCGTACCTAGTGCACGATGACTTATGGGAAGTAGTCGAGACACAGGAGCTGAAAGAGGATGATGATTGGAAGAAGAAGGACCGAAAAGCTAATTCCAGGATCATTCTATTTGTCGATAAAACCAACTACTCTCATATTCGAGATACCAAGACTGCTTCGGAAGCCTGGAAAGCCCTGGAGACTGCCTTCAAAGACTCAGGCCTAAGTAGAAGGGTAGGTTTATTAAGATCCCTTGTCACAACAAGACTTGAAACCTGTCGAAACATCGAAGATTACTGCGACAGGATTATGTCAACTGCCCACAAGCTCAATGAGATCAAATTTGCTGTGAGTGACGAATGGATTGGTACCCTTTTACTAGCAGGCCTCCCAGATTATTACAGGCCTATTATAATGGCCCTTGAGAGTTCCGGAACCCCGATAACCGGTGATTTCGTGAAAGTAAAGTTAATGCAAGACGTCAGGAATTCCGACTACAAAGAATCAGATGGCTCTGTTCTGGCAAGTGTTAGGAACAATAAGCGTCAGCAGAAAACGTTCAAGTGTTTTAACTGCAATCAAGCGGGGCATTTCGCAAAAGACTGCCGTTTAAATCGGAATCATAATCTAAAAGAGGCAAGACCTGTAAGTACTGATCCTGTAAAAAGGACCCTTGTGGCGGCGAATCCCGCAAAAGAATTTTGGTATCTTGATTCTTGTGCTTCTGCACATATTACGAACGATAAAACAAAACTTAAGGACTCTAAAGCATGCACATTCTCAGCATGGGTCTAATCTTAGTGCTGACATCGGTGGTAGTGTGGACTTAAAACTGCACACCGGTGACAAAACGGTAGAAGCAGAAGCTAGTGATGTGCTCTTTATGAAGGATTCCGCAGTCAACCTACTTTCTGTGAGCAAAATCGCTCAAAAAGGTTATTCAATCACCTTCGATAGGTCAGAAGGTTACATTCATGATGGGACAGGTGAGTTGGTGGCATCAGCTTTTTTGAAAAATGGAGTCTATTGCATGAGAACTTTACAGTCTAACAGATGTTTTTATACAGCTCAAAGTAAAGATTTTCTATGGCACAGGAGATTAGACCATATGAACCGTAAGGCTATGACCAAACTCAAGGACTCATCCTTCGGTTTGGAAAGCAATGTAGTGGTTAAAGATCCTTGCGAAATTTGCATCATGGGAAAACAATGCCGCCTTCCATTTAAAAGAAGTAGGATATGCTCAGAAAATATCTTAGAGCAAATTCACACTGACCTGTGTGGCCCAATGGAGCAGGTATCGGCCGGTGGCAGGAAGTATTTCTTAACCTTTATTGATGATTATTCCCGGATGATGTTTGTCTATTTTCTTAAGAACAAGAGTAAGGTTTTCACAGTGTTTAAACAGTTCAAGGCCATGGTCGAGAAGCAAACGGGAAAAAAGGTTAAAAAGGTTTGTTCAGATAATGGAGGAGAGTACATCAATGATTCTCTACAGGATTATCTAAAATCAGAGGGAATAATTCACCAGTTGACTGTAAGGTATACCCCTCAACAAAACGGAGTTGCTGAAAGGGCCAACAGGACTATTGTTGAAAAAGCCAGGACAATGTTGTTGGACGCAGATCTTTCAAAAGTGTATTGGGCGGAGGCCGTATCCACGGCTGCCTATCTCCTGAACAGATCTCCATCATCGACCCTGAAGGATGTAACACCATATGAGAGGTGGTATGGTCGGAAACCGAACCTGTCTCATCTGCGTGTTTTTGGGTGTAAGGCGATGGTACACATCCCAAGACAATGAAGAAAAAAGTGGGATTCAAAGTCAGAAAAACTTGTGTTTATGGGCTATTGTGACGCTACCAAAGGGTATCGTTTTGTCGACCTAAATACTAACATAGTCACCTTAAGTAGAGATGTCATATTTCTGGAAGAAGGTGATGGAGAGAATGAAAAAGAGACTACTACGGAAAAACCAACTACTACTGAAGCTATCATTGATGACATCAAAGTGGAAACCTCTGAAGAATCAGAACTTCAGGATGAAGTGCATAAAGATGATGAAGACCCTCAACAAGAAGCCCCTGACAGTGAAGATGAACCTTTTCACGGATTTGACAACACAGGGATTGAAAAAGTACCAGATGCCCCTCGTCGTTCCACCCGGCCACCAAAACCTAGAATTTGGCAGGACCATGTCACATATTACACAGAAGAATTTGAATCATCTGTGTAGAAGAATCCATTTGTGTAGAAGAAGCGTTTAGTGGCTCTGATGCGGAACAGTGGCAAGGAGCCATTAAGTCAGAATTCGCATCTCTGATAAAAAATCAAAGTTTTGAAGAGGCTGATCTACCTAAGGGGTTGAAACTTTTAAAAACAAAGTGGGTTCTAAGGATCAAGCCTGGAAAGTATACAAACCCGCCAACATTCAAAGCGAGGCTGGTGGTGAAGGGATGTAGTCAGATTGAAGGTGTCAACTTCTTTGAAACATACTCACCAGTCGTGAAACACTCATCCATCAGATATCTATTAGCAATGGCAGCTCAGAAAGATTTTGAAATTGAACATATGGATGTCACCACATCTTATTTATATGGTGATTTAGATGACACAATATATGTGACTCCACCGGAGGAATAAACTTTCACCTCAAAAACAAAAGACAAGGTTTAGAGACTCAAGAAAGCTGTATATGGTCTGAAGCAAGCCGGGAGAAACTGGAACAGGAAACTTAATGAAGCGCTAAGCGAACTTGGTTTCAAGAGATCACAAGCAGACCCTTGCATTTATTATTCCGGAAGTGGTGGGAGCTTTGTCATCATTGCTATTTATGTGGATGATCTTTTGTTTTTTGGAAAGGACTCAAAATTAATTCAGAACATAAAGGAATCCCTTGCAAAATTTTTTAATATGAAGGATCTTGGTCCAGTGAATCAATATCGGTATGAACATTACCCGAGATAGGAAACACGGAAAAATTTGGGTGTCACAAGAAGAATATTGTAACAAAATAATCAAGAAATTTGGAATGAGTGAAGCCAACCCAGTGTCCACTCCTCTTGATCCTGGACTGAATCTGGAACCTGCAGATGATGATGGTGAAGAGGTGGTTGTCCCTTATCAAGAAGCGATTGGTAGCCTCCTTTACTTGTCTCAAGTGACTAGACCAGATATATCCTTTGCAACTAATCTTCTCAGTAGGTTCAATCAGCGTCACAATAAAAGTCATTGGCAAGCTGTAAAGCGCATTTTTAGATATTTAAAAGGTACTATTAATTACAAATTAGAGTTTTCTTCAAAGAGTAATGATCAATTGACAGCTTATTGTGATGCTGATTGGGGGAACAAATTGAATGATAGATACTCTGTGACTGGTTGTTCATTTAAAATGTCAGCTAGCTTGATCTCTTGGTTTAGCAAAGGTAAAAAAACCATTGCTTTATCTACTTGTGAAGCTGAGTATATGGCTCTATCATTTACAGTGCAGGAGCTGTTATGGCTTAGACAATTAATGTCAGAAATTGACCCTGAAAGTGCCAATAAGTGTTTTAGTGTTCATTGTGATAATAAGAGTGCTATACAACTTGCAAAGAACTCTGTTACTAATCCTAAATCAAAACACATAGATATTAGATATAATTTTCTAAGAAAACAAAACCGATGCTAACTGAGAGTGAGACAATGGCTGTTGTTGCCAAGACACTGTAGTGCACAGCCAACATGATCTCAACTGCCACTACAGTGTTATCTGTCTATAATACGATATATACATAAGAGGAATTACTTCAACACACCCTCCTAATTCCGCATTACAAAATACAAATAAAATACATAAAATGAATTATTACAGCAAGCCTTCCTAATTCACTATAAATAAAATAAATACAACTAATTACTTTAACAACCTAATTCCAAATAAAACAAATACTACATAAATGCAACTAATTACTTTAACAACATAATTACAAATAAAACAAATACAAAGAATTCCACATTATACAACACAAATACAATTAATATCTTAATTCCATATATACATGTTCACTTTCACAGATTGATACCTAAAGTCCAATTCCAGTCCTTTATTATAACAATTTATTCCAATTAGCGGTGTAGACCTCAATATTTGTTTCTTACTTAACACATTAAAATATTAACATTATCATCTTTATTACTAGAACTTCTAATTATTTTGAAAACACTTTGATAGTTTATTTTGTCAACACTTTTCAAACTCTGACAATTGGCCTTTCTTTTATTCTTATAAATGATATAAGGGAAACTCACAATTTCTTTATTAGACACTCTTGACATGTCTACTGATTCACAATGTACCAAAAATTCCTTAAACGAGCATATTCCCTTATCTCCTGTTGACTTTAAACTTGACCAATTAAACACAAGTAAATTATCTGCAACAGTGTCTTTTATCTTGTTAAATTTGTCCGAATTTACCTCTTCTTTCTGATTACATACTTCTGAACTGTTCATTATTTCCTTAATATTTAACTCTTTCATCTTGTTTAATAAATCTGGTTGGTTTGCTTTGACTTCTTTATTTACTTCTTCCAGATCTACAACTGCACTATAGTTTATTTCTTCTATATTGTCTATTTCTTCTATCTTTACTTCTTCACTATAGTTTGTTTCTTCCTTTGTATTATATGTTTCTTCTGTATAACTAATTTCTTCAAGATTTATCTCCACACTATGGTTTATTTCTTCTATAAAACTAGCTTCTTCCATGTTTAAACAAACTTTAGAAATATTATCAATACCAATAACATTTGCAGTGGCTCCAGAGTCTATCACAAAACAAGCTATCTCTGATGAACTAGGGGCTTCAGCACTGTTATCCAAGTAGGCGGTGAAGTGAAATTCATTATCAAATTTATGATCAGAAGTGGCAGCAGAATTCTTATTTTTCAATTTCGGGCAAACACTTTTAACATGACCTCGACCCTTGCAGTAATAGCAAACAACATTTGATGTTTTTATGACCTTTGAATCCCACCACAGAATCAAACTCTGATGGTATTGCAACAAGTAACTGATTCACTATCTCTTCTTGTTCCAATTTTCCACCAGCCACTCTTACTTCAGATGCCATGGTTTCAAACTCCTGAAAAAACTCTAGTAGAGGTTGGTCATTGTTGTAAACCATGTTTCTCCAAGTTCTTTGCACCATGACAAGAGACTTCATACCTCGTTTTTCATAAGTTGCTAATAGGGCTTCCATTAATGCCTTTGCCGTCTCCTTCTCTTTAACAGTGCAAAAAATATTGTCTGCAAGACCATTAACAATAACATAGCAAGACCATTAACAATAACATATTTGGCCTTTGCATCCTGATCATTAAAAATTTTAATTTCCGCTTCCGTCGTAGGGGGCTCTTCATTTAAAACTCCGAGTAAGCCACAGGCGCCCAACAATAATTTAATTCTGGAGTACCATATACTAAAGTTGTATCCTTCAAATTTTTCAACTGAAACTATCGGAACACTTGAACTCACCATTGTAACACCATAAGCGTCTAACTAAAACAAAATGGCGTAGCACTAAATCTCAAATCAACAAACAAATCACTAGTGTTTCACAAAACTGACTGACCAAAAACTTGTGTCCAAAAGTTATTTCCAAACAAATAACTAACCACCAGTGTCTGTCCCAAAAACTTATATCCATTCCAAAAATCCGGCTCTACCGTCAACAAAACATAACTTGTACAAACAAACCTACCATAACCTATCAAATAAAGAGTAAAAGGTAATAGAGTGCAGGGAAACAACAGTACGTGTTATTACGATACAAGCACAGAATTTATTATGATATAAACACTTGACAAGACACTTCACACAAAATGGCAGATACAGTCCACACTACAAACCGACGCTAACTGAGTTTGAGACAATGGCTGTTGTTGCCAAGACACTGTAGTGCACAGCCAACATGATCACAACTGCCACTACAGTGTTATCTGTCTATAATACAATATATACATAAGAGGAATTACTTCAACAACAGCTACCTGTTCAACAAAAGATGAAGCGGTTTTAACTTAACTATAACTAACTGCTCGGTTCAACAGTCCTTGCAGGACCAATGCCTCTCCCTCACAGCAGCAGCAACCCCTGAAAGGAACTGAAAGGTGCAGCACTAGTAACAATTGCCAAACTAAACAATAGGGGCATCTGGCTTCATATATACACATATGGTTCAGCGACAATGAACTGCACAGGAGCTGGCTAATTCAGAACAGTCTTTAAGGGCTCTGTACCTGTGGGATGCAAAGTAAGTCATTACGGGGGTGAAACAACAGCAATATACAGGGCAGTAGAAGAACTCACTAAAATCAACAGCACCTACAGAAAAACAGTTGTTCTAGCTGCTCAGCAAGCTACCATAATAGCTCTCAACAGCAACTCCCCAACTGACTGTGAGACCAAATGATCCTATCGGATAGCTCTATCGAGGATGATAACCAACAGCTGGGAGCTTACACTTCAATGGGTACCGACTGACATAGTGGTAGATAGGAAGGATTCATCGAGCAAAAGATAGCATTACCTAAACCTAACAACCGCAGCCAAGAATAGGATTGAAACCATGATTGGAAGCTATACAAGGAACATACTACACGGTATGCTGCAGAGGAAAAAGAATGTGACTGCCTTGCACATGAGCAGCTTCCCCCGAGATTTTTCAAGATGTGAAGCTGTAACGAAGTTTGGACTCATCACTGGTCACAATTACATGCAGAGACATCTGCATACAATAGGTGCTGCAGCATCTGATATCTGTCCCATCTGATGCAATGGACCATGTACACCTATAACCATGGAGTGGTCTGAGAGATTTCTCAAGGAATAATTTATTGGGAGGCTTGTCAGCGTATGGCCACATGCAAATAAAAAAAAACAACATATATTTCCTATGAAATAAATTTTTTAAATTGAAGTGTCTTGGGTTCAGTACATGATAGAGATGTTATTGTTTCTCAGCCAACAGTTGTTTAGAGAGGTGATTTGTTTGATATTTCTCCCAATTAAGGGTACCTACTATATGGAGACTGGGTGGGACCAGGTGGTTCTACAGATCTCATAGGGTCCATCTATGGCTATTAACCCCTTGACGCTCGGGGTTTTTTTCCACAAAAATGTAACCAAAAACATCAGGTTTTTTATTTTGTATTTAAAAAGTTTATATTGTTTAAAAAAAAAAAAATTAAAAATGGAACAAAAAATAGTTTTATTATTTCAATATTACATATATAAAATATAAATAAAATAACAAATACAAATTAGTAAGTTGATTTTGTATGGTATATATAAAAACATGAACCAACTTCACCATTTTAGCACCAATAACGGCTCTCCCTTCAGATGCGTTTTCCGGAATCGTCTTGCTTGGAACAACACACAGCACATCTTTTTGTTGGCCTAGTTTTATTTTTCATTTCAGGAATTGTCATCAGAAAGTGACGTTCTGTCAATCGCATTGGGTCAAGAGTTTTAATAGGATGTTCACCTTTAGAAGAGAAATTCTGCGAATGGAAACGCTCTATATATTCATCTATGAGTTTCATTCTAAACTCAAGATGTGTCTTAGAACCCCCAGTTTTCTTATACAACACATAGGAATTCCAAAGGCCCTGTTCAATAAGATGAAAAAACATTTTTTTATAATATTTTTTTCTCGTTTTCGAGGAAGTGGATAGTTAGAAAGGTGTTGATCAAATCGATCAACACCCCCATTGTTAAACTATAATTAATGGGCACTTTTGGTTTTATTAGTTTCTTATTTCTTTTTTATATTTCCACAGTACTTGGATAGTAGAAATAAAGTATACATTTCATTTAGCTTTCCATCTCATCAGCATTATTTTTCGTTTCCTATTTGCCTTTATGAATCCTGCTGTAAATTTTTTGGGATTCTCTATATTTCTGGGCAAACCGCGTCTATTTGTACCATAAGTATCAGTGTGATACGAAAAGATTTGCTAACTCAAAAGAACTATAAAAATTGTCGGTTTTAGACAGTATCCCTTATTTAGTATGGGTTTCATCAAACTCATGACAACTTGAGATGAGATCGGTAAATTTGAAAATTCATGATCAATAATTGTTCCTTTACCAGTATATATTATAGTAGACTAAATATAACTTGATTTAGATTCGCAAAGAAAAAAGCTCTTTATTCCAAATCTTGCGTGTTTCATCGGAATGTATTGTTTCCAACTCAGTGCACCTTTATACAGCATTAGACTTTAGTAAATTGTAATGCCTCGTTCAGTTAAATACGCTAATTGAAACTTTTTATTTAAATTTTCATAAACCGGCCAGATCTTATTCAGTTTTGGGCTTGGATGTGTAACTGGATCATTTGTTTTGTTATTTGTAAAATGCAAATATTTTTTTATATGCACATGGTTTTTGAGAAAAATGGAGTGAGATGCAAGTGAGAAAAATGGAGTGAGGCCAATACATTATTTTCCGTGGTTTTTACTCATAGCAATTAGCATAGTAAAAAAAAATAAGCATCTCTGATAGGCTAATGCTCCATTGATTTTCCGTGCTTGAAGATGCCAATGGTCTCATTCTTTGATCTTGCATATTATACAAATTTGTCTCCTCTACGATTTTTCTGACCAATTCATCATCGAAAAATTAATTGAAGAACCGTATAGGCTTTGTGAATGATGAGAATTGGAGGTTTATACCTGAATTATAGCATATTTAATTATAATCATTCATTTATTCAAAATTAATTTTATTATTTCAAAAAACACTTACAAATTTTGTTTATAAAGTTTTATAAAATATAAGAAAAGAAATCATATGCAGAAGCCGGTACAAATGACAAGTAGCGACTGGCAAGCACGATTCATTTATGTGTCCTATGTAATACAAACATGTTGAAATCTGCCTGCAGCACTCGGGTTGGTGCGTTAAACTATATCCACCGCACGCAAGTGCTGTTCGTTCAAAATCATTAAGCAGTTAATAGATTAAATAATTTATCTGCCAGCCAGATTTGAATCTTGGATCTTAAGCTCAGAAACTCAGTGGTCTACATATTGAGATACACCGCTCACTCAAATCAATATAAGCAAAATTTAAATTACAAGTAAATAAATATTTACTTGATAGTTGCTGGATTAATTAATAAAAAGTGGGGGGAAGCTATTGTTTTAAAGTTAGCTATAGAGAAAAATATATGATCTTGAGTGGGTATGAAATTCCAGAGGAAGATAGCAGAAGTAAAGAAGAGCATGTCAAAAGGAATTCTTTGAAAGCTGTAATACTGTTTGAAAGTTACGGTCTATAGGAAAAGAAAACAAATAAATTATATAAAGATGTTAAGGTAGCATCATTAAGGTGTCCGTCAGGGACTGACAAAAAGGATTCAGTGAGTTTCACCCACAAATGCCACTTCCGGTATAATATGAACCATTTGCAATATAATGAGATTCATTAACTACATTTCACTAATGTAAAATTTAAGATATTTATTATAATGCAATCGGGAAAAACCACAATGCATGTTATTTTATTTTATGTTTCAAAAATACACCCACTTACCAGTCGACGTTTTGCCTATTCAGGCATTATCAAGACACCAAAAACAAAAAGGGGTTATGTGAATCACATCTCGAAGAAAAAGGTGCAATACATCCCAATGATCAACAGCCCAAACAGGCTCCAAACATGAGACAGCACCCCACCACCAAGACGTTCAACATACAACCTTCTTCGAGATGTGATTCACATAACCCCTTTTTGTTTTTGGTGTCTTGATAATGCCTGAATAGGCGAAACGTCGACTGGTGAGTGGGTGTATTTTTGAAACATAAGGCTTTGCATTGTGGTTTTTCCCAATTGCATTATAATAAATAATAGTGTTTCTTTTTGAGTTTTTGGCTCTATTTAGTGGTTTAAGATATTTATTTAAATATGTAAGGATAACTTACTGTAAGCCTTTGGGGAAGTGAAACATTTAAACTTTTTTCAAAGTCCAAATCCAATATGTTAAGTGTAACTCTTCTGCCCTCAGATACAGCTATTTTCCATCTGCAATGGCCAGCCAATGTATGTGGATAACCAGGACTTGATATAATACCAGTAGGTAAATTTAAGTACCCTCCACACACTATTAAAAATAATATTGAAAATTTTTCTAAGAGGAATAAATTTAAAAAGTGAAACGGAAAGAAGATACTTACATTGAAATGTTGTATGGTACTTAACTATAAAATTTCTATTATTTCTGTGAATTGATTGTTTAAATGTTACAAAATTTATTAAAATTTCATTTGTTTCGGATTGAAAGAAATAGGTTGATGAACCACATAACTTCATGACTTTAGGTCCTGAAATAATGAAAAATACATACTTTAAATTTTTTCAGAATTGTATACATTAAACTTAACATAATTTTTATTTTATTTTATTGTGATTATTTAAATATTTATTTTCATTTTAACATTAACGTTTTTTTTTAAATAAAGGAGATTTGACTGGAAAAAGGTTTTTATTACATTAATAAAAATTTGTTTATAAATATTTATTTTGAAGAGAAAAGATTTGTCCTGGCCGGGATTCGAACCCGGGTTTTCTGCAAATGGTTATGTCTATTAAGAGTGTTTTAATTAACCAAATCTCATATAAAATTTTCACAATAATTGTTGTACAATATCCATGACAAGTCATTGCCACTTACCAAATCATCTGCTTACAAAGTACTAAAACTTAGTACCAGGATTGACAAAGCTGAAATATTTTATTACATCAGCCCAGTACGAATTTCATTTGGGTTTGAAAATTGTTTTAAAGAAACATTTTCTTGAAGTATAATAATATTTAAGGAGGTAATTATTAAAACAAAATTTTAATCAGCAATTTTAAATGTGATATTAGGAGCTTGCAACTTGTAACACATCAACCTTCGGCTTCTATGAAAAAAATTATAAATCAACTGTAGCTACTGTAACATTTTATACAACACACTGAGTGCTCATAAAAGAATTAAATTGTTTTTTCATTATATTTAATTTTGAATCAGTACTAATTTTGAAACTACTACTACAGTACTAAATATTCTCTTTACATTATAAAAAAAAATTTTAAGTAATTCAAACATACAACTTAAAACTTAATTATTAACATTTAACATTAAAAAAAAAATTCAGAAATGAAATATTCACAATCATAGCAATGGGTAACTGTTTATTTCTAGAATAAAACACATACCTATAAATGTTATGTTTTCTGTAGTGGCTTCTGATATGGTCAGAGTATCTGTATTGTTTCCACCACATGATCCCATGGATAGAATGAGATTTAAATTAAATCTCTTATATTCAGCTGTCACTAGCCTCCATGTACAGTTGAGGTAGCTGTCATATGCATAAGGGTAGCCCGGAGACATGATAGAACCATATAGGGAATCATATACTGTACCACCACATTTAGCTATACAAGAAAAATGTTTTTAAATAATTATTTTTTAACTTGAGGTCGTTACTGATAGTTAATTAAAAAAATATGACTAAAGCTTATAAATCAATTTTACCATAATTTTTATTTGGCCACACTTATTTTAAAGATTCAACAAAAAATTCCAACCAAAATAAATGTAAACCTTGCCATAACATCAAAATACCTGTTCCAATTTTTATGATATTCTAAGATAAGATATTCTGATGGAAAGCAAGGTTTGTAGTGCCTTGATTCAGGGTACCACCAAATGGCATTTAAATAGTTATTTTTCTCTGTTAAATTAATATAATTTCCTGATGATCTAAAAACAAGATCTCCTTTTGTATACATATATGTATTGTTTGTTTTTTTCATCCGATTATAAGTCTTAATTCTAATATCATATGCTTATTCATTATTTTCAATTGTTTTCAATGAATGTCAAATTATGTTTTTAGTTTGTGTAAAGGAGATAGTTGGGGGGGGGGGTGCAGTCAATAAGTACACAGAATAAGTGATGAACTTATATTATGTGCCGACGTTTCGACCTACAGTGTAGGTCATCTTCAGGGCTAACAGAGAAACAAACAGAACAAAAAATATAAAAAATGTACAGTAACAATAATAAGGTGACAAGTAATGTAGAAAAATATCTCTGACGCCTCTGACCTCTCTGACGCCTGCTTCCATACAACCAACACCCACCGTATCAAAGAAATCCTTTTTAAAAACAATTTCCCTCCCTATATTGTTAATAAACTCATCCATGACTACTATAACCCCCCCACCCCGACCCGATCGCCACATCCACCATCTATCCCTATATACAGATCCTTGCCATATATACCCACCCTCTCTAACAACATTCAAAAATACTTACGTTCCGTTATCCCCAATTTACGTATTGCCTTCAAATCCCATAACAAACTTTCCCATATTTATACCCGTATCAAAGATTCTATTCCCTTCAAACTTTGTTCCCATGTCGTTTATCGGATCCCTTGTTCTACTACTAATTGTAACTCTTCCTATATAGGTGAAACCAAAAACTTCCTTAAAGACCGTATTACTCAACATAAATATGCCATTTCCTCCCATAACCATACCTCCTCTAAACTTTCCGAACATGCCCTTTCTTTAAACCACACCTTTGATTTTGAAAAAAACGTCTATCGTAACGTAAAAAGCTACAGCTCCTAACCATGACAAACGCATCCTCTCTGAAACTATCCACATAAATTTAGATTCCTCCTCTATCAATCTTAATTCTGACTCACATCACCTTTCCTCTACCTACTCCCAAATTTTTAATTTACTCAAAAGACCTTAAATTCCGTTACTTCGTCATTGATGTTTATTTTGTTATCACTCTATTGACATTTCTTTCATTGTTTCATTTTATTTATTTTAATTTTATCCATTTATTCACTTTCCCCATTTTTTCCTATACTCCAGTATGGTTACCTTCTATAGTTAACTTTTTGGCCACTAGAGATCGCTCCTATCCCTTCCCCCTGTCTTAACGGTCGTGTACTCAGTACCTACTAGCCGTTAAATCCAACGGCCACGCGCTCCATAATCGGTATGTCTCTTCTTTTATTTTATTTATTTTAAACTTTTCTCTTTATCCTTTCTCCAATTTTAATTTTCCTATTATTTCCCCGGTATCATTTTGGCATCCATCATATGTTGGTAATCAAGAGTTCATATTTTTAAGCACCAATTTTAATCTTTCAAATTAATTTATCCTATCTACTTTTTTTCAATCAGACATTGTACACTATTGTTATTGTACAAGAGTTTTCACTTATTTTAACTTTTCAAATTCATTAATCCTATCAACTTTTTTTCAAAACCGTCATTGTACACGGTAGTTACTGTACAGTAGTATTTCTATTATTCACATTTGTTATTGTACATATAGTTCCATACTTTTCTGTTACATGAAACATCATCAAGTCCGTTTTCATACATTTTATACCTTTATTTTACTAGTTTTTCTTTATTCTTCATATTCCAACCTTTATGTATATGTAAATATCCTCATTTTGGTTTCTTTTGTTTAACTCCTCCTTTTGATTTTCCTTTATATTATTATTTTGTACTGTACTATCCATTCTGTACATTTATTTTCTATTTTTTATTTTATATGCGTTATTTATAATTTATCATTTCTGCTCATTTTCTTTAATTTTATTAAATCTGTCTTACTTTATTATATCTGTCTTTATTTTCATTTGCTTTTCATTATCAATAATTTGTTATATCTGTCTTTATCTTAATTTCATTATATCTGTCACTATTTCAATAATTTTGTTATATTTGGCTTTATCTTAATTTTATTATATCTGTCACTATTTTAATTCATTATTTTCACTATTTATTACACACACACATTATCACATTATCTGACACATTATCTGTCACTATTTCAATAATTATATCTGTCACTATTTCAATAATTTTGTTATATTTGGCTTTATCTTAATTTTATTATATCTGTCACTATTTTAATTCATTATTTTCACTATTTTATTTTTTTCATTATCATTAATTTTTTTAAATCTGTCTATATCTTTATTTTATTATAATCTGGCTTTTTTTAATATTCATTATCTTCTATCTTCATATCTGCCACTATTTTATTTTTCTACATTACTTGTCACCATATTATTGTTACTGTACATTTTTTATATTTTTTGTTCTGTTTGTTTCTCTGTTAGCCCTGAAGATGACCTACACTGTAGGTCGAAACGTCGGCACATAATATAAGTTCATCACTTATTCTGTGTACTTATTGACTGCACCCCCCAACTATCTCCTTTACATTAGATCATCCAGTCAACTATTTTCATCTCATTCATATTTTTTTAGTTAATTTCTTTTATAAAACAATTGTGATTAAATTATAGGTTGTATGCTTCATTTTTCCTTCATTTATTTATTCACCAGCAATAGTTTTGGAAATTAATTTTGAGAAGACATTCCAATCCAATTAGAGTTTAACTTGGACATTTTTATGTTCATAAAATGATGATTTCTAATGATGAACGTAAATTACTTTATGATTTCTTTCTGTTAATCTCTATACAATTATCTGGCTTAACTCGCATAATTTTTTAGGAAAATAGTTTACAGAAAATTATTTTATTTATTTATTGATATTTACAATTGTATTACAATAATACAACAAGTAAATAGGCTAAGTACAGAAAAATATAAATTTTTATTTGAAGATCTATTAAAAGGATTAATTTCATTAAAAAAAAAAAATCAAAGAATGTCAATTTAAATGAGTTAAGGACAAATTTTAACTTTTTGACTGTTAAATTAAATGGCTGTTTCTTTTAGGATTTGGTTCTCTGATTGCAAATTTGAAAAGCATTTTTATTGCAGGGGCAAGGATTTTGTGTAATTTTAAAATAAAAAAATAATTTAGTGTTAAAACAAGCAATTTCACTTAATCAGCTTTCATTCCATAATTTAAATCAAAATGTAGCCTCCTGCTGCATTTTGCGGCTGGTGCATCTCTTTTCAAAGACCAACAATAGTCTGCCAGCATATTTTGATTCCACTTTCCCTGGTATCGTTTCTCCAGAGTGGATATTTCTTGAAGGAATCGCTCACTGTGTTGAAATGCGGGAAGAAATTCATATGCGAGTCAATAAAATGTATTTTTAGAGACATATTACATCCTAAAGCCTTATAATTTTGTAGAAGATCAGAAATTAGCTCTCTGTAGTTTTCTGCTTTTTTCATTCCAAGAAATTCTTTCACAACATTTTTAAAGGAAATCCAAGCTGATTTTCCGACTCTAGTCAAACATTCCTCAAAGTCTTGATGCTTCATAAGCTCCCTTATTTGTGGACCAACAAATACACCTTCTTTTATTTTTCCATCACTGATCCGAGGAAATGTCGCATTTAAATATAGAAATCCAGAGCCACTTTTATCCAGTGCCTTAACAAAGTTTTTCTTCAAACCGAGTTTGATGTGCAATGGTGGAAGATAAATGTTTTCTGGGTTTCTAGTGGTTCGAAAAGTACATTTTTTTCTCCAGGTACAAGATTTCTTTTGGGCCATTCCTTCTTTATAATATGATTTTTGCGATCTCTGCTGTCCCACTCATACAGAAAACAACAAAATTTTGTATAACATGATTGAAGACCTTACAAAAGTCCTAACACTTTGAGGTCTCCGCACACATTCCAAGAATGCTTCTGGTATTGTATCTCGGACAGTAAATCTTCATATTGTCATATGTTTCTTTCATATGGGCTGCATAGGCAATGGGGATTGAGGACTTGTCATTGCCTATATGAAGGAGAACGGCTTTTAAACTAAGTTTGGAGGAATCTATGAACATCCTCCATTCTTTAGGATTAAGATTATAACCTAATTCACCCATTAATGCATCAATATCTGTGCAAAACATTAAATGATCTTTTGCAGAGAAAAAGCGATTGAGTTCTTGTTCCCGTTGGCCATATGTAGATATTTTTGTTCCTTTCTCAAGTAGGTTCCAACCTTTTAATCTAGATGCCAACAACTCAGCTTGGTTTTTTGATAAGTTAAGATCTCGAACTAGATCATTGAGCTCACTAATGTTTTCTGAATGTGAACTCCAATCTTCAGGTGGCACATCTTCATTGTGAGGAACAGGCCTAATAGCTGAGGAGAGGTTGGGCTATTTAACATTCTTTTTAGATTTACATGTTATTCCAGTGATTTTTGTGATGCCGATATAACAGTCAGTTGAATGGTCCAGAAGTTCCCTCCACACCATAGGAACAGAAAAGGGCATATGTTGTGACTGCCCATTAATCCAGCCACAAAGCAATGTAACACAGGAGGCATAGCATATATGAGGTGCCCAACATTTGTCCTGGTCACCAACTTGGCACCCAAAATAAAGACTAAAGGCAAAATATGCCTTTTTTACTAAGGGAGTAATGCTTCTTCTTTGACTCTTTAAAGTTATTGTGTTCACGTAGGCTTCCACGGTATGCGGTGTTGTCCATTGGTTCTTTTTCCGGGATGGACCGTGTGGTGTTGGTTTTGTTTGCCAAGCTTTCGCTCATCATGTTGTGAGCTTCCTCAGGGCTAGTCAGTAAATCTTTAAAGTTAGTTCACCACATACATAAGAAAAATTGTTTGGATGGTTTTCACAATTTTGGGGCATATTGCATATGCTAAGAGATTCTGTTCGGACTAAATTAATAGAGGCACCTAACTAGGCCGGCTAACAGATGTAGACTGATGAGAGGAGTCCAGAGGGGACTCATGTCAGGACCCGTGTCCGGGAGCCAGTGTTTTGACTGAGCCTGTTGAAACTTGTTGGCTAAACATGCTTTAAGAGTCCAGACGACTTATTGTTATCTCTATTGTATCCAATATTATCGTGCATTGGTGGTGAGCACCACCAATAATAATATATTCTATTCATTTAGTGCAAATGAATAGAATATATTAATCAAGACATGTTCATAGCTATGAAATAACACTTTTTTTTTTACAAAATTTAAAATTACAAAAAATCTGAGACCTATGGATAACTTTGATGGTCATATTCGGAATTATCATAGCAAAATACAAATGAGACAGCCACATTTACCCATTTAACAAGAATACTGTTGACCAGTGTTATTAAAAGGGGGAGCTCAATTAAGTGCAGATTGCTTGGTTGCTATGCTGAATTTCCCAGATTCAAATCCAGCTATGGTATATAACATATTTAATCTTATAATAGCCGTGGATGGATCCTGTGGATCTACAGACCTTCCTGGGGCTCATCTAGCCTGTATAAAGTGGGTAACCTCAATTGGGGGAAAACCTGACAGTTGAGCGTGATTTCAGACCTCCCTGCATAACTGCTGTCTTAGAAACAAAACAGTCTCTACCATTTACTAAACCTTGACCCTCCTTCATAGGTTTTAGTAGTACAGGTTTTTAAGGACATGTAAATGAATAAAAATTCTAATATGCCAACATATTAAAAATACATTATACAAAATATTTACCAATAGAAACATTTCCTCTAAAACCATCTTTTGGATCATTGGTATTTGTAAAATATTTAATATAGAGTGCATTTCCTTCAGTTACGACAAAGTTTGGAGTTTTGGAGCAGTATCGACCGATCAATGGAGAGTTTTCTGTACTACCGTCTCTAAGTTCAAGGTATTCTGTTACACATCTAAACAGATTAAAACATAAGTTCAGAATTTTATTGATTAAACAATAAGAGTTAAAAAAAAATTAAATTAAATCCCAATTTCAATTACCCCGGAGAAGGAGTCATATCAAATCTGTCAGTTATATCAAAATGAATACTCTCTCCAGAAGATGTATGTACCCTCCAAATACATTCTGTATGTGGTGGGGGAATATTGGGATAGTTAGGAGATGATATTGTTTCTGATTTCCAAGCTTTGCTGAGCATGATGTCACCTCCACAGTTAATAGATTTCTCTTCAAACTTCATTACCACACCCTGAAGAAAACATGATCAAATATAAGTAAATTAAGTAAGTAAAGTTTTAAAGAAATATATATTTATGTGTAACATTAATCTTAAATAGAAAATAAATAAAATGAAACAATTTTAGTTAAATCTAAAATAATAAAAATATAAAAACAATTTATATAAATATAAATAAATATATAAATATAATTTATGTTAATGTAAATATAAAATCAATCTAAAAATTAGGCTTACCTCAGAAGCCTTGCTTTGATAATAAATGTATAATCTATTGCTTGTAGTTTCAGGAATATTTATACCATTTGGAGATGTTCCACAATATTTACCAGCTCCAAGAAGTGGTGAATCTGCTCTTCCTCCATCCCTTAGCTGCATCAAACCAAAAATGATTAATTATTCAGCCAGTAAACTTGGACTAAAGGTGAATGAGTCCAAAACTAAGAACATGGCTACAGAAGAGGTTTCGAGGCCAGGTGAGACAGTGAACATAGGACAGCATAAGTTTGAAAAGGTCTCTGAGTTTAAGTAGTTGGGATCTATAGTCATTTAAGACAGCATCCCTGATGTGGAGATTAGAAAGAGGATTGCCTATGAATAGATGCTACTTTGGTCTAGCTAGACAGCTCAGCAAGAGAATACTCTCAAGAAAGACCAAGCTTCACCTCTACAAAAATCTTAGTGCGCCCTTGTATGGATCAGAATGTTAAACAGCATTCGAGGTAGCCGAAAAAGAGCTCATGATTTTTGAAAGAAAAGTTCTCCGAAAAATTTTTGGAAGTGTAAAAGTTGGAGAAGAATGGAAACGCTGGTCAAATCAGGAGCTGTAAACGGCCTTTGGGTGCCGAAATTGTTACAACAATGAAATAAAGGCTAAGATATACTGGCCATATTGCTAGAATGGCCGATGGGGATATGCCAAGGGTATTGTTGACCCAACCAATCAACAAATGGAAAAAGGAGGAGTGGAAGACCAAAGCTGAGGTGGTCGGATGGTATCTCTACAGATACACAGGACCATGACGATTTGAGGAGACCAAGACCTTTCACCGGGTTGTAGCGCCGTAATAATAAATAATAAAATAATAAATAAATATATGTATTATTTGATTGACATTACCTAAGTAAAGTACAGTAAAGTACTCAAGAGATTAAATCAGTAATGTACAAAGCAACAACAGTGCTTCTCGTATGTTGAGGATTTCAAGTATTTATTTACTTGAATCTCGCTATAATTATATTTATTATTCTAAATCATAAATGTATGTGTAATCTTATTTTCATTTTGTATTAAAAATAAATAATGTTTTTCCTTTAATTTTTACAATCGAAAAATGAACAATTTTCCTATAAAATTCATAGAGCCCTGCTTAACGAAATGTAACTACAGGTTAGGTTAATAAATTATTATATACAGAAAACTCACTAAGATATAATTTCCAGTAGTACAAGGGGGTGATCCATTAAGACTGAAGTTAGTAAATGAAATTTTAATGGTTCGGCTAGGTTTTACTGTAATGTTCCATTGGCAAGTAGAAAAAGGTCCCTCTGCTATCACACCATTAGGCCCAGTCACTTCTCCACCACAATCTAAAAGAATGGATTGTTCGATAAAGTTAATTATTACATCCGGCATCAAAGTTAACAAATAGAATAATAACCAGTTGAAGAATTTAGTAGTTGCTAATACAAGAAAATCACTTTAAATTCATCTTACAAATGAAATACATCTAACCTGGCACTATACATAATATTTCTAACAGAACAACGAGGAGGATTTTCTACAATTTACACTATTTAGACCAACATAAAAATTTAATGAATAACTTCAAGCCATGGGAAATGATCCATTAAAGGGAGTAAATGGGAAGGGCAGTGAGAGAGTAGAGTGGGAGATGAGAATGGGCATCTTACTCACTCTTTGTGGAGTGATCAAGTTTGAAATCATTTTTTTAAGAAATCACTCTTACATTAAAATTACTTTAAAATAAAAGCATAAGATTGGCTGAATATATATATATATATATATATATATATATATATATATATATATATATATATATATATTGTTGAGAGTCAAAATAGGTCATGAAATAAATTAAAATAATTATCGATATTTAGCGTATCAATAGCGGACCACCATAAATTTAATATGAATTTGAAAGGAATTTATATAATAAATGAGAAATGTTCTAGGACTTATAAAATAATTATTTATTAATTTCACATAATTCAAAGGCAACACAATTTTTATATGCATGTGGACTTAAATATAATACAAATAGCATGTCCTCTCTATACGGTCACTCTCGCCTTTTTACACGCTCTCTTGGTGTTGTCCGGTCTGGTGACAAGGTCTTTCAGGCGAGAGCTTCTCTGAAGATATACATGTATTGGTGAATGGACCTGTTGCCAGCTATCTAGAAGATTAATACTGTAGTGGGACTCAGGAAGCTTTTTTATGAAGAACGATACAGACATTTGATGAACATAAATCTAAGTATTTATTTAAATCTTTATGCTATAAAAGTTGTGTGTATCATTTGAATTTGTTTTTATTGTCCCGAATTAAAAAATAATTTACAGTGAACCCATGGAGATTAAGGTTTCACGCTCAATAAAATATTACATATGATAGTTACCATCGGTTTTGATTTGAGTACAAATTAAAATTCTTAACAATATATGGTTTTAGTCTGGTTCTGAAGCTGAAGTTTTGAGGGCATAAAATTGCTTGACTAATCTTACAAAAAAGGGAATTTTTGAATTAATATATATATTTTATTTTTTATTTTGTTATTTATTAGTTTGGCCATCTATGGACCACATACAACTTAAGGCTTATGGTGTTTCTTTTTCTCCCTGTCTTCCCAGTACTTCTTCATTTTCTCTCCAACCGCTCATCTCTGATCATCTGTCCACACTATTTTTGGTCAAGACTTTGGCTGGTCTTCTTCTTCGTCTTCGTTTTCTATCAGTAGCCTGAAGTGGTTCCTGTCACGTCTTATTTCTTCTGTAACACTTATTTTGTTGGCATCTTCCTTCACTGCTTCTATCCATTGTACTGTACGTGTATTGTATCCATTGTAATGTGTGTGTATATATATATATATATATATATACACACATTTTTTTTTCTATTATATTATTTTATTAGATATCTATTTATTTTTATATATATACAGTTTATAATATAAATTTTTCTGAGTCTGGAGACTCAGTCAATAAATGTTTAACTATCTTTTGCTTTTATTTTGAGACACTTTCATTTCTTTTATTCATTAATCTCTTTGTCTCGATTAAGAATAGTTAGTTCTTTTATTTTATATTAAAGTAATTTTAACATGAGAACAATATATTAAAAAATAGTTACAGAAAATATTAATTAAAAATACAGGTGTTTAGGGAAGGGAACCCGAATTCAGCCAAAATACAGATTATCACCAAAAGTCAGGTTCTCCAGGCGCTAGTTAGCTTCAATGTTCTACTCACTGCTAATAAATTCTCAGTCCTCCTCATTCCTACCAACTGTCACCTTCGAGTGATGCCCTCCAGGGAAGTCTGATGGAGCTCATAGATGACAGAAGAGGGATCTTGTAGCATCTCTCAAACATTCAACTTGAGCTGTAGTGTAATATAAAAATATACTGTCCTTGACCCACTAGGGGAATAAGGCATACATCATTGTATTTAGCCCCCTATAGTGAGAGGAGGTGGCAGTGTAATTCACCCTCATTCATGTGGAAACAAAATGAATGAAGAAAAACTTTACATTGACGAATTATTGATAGATGAATCATCGGTCAGAGCCCAATTAAAGGCACTATCTGAACTGAAGTTGAAGGCCTGAAGTTCAAAACGGGATGTAATGAGAAGGCAGAAGACACCACAGATTAGAGTTGCGGCCTCCACCTCAGCTGGTTTATTGAGATCTCTACAACAAATCCAGAATTGGACAACCACAGCCTAGGAAGATGAAATGAGGTCAGATTCTGACACGTCTTCCGGACCTTTCTTAAGTGTGACACAGAGAAGGGATAAGAGTGGGACAAACAAAGAACTTGCAAGCAGCATCTCTAGGGATGTGACAACTGAGCCTATACAGGAGCTAAATGACAAGACTGCAAGAATCCTATCAAAACTGGTAGTTAAATAAACACCGAGGAAAAGCCAACATGCTACTACAACGGCACAGGGGCCGGGTTGAGAAGCAAGGTTTTCTAGAACGCCGATAAGGTCAGGGGTCGTATGGAGGATCTGCATCCTAAGAGTAGCGCTGTATCAGGGTCTGCTCAAAAAAGCATTGCTGGAACTCCAGGTTTATCTACAAAACTGGCTATCAATACAAGTATGTCAAGGGTCAACAATGATTCAATCGTACAATGATTATTTTAGTAGCTACAAAAAAAAAAAAGATTAAAACTATATGAATCTAGAGCCTCATTCATGAGGAGATATCTTACCAGTTTCAGCTTTACCACTAAACCCTGTTTTATGGATTGATGAATCAGTTTTAAATATTACTTTGACCAACCGAGTTCCATCAAAGACTTTAAAGGTATCATTACTACTACAAATTTTTGCAGCTTCACTCCATGCTTCATCATTACCAAGATCTCCTGGATATAGCATAATAGAATTAATCAGGCATTGAAAAAAAATAATGAACGTTAAAATGGTAAAAATAAAAAGTTGAATTAGTAAGTTATAAAATTTCTGATATACATATGAAAAACCAAATGAATAAAATTAAAATTTTACAGTATCAAAACAAAATTAAGTAACATCACTGTATTATATAACACACTGGTTTCCATATCTGGATATTAACAGGCAAATCAACCTTTTACGGACTATAATTGTACACCTTTACTGTCTTGTTACAAAAAATTAAATTGTAAAGATAAAGAAGATATAATCTCATAAAAAAATGAGCACTGCTGCTATTATCTATTAATATAATCTATTACAGATAGGTGATACAAAGCGACCAGGAATGATCTGGATGGTGGTATAAAAAACAAGACCAAATAATAAATAACTATTTTGTTTTCATGTGATTCATGTTAGAGAAGAATTGGTTGACTGTAACTTCTAATATAAGGAAGAAATAGTTGGGGGTGCAATCAATAAAAACACCTGAATAAGTGTAACTTATTTATTGTGTGCCGACGTTTCGGCCTACAATGTAGGCCATCTTCAGGGCAAATATACCAAGCGGTGAGGAAGACGATCACCGGCCCAAATGAAAATACGTTCGAACTCGCTTGGTATATTTGCCCTGAAGATGGCCTACATTGTAGGCCGAAAAGTTACACTTATTCAGGTGTTTTTATTGACTGCACCCCCAACTATTTCTTCCTTATATTTTGTTTTCCTTAAATTCCAACCCAAAAAGCAAGTCTTTATTAGGGAAAAAAATAAACAAAGTAATGTAGGGATTAAAATATCTAACTAATAACAATTAAACATCAATTAATCAAATTAAAAACTAAAATAAATAAATATATGAATAAATCAACTTAAAAAATAAGTAGGAAATGAGCATGTTGAAAATAAAAATGATAAGTAAAATGAAGATGATCAATATTGAATGGCAAAATAGCTGTAACAGCGAAGAGTTCAAAAACATGCGTGAATCTGTTGAAAATAACCATTGAGAACAAAAATTTAATGAGTGATAACAGTTATGAAAAATAACCACTTGTTACCTGCTGCTATTCTCTGGGACCCTATGGCAACCTAGAAACAGCTGGGAGGGGTGAGGGAGGGAGGAATTTACATGTACATGGGGAAACTGGGTGAAGAAATAAACCCCACACATTTATCTATCAACAAACAAACGCTAATATGTTGAAATAAAAGTTACATATAGCATCATAAAAATAAAACTCTAATTTAACATAAGAATCACCCTCAATAATAGTACTTAATAATAACATATGAACGAGACTCATACAACTGATTCTCCATCAATACTCATAATCCCTAAATCCACTAAAATAATAATAAAACAAGTTCCATCATATATAACAATCATCAAACCCTTTATCTATAACAATAATTCTATGCACTAATAATTACAACGTCAACATTCCCCATCAGCACTCATTACCTTATAACCATTAATAACATTAATAATTTACAATTAAACCTCCATCTATCCTCCATAACAATATCCTTTATAACAATAATCCTATGCACTAATAATATTTACAACGTACTCATTACCTCATAACCGCTAATGAACACCCTAGTTCTATTATAAAACATTTTCCAGAATTCCATATTACATGACATTTACAACTCAATTATCCACCATCATTAATCCTTATCTCATATCCGCTAATTTGACAATTTCCAAATAAAACTAGATCTATCATTTATAACAATAATCATAGGCACTAATTACAACTTAAACATTCGCCTCAGTATCCATTATCTCATAACCATTAATAATTTTCCAAACAAAACTAGATCTATCAATTATAACAATAATCCTACGCACTAAAAATATTTATAACGTACTCATTACCGCTAATAAACACCATAATGTTATTACAAAATATTTCCCATAAGTCCATGTACAACGGTGACGATTATAACTCATTTATCCACCATCACTAGTCCTTATCTCATAACCGCTAATAACATAATAACTCCTCTTTAAAACCAGTTCCCTCTTTTCCAACCACAACTCTATGTGCTCTAATACTTAAAGAAAGATTCCTATCTGTCTTGTGGCCAAACGCGATGGAAAAAATGGTCAACGAAATAATTACTGGCTCTATCTTCAACTGACCACCCACTGGCCTCACTCCAAGTCTAGTCAGACTACAGTAAATAGAGAATCTAATACCTTTCTCTGGTTTCTTACTCCGGAACCAAGGCTTCTCGCTAGTACTTGCGTTCACTCGTCTCGCCCCCCCATCTTCTGAATTTCCCCACCTGCCGTCGGCAGAGGTACTCTTCTTCTCTGGACCACGAGAGGAAAACCGTCGGGTACTTAAGCTTCTCCGAGCTGTTGTCAGCATTCTTACTTCTTCGTCTGACAGGTGCTGCCCCTGGTGGTCATCATTATCCCGAGAATCTAATAATTATATTTTAAAGTTTCCAAGAGTCGTGGATTTTTTCGGTGAGATCCGCTGAGCCATTTCCTGCCTAGGTTGACATCGGAGCTATGAACCGCTTGGCTCTGCGTCTCCACAAACAGATGTCAACTTCTATTAAGAATTAACTTTTAATTGATTAAATTAATTTTAAAACTAAATGTTAAGGGCCTACAATGCCTTTAACCAAAACCATATACAAAGAAAATGTATGTAATTAGTCACAAAAAGAAATAAACTTAGCAAATCTTATTTGGCATAGGATAAACATACCTACATATTAATGTACAAAATCCTTACAACCTAAAGTCTTTTTAAAACCTATTAGTGAGAATAAGCAAATAAATGCTAATCATTTTTTATAATACGTAAAAAAAAAATAAACTTTTGACTTCAAATGATAACATACTTCTTTTTGATCACAAAGATGAGAGTTCAAAATTTGTTGACACAGATTACTTTCCTTATATACATATAAATTCACTCAAATTTTTAGCATTGAACAAAAGCTGTAATTAATGCACATTAACTAACTATCCATATTAAAAAAAAATTTTCTCAGCCCGTTACACACTCATTACAAAAAGTGATAGTTTATGAAGTAATGATAAATAAATAGAGTAATGAAATATTAAGTACTAAAAATGGACTCATCTCCTATATCCTAAGGTTTCTGTATTATATGATAAGACCAGCCCTAAAGGAGCCAGTAACATAATAAATTATAATTATTCTAATTATAATTAGAAATGGTATTTTATAAATTTATCGTTGAAAAAAATAAATACACCATTAGGCTATGTTATTCATTGCTTAAGAAGACAATTTGGTTTAGTGTGGATAAGGTATATAAACAAAAGAAGACATGGACCACTACAACCCAAGAAGGATCTTGGATTTAGTACATGGTAGATTAAATAAAAGTCTACCAGCAGCAGGATTTGAACCCAGGATCTTCGGCATGGCAACTCAGTGCTTTACCATTGAGCCGTTCCTTTCCCGAGTATAAGACAGTGCTCTAAATAACACTATCGATATTTTCACTTCATTATTTCAAAATTATTCGTAGTTTTTATTATATATTTATTTCATAATAGTCTATTACACTGAATATTATTGTA
The DNA here is from genome assembly GCA_037127475.1 of Arma custos. Lineage (NCBI taxonomy): Eukaryota > Metazoa > Arthropoda > Insecta > Hemiptera > Pentatomidae > Arma > Arma custos. The sequence continues at coordinate 42,320,806 of CM073760.1, forward strand.
TTAAATTGTTTAATATTTTAATTAACTTAATATTTTATTCTGTTTTCATTATTTTAATGTTTTCATTTTTTTAATTCTTATTGAATTCGACACTTAGTGAAGCAATACATAAGTAGTGAAGCAAATGGAACAAATAAATAGCAATATACTAATTGATGCTGTTTTTCAACCGCCATTCAGACTAATTTCTTCTTTCTATCACAAATTATCTACCAATAATACACAAATATTAATTTAAATGGAAACTTACCATAAAATATTGAAATTGAATCTGCCAAGCAACGTTGATGAGTCTCTAAATGAATATTACTAAATGAAAGTCGTACATGATCACCTAACGGAGCCTGAAAAATCCATTCGCATTTAACGTTATCTTTATATTCATTTGGGTAACCAGGACTGGTAAAAGTAAAGCTTTCATTTTTTCCTCTAGCTAATTCCACAAATGTTTTACAGTCACTCTCTGAAAAATATTTAAGACTACTCATTGAGTAAACGTAGTGGGTATGGTAATAATGCAATTTCTAAAATGTAATTCAGGAGTATAAAAGGGTCAAATAAGATTTTAAACAGAATAATAGAAATTAATGACTGTGCTGGAGAGGAAAAATAATGAAAAGGGTTTTATTATTGATGCAGAACACCTTCACTTTCCATTCATTAAGCTGCAACTTATTGTGATGAGCACAGAGGTTTATGATATTAATATGCTGCATCATTCCTCAACCAGGTAAGCACAAAAGTCAAATATTTGGTAGGTAATTTTTTTATCAGTTAATCAAATGATTAAGTAAAAAGACTTTTCCATTATAATTATAACACAACCAGAAATAAATGAATTCAAAATTATAAAATTGATAACTTCAAAATAATGAGATAATTTGACAAACACTATTTAATGTAATCATAGTTTAAGATTATTTATTAAATTTTATATTTTTTAAGAAAAGAAGGGATGCCGATTTCATTAGTTTGGCTATTGCTCAGTAGATAACATTTTCTATAGGAATTTTAATTGAATTTTTCTTGAAAATCCAAGAAATGATACCTATACATAAAAAATATATCTCTTTTCTATTTTTGATTTTTTAAGGTGATAAAACTTTGATTCATTAACCTCTCCATGTCATTAGCTAATTGCATGCATTGTAAGAAATTTTACTTTAGTATTTATTTTGGTACGCTTCTTTTTAGTTGGATCAATATTTCATGATAACAATCATTCAAGGATACAAATTTATAAAATATTTTAATAAATTTTAAAGATGGTAATCATTTTTAATTAAACTGATTAATCAACCTGTCAAAACTGATGTTACTGAAGAAGATTCTTTTTTCATCAGCATCCAATTTAGAAGAAACTTGGTACCAGAATTTAATAGTTTCTCTAGAGAAATATAAATGACATTTGTTTCAGTGCTAAAAGGAGGAGGGATGGATAAACCACACAACTGTTTAAATACAGGAGCAGTTCTGTCAAATCCACTATATATCTGAAACAAAAACAAGATTCACTACATATTCTGATAAGCAAAATGAATTATGATTATTATTTTAGGATTGTAAGCAATTTAAATTAAAACCTACAGCAACTTTTTTTGAATTTGAGGAATCTCTTACAAAAACTTCTAGACTTTTTTCCTTACCTATATATAAAATCCATTCATAATAAAACATAGTATTGTAATCGCAAAAAACTTGGAATTTGAGTTTTTTATCATATAAAAACTCTTTACCCTAAACACGCATTTTAAGGTACAAGAGTAGAAATAACCAAATCTCATAAAATTGTAGCTATGTACGAATAAAAAATATATATAATATAATTGATCCGAATGAGCAGTGGTGCACATGTTTTAAAAATTCGAAATCGAGAATTTCAAGGCTTTGAACAATATAATATGCTATATGTCAATTCACTGGAATAGTCACCATAACTAAAAACCTGTATTATTTATTAATTGCAGTTGATCACGTGTTAATAGTGCATGATGATGAGGGGAACACATTAATCTTACCACAAAAATATGTTGCATTATCATCAATTGGTGGTTGGTAACTTAAAATATACACAACAATCAAAGATGTTCTAATGGAAAAGAAAGGTCTTTTGGAAATAGAAATAAAAAATTAAAATAAATATAAATATATATAATAAATTAAAAAAATTAAGCTAGGTTTTAATATTATAATATATTAAATTGACTACCGTCAACTTATTAAAACATTCTTCAAAATCTTCCCCATAATTTTCAATGTAAAAATCTTTAAACGCTATTCTAATAACATATCCAGGCATCACAGTGATTCTCCAACTATATCTAGCATCAGAATAGTAAGTGAGTGGGTATTGAGGTGATCCTATTTGGCCAGAAAGTCCTTCAATTTCACTCTCCAAAGCTGAAAGAAATAGGGAAAATTAATTTTCGAGGCAATCCTGATTGGTTGTTTTAAATAAAAATAAATTAATAGCAATAAGCATAATAAAATGTGTCATTTTTTGTTCACATTATTCTTTAAGAAATCCAGGCTTTAGCCATAATTGATTTCTTGAACACCAAAATTCATAACAGATTTATCTTTGCAAGCATGTATTTTATCCTATTGCTGAAGCGACGAGCGAGTGAAATTATAATGAATTTATTAATCTAAAACAAAATTGAAATAATGGAAATATATAGAACATAAATCCATTTGTTTATATAAATTTCAAAAATCTAACCTAATGAATAGCTGGCACTAAAACCTGCAGCATTCCCATCAGAACCTGATCTAAACTTGACCCAAAGAGTTGTATTTGACTGGATCCGTTTTGGGATATTGCTACCACAATAGACTCCAACTAATGGACCAGAGAATGACTTTTGATGGATCTCAACATAATCGTCATTGCATGAATCACTTTTTTCTATATCAAACTTAGTAAATTCAAATAACATAGTGCTTCCTAAAAATAAAAAATAAATAAAATAGAAAATATTACATAATTATATTAAATAAATAAATTCATTATGCATTATTAATGTCATTATTTAAAAGTATGTTACCAGGTGCAGAATTAAGGGTCCAAACACACTCTACATTATTAGGATATGGATCTGGATAGCTTGGTGATCTAATAACTCCACTTAAACCAACTAGGAAGCCGCCACAACCTGGAAAATAGATCTTAGGTAAATGATGTCTTGCTGTTACATCGTTTGATCTAGGTGGCTCAATGTTTGTAAAACATTATCAGGCATTTTAAATTAACTCCCTGCATCTTCTGCATGAACAGGTACAATCACTGGTTTGTTATTACAGATTACAATAACCTTTTCTGCTCATTTCTTTTTAAAACTTAACCAAATTTCTCTAAATTTATATGTTAAGTTGTGTGTGTTTATTCTTTTGTTTATTATTAAATTTTTTTTATTATTAAATAAATAAATTTAAATCAATCTTTACACTGGACTTTTTAAAAAATAAAATTATAATTTTTATTAAATCAAATATTGTTTCTTTGTCTTTTAATGTCACTATCTGCTATAGCTCATTTGGACAATACTACAGCAGGAGCCCTAAAATTTGCCTATCCAAGTTTAATTAGGATAGGGATCTTTAACGAGTACCTGACATAGTACAGGCTGGGGACCCCTGTTTTATGTCCCTTCTAAAAGATGGCAAAACCAAGGATTTTTCCTCCCATTTGAAAAATTCTAAGGCCACCTATTACTTTTTTGATCATGATATAAGAAAGTTGTACATCAAACTAATATAAAAATATACATCGCAAATTGCGAGAACACGGAGATATAGGATCAGTGGAAAAAAGCGATATGACTGACCGAGAAGCGAACGAGGATGGCTGAGATGGTTGAAGCACCACCACGGACAGGTGGGAGACCCGGTCCTGGTCATATCTTTTCTTTTCAAATAAAATATTTAAATAATATAAAAATAAGTTGGTGAAAACAAAAAATTATATAACTCAATTTATTATTAACTTTTATAATCATAATTATTAATTAATAACACCTAATATTTCCAAATTTTTTATCATCCAACCCTATTTCTTGATGGTAATTTAGTATAAAATAACTACTGTTAGTGTTAACTTAGAAGTAATAACGTTAATGAAATAAATTTTAAAATATTACTAGTATCTTCAACAGAATAATCCAAAGTGAAACGCCCTTGAAGTGAATCAGTAGCTTTATAAACAATTGTGATAGCTGAGGATGGTATCGTAAATGAGGGAGGAATAATAGATTCTGAGTAATGACCATAAAATGGTGCATCAATTCCATCACCAGCAAAGATATTTACTCCTGGACTTACAAAAGATTCATTTGTTCTAGCTTGTATCCCAAATGGATTTTGCACTTCTAACAAGACAAACTGCACAGTTATCTTTGAATCTGAAAGAATGAAAATTTGTTTACATAATTAAAAAAACAAAACAAGAAAGAATATTAGGCTCTTCAAACTTTAGTTAAGATAAATATGATATTGGGTGGATCCATATGTTTGCTCAGTTTCAGAAAGGTGAATAAAACAATTTTTTTTAATAATATACTCAAAATTTTTATTAATGACCTCTTGCCATCTTTTTAACAATTTCATTATTCCACTCTCGTAAAACATCTGGCACTTAGAAGCGAAAAATTGATTTGTATAGATTTGTTTTCATCTCTCTCATCAGTGAACGCTTTCCCATTGAAGGAGTTTTAGAGGGACTGGAATAAGTGGTAGTTGGATGGTGCAAGGTGAATATGGTAGGTTTAATAGAACATTCCAGTCAAGTTGCATTAACTTTTGCTGAGTCGTTATAGCAGAGTGTGGTCTGGAGTCATGGTGGAATACATAATTTTTGCAATGGACTAGTTCTGGGCATTTCTTTGCCCAATGCTTGGTGCAATTTCATTAGATGCAAGCAATAGATCTTTGAATGAATCGTTGTTTCCTTGTGGAAGTAACTCGTAAAACAGACCACCAAGATAATCCCACTATGTGGAGAGCAAAATATTTTTCGGATGTAGCTGGCTTTCAGGGTGACATTAGGCGGCTGGACAGCAATTGCTCACGATCTCCTGCACATTATGCTATCGTAAATGATCATCTTTTCGTCACTTGACACTTTTTGTTTCAGAAATGAGTCCCTATCGTGGCACTTCTGAAGAGAGTTGCTAATTGACATTTGGTTGGCCAGATTGCCTTAGTCTAGTCATTTTTCCGATCCATAAAAAGTGAGACAAGACAGAATGTGAGAACTATCGGGGAATCGACCTGCTATATTAAGCATATAAAGTTCTTTCAAACATTTTATTTGCAAAGCTCTCACCACACGCAGAGAAAGAGCTGGAGAATTATTAAGCAGGTTTTAGAAAAGGGCAGTCTACGGTGGACCAGATATTCTCACTAAGGATAATTCATGAGAAATGCAAAGAGTACAAGGTGGTCACACACCACCTATTTGTAGACTTTAAAGCAGTCTACGGTAGCATGGACTGCTGTGAATTATGTCGAGCCAGAGAAAAGATTTGAATATACACTAGAAGATCATTCACCTTGTGAAAATGACAATGCAAGGGTCAAAATCTCTAGTAAAAGTCGAATTAGATCTTTCACAAGAATTCCACACAGATAAGGGAGTGAGACAAGGTGATGCCCTCACCTGCCTACTTTTCAACCTTGGAGCAGAAAAGGCTATAAGAAATTCTGGAACCAAGGTAGATGGAACCTTGTTTAACAGACTAGTCCAAATCCTAGTCCAAATCAAAGATGTCCGATGACTTTGACATCATGGCAAGATCTATAAGGGCACTTAGGGAAGCTTTCCTAGCACTGGAAGAGGCAGCCAAGAAACTCGTGCTTAACGTCAACATACAGAAGACCAAGTATATACCAATAGGAGGAACCCAAAAAAAAGAGGATTACTTCAAGGTTGGTCAGTACCGATTTGATTGCGTTGACAGCTTCGTCTACTTAGGGGCAGAAATTGATCCACAAAATGAATTATCTCAGGAAATAAGAAGAATTAATTGTGCTAAGTACTATTATAGCCTTACTATTATAGCAACTGACTAGCAGGTTCCTCTCTGGGCAGACAAAGCTGCTGGTTTACAAAACCCTGATTCGACCGGTACTCACATATGGCTCAGAGACCTGGGCTCTAACAAAGGCAGATGAGAAAAGGTTCTTAATCTTCGAGAGGACTATCCTGAGGAAGATTTTCGGACCAATAAAAGTGGGCGGAAAATGGAGACGGCAATACAAAAGAGGGATGTTGTCAGGACAATCAAACTTGGCCGACTGCGATGGGCAGGTCACGTGGCATGGATGGAGGACACTTGGATCCCCAAGAAGATTCTCACTGAGGAAATCTATGGCACACGGGGAGTAGGGAGACCAAATGTGAGGTGGATGGACGTACGCTTCTTAATGATAGAAGCTGGAGGGATGCTGCACAGGATAGAGCTGATTGGCGGAGAATGCTGGAGGCGACCCAGACTCGATGATGAGTTGTTGAGCCGGAGGAAAAAAAAGATTGCCTAAGTCGGTTTATGGGGCATTCAAACATTGAAGCGGATCACATAGCCAAACTGTTTTAAATGCCTTGATTCCAAACCCTACTAACAGTGTCATCGCAATTTCTCATATTTGTAGCAACCAGTAGTGTTCCATTAAAGCTTTGATATCAAACCAGACTGACCACTGCAGAGTGCTTATTTGAGACTCATATCTGTGGAACGAAACTTGGTAAATCAGTTTTGAGTGGTACATTCTGTTAAAGCATTGTCCTCATATGCCTTAGACATCTTTTGATGGGCCACTGAAGCTCTCTTGCCTTTTTTGAAATAAAACAGAATATGACGAAAATGCACTTCATCATTTAACATTTCACTATGCTGTAGCATAAACAAAACTTATGCCAATGTATATACAACAGTTCTGCACTTGGACCTTTCTGATAAGTATCATAGTTGCCCAATAACAAAGAGAACTGGAGATATTTGAAAAAAATAAATTGCGTTACTAAGAAAAACCAAACAAACTTATGTATTCACCCAATAATGTAATAATTTATAATGTCTCATTTTACCATTTTTATTGACTTAGAGTACATATAAGTTAATTTGATTGTTAGAATAAAAGTGGGAGATTCCACACACGAAACCTATATAAATAAATTTGACAGGTTAATTATTTACCATTATTTCAGAGTCACAAATTATCGTGAAATCTGCAATTAATATTTAACAATTACTTAATGCCTCTTTTTAAGTACTTGTTCTTCTAAAGCCGTTGACAGACTTAGGAGTTGACTATTATAGATTAAAGTTTATAGCAATAATAATTTATTTCTAAAAAGTTTAATCTATTTTAATTAATATCTTGATTAATATATATAATTATTAGTTAATATCTGTATTAATGTTTCATATCTAGACTAAATATTAATATTTAATTTAATCTATGATAGATTATAAATTAAAGCTCAAGAAAGCATATTTTCAAAATGAAGAAGTTCTATTCCCATACAATTATAGGGATACAGTTCTTGCCAATGTATTGTTATAATTTATCATAACTTAATCGGTTCTCCTTTCACACTCTTATCATTGGTTTTGGGTCATTTCTTCCTTGAAATTTTCTCAGTTTAAGGGCAACTGAATGCTACAAGCCTCCAGGTGACAATTGTATGATCCACTATTGTCCATTTCCAAGTCAATTGAAACATCTTCTCAATCTATAGTAATCTTATTTATTTCAATTTCGAGTTTTTCCATTCAAAGATAAACTGATAAGGCATGAATAACTAAGGAAACAACCAATAAAGTTTATTACAGCTATGAATGATAAATAAAAGGCTCAAACGTTATAAGCAATGCATGTGGAAAACTCCAAGATATCAAAATCTATTGGAAATTGGAAAATTGGAAAAAGGTTTTTAATAGTTCATAACTAAAAACACATCAACAACAACATGCTTTATTGGGAAGGCATAACGTACAACCAGAACAAGAACAATGTGGGAGAGAGTGACACACATATAAAAACAAAAATCGATATTATCAACATTCATACAAAGAGATACATATTTTTATATAATTACAATACTTATTTCCAACAAAATCTAATAGATAAAAGCAATCAGTAAACAAAATATTGAAAAATTGTTAGTACATCTCTAATAATTAGTTGTTAAAAACAAGTTAGAAATTGATTTTTAAAAAAATAGGAAAAAATATGAAGTTATTTAATGCTAACTTACTTAATTTAGTTGATTTAATTACCCATTGACATTCTGAATCGAATGACCAGTCCAGAGTTGTGTTGAACTCAGAAAAAATTAATGTTCCAGAGCTGTTAGTTTTTATATTGGCACCACAGGCCTGTGTATAAAAAAATAATAATTATTCAAAAATTATTTATTACTAGCATTTCTCTATCATATATAAACCAGTATAGGAAATAATATAAGTTGCTGTTTCAAAATGCACCTCTCTCTTCAGAAAACTCAACAACCATTGAATCAAATAACAATCCAGGCTTGAAGTCACCAAAGCAATGTAGGTAACTTATAACCCTTAACTTTTGCCTTATAATATTATTCATTATAAGATAGGGAATGCACTTGCTTGAACAAATTACATTAAAACATTGTTGACTACCAATTTCGCATAGAATTTATATAATGCCACCGGGTATTAATATGTATTTTAATATTGTCGGACCTCGGACGCCATCTGGACAAACTTCTCACTTGGAATCCTCATATAAGACTAAAAAGACAAGAAACTGCTCGACGTTTTCGCCTACTTCAACATTTACTGGACAAACGTTCTAAGCTCCCAATTAATTACAAAAGACTCGTTTACATGACAGTTATCAGACCTATTTGGACATACGGAGTTAAACTTTGGGGGCTCTAATAAACCATCCAATTCATCTCGTATCCAATACTTACAATCCAAAATCCTTCGTAAAATCCTCAATGCTCCTTATTATGTCACAAACAAACTCATCCATCATGATCTTAATATCCCATATGTTGCTGATTTGGCCCAAACTAGATACCTATTCTTCCATGACAAGCTCCATACACACTTGAATCCGCTAGTATCTCAACTTGCTTCCCATACTATTCCTGATAACCCTCCGAGGCGTCTGAAAAGAAGATGGCCGCGAGACCTTCTACTATAGAACTTTATTGGAGTGCTACCGATGGGTAGTTTCTCCACAAGTGTTTTTTGTTTTCGTGGTACTTCAAATAGTGCGTTTGGAGTACCTAAATTCACAAATAAACAATAAATAGATCTTATGATTTATATTATAATATAATTAGATACATACAGTATTATAGACAGCGGAGAATCCTTTTGCTACGGCAAAACCATCTGATTTATGTCTTATGAATATTGTATTGGTAGTTGAGAAAATAGAGGCTGGTAGACTATTTCCACATAGCATTTTCAACAAAGGAGAGTTTTCTGAATCACCATCAAATATCTATAATAAAATTTTCAATACAAAAATGTAAGCATTAAATAAAAGAAACATTGCATTACAAAAAAACTTGTTTATTCTTGAATACAATAGAAATCCAATAGTTCTACGCTCCATTTACTTATCATTAAATATGAGTAAATTTTTGAAACATAAGGACATTGGAATTTCCTGAATATTTATTTGATAATAATGGCTTTCAAGCTTAGTCAACTTTTTTAATAAACAACGAAATGTAAACAACAAAAAATCATGTAAATTAATTAATGGCTAGAACCAGAATGATAATTTTGCTTTTCAATAATTATCTGACTAACATAACATTGATAATTTGTAAATTTTAGCTACAACAATTTTAATATATAAAGGATCATAAAAATTACCTTAACATAACCATTAGAACAATTTCCATCAACAGCATTTATATCAAAATCTGTAAAAGTCAAGTTCAAACGATGGTATTTCTCAACTACTATCAAATAAACACAATCATCATGAGGTTCATAATTCTGAGGATAGTTGTGCGAATGAATACGTCCAGTATTTGCAATAAATTTCCCACCACACTCTGTAAGTTAGCAAAACAGTATATTTTAATATTGATATTTATTTATTACTACATTTAAAAAAATCAATAAAAATAATCTATATATATATATATAACAGAGTGGCGTTAGTTACTATGCTTATAACTCAAGAACGTCTGGACCTATTTCAATGATTCGCACCAATTAGGACTGGTCTCCGGCCAAAAAAAAAAGAATACCCAAGAAAAATCGAAGTCGGTCTAGGCGTTTTTGAGTTATAACCATAGTAATTAACGTCTCATTCTATCAAATGCTGGTTCTAGTATTGCCAGTAGATGGTGTTGTGGGCATCAACTTTTGACAGCTGGTAGAAGATAAAGAATGTATCTGCCACATCTGTTCCCGGATACAGGACACACACTGGACCAACCCGATAAAATCACCACTAAATAAATTATATGTAATAACATAAAGCAACTATGTACTATTTTATTTTATTTTTTATTCCAACTATGTAAAGTTATTTATCGCTAGAAAGAAATTATTAAAAACTCGAACAATCCATTAATAACTATTTAACAATTTTATTATTCTAATATTTCACTTAAACAACTAAACTGTTTTTGAGATGCCCTTAGCATTACCTATGTATGTTATATTTCAGAAGTTAGGGTACTGGAATAATTAAATAAGGTTAAAGAAAATTCAATTCATTGTGTAAAGGTGATAATAAAAACTTCTGTCGACTCTTTCCTAACTTATTAATAAATTATTATTATTTAAAAAATGCCTTCATTTTTATTATTTATTTTAATAGTCTTATCAAACTTTTACTTCTAAAACATAATTTAGCCATAAATGCAACTTCTGGTCACGAAAGATATACATTTTTAAAACGACCGTTATTCGAAACCATTCCTACAATTACAAAAAAATGAAACAAACAAAAAAAACATCACTTAATGGAAATTATTAAAATTATATCGAAAAAAAAAAAAGCCAATTGAATAATAAATAAAACTTTAAAATTTGTTGAAGGAATAAATAATTTAAAATTGTACCAGAATAACAAACCTATCAGGTAGTCTTGGGAAGATATATTGGGGTCTGAAAGCTTTGAACAGAAAAGGTTAGTTCAAACTCGGCAATTGAAAGGTTTAGGAAGGTACAGTACTGAATTGCCCAGGTGCAGGTAGTACACCCTAAGTACGGAACTACCTGAAGATAGCAAGGTAACAACTACCTGTTTCAAAACTAATAAAAAGAAATCTATGACAAAACACTGTAATAAATATTTCTTTTGTTATGAAGAGATAAGATCCCTTACTTAAATTTACTTTTAATGGAATTCACTTATCTCAAAACCTTTCAATGTTTTTTAATCTTAAAACTTGGTAGAATCTTTAGAATAAAGATAATAGAATATATCGATGCTTTAGTTCACATATGTGTTAAATGACGAAAACAAGATTTTACAGGAGTCAAATTTGATAATAATTTAACAAAAGAAATACAGTTCAAGTTTAAGCACACAATATATTTTTGTAACCTTCACAGCTTCTCTATTAATTTTATATCAACATATGATCTATGACTTCCTGATCACAACTTTACAATATTATTTATATAACAAAACCCATTTTTGAAAAATGTGCATTTAACACATTTGTTAACTAAGGCATCGATATGTCCATGGTTAGAAATTATCGACAAAAGAAAAATAGTTTGTTGAGATCCCTTTCTTAAGTAGGATCTTTTGAATTCTCTTATGTCTATCCTAGAAAGATGATATCTTATGTCCAGGTGTCATTCAATACCAAGATCAACCATGTTTCATGTTCATTAGATATTTTTATGAACTAGAAATAAAGAAATACGTGTTTTTAATTTTTTGAAAATCGATCCTGAAAAGTGTAAAATATGGGAAATCATATCATGTTAAGTTAGGGATGTGAATTTAGTAAGCAGGCTTTACATTTTAACATAATAATGATTGTATTCATGATTGTGCAAAATAAACCTCTAGATATTACAATTTTTTATATTATATGGTGGATTTCAATAGAAAACTATTAAGTATAACTTATCGATAGTTCTGTAACTATGCCATTTAATATTTAATATGACAGTTTATTAAAATCTATCAACAAAGGGGTAAACAGTGATAGGCTGGCTCAATTCACAAATGCTCTAAGTCATTGTTTATAATATGGAGTTCATTTATGGAATTCAAAATTCACTCTTTGTTTAAACTCAACATAGATTTCTATTTAAAATCAATGCCGACGAAGTCACGGACAAAAGCTAGTAACTTTATAAAATATTAATTTGAGAATTATTTTAAGGTAATATCAACCCTTATCTGTCATAAGTCACCTCTCACGTGACAACAGTTCTTTGTCGGTGCAGTCGTTCATCACATGAAAAATGACTTCAGAACTAGTCGAAACTCGCTCTCTTTTAAATGCAGGCACTATTATATATTATCCAAAATCAGATACCTAGTGAGCACCACATATAAAAAGCAAGTGCCCGATAAATATATAACTGTTTAAAATATATATAATACAATCAAACTAAAATATAGTGTTAAGAATTTATTATTTTAATATATTTTAGATATATAATATAATATTGTGGATAGTTAATTAAAAATCGACGTTAATTTTAATTTTAATTTTATTACAAAATTTAAGATATTACAAAGAAAACAAAACAATATTTGATTGAAATGAAATCTCCGTGGGTAATTGATAATTATTTTAAATTCGGGATAACTAGAACAAATTTTAACTGACAAACACAATTTTTAAAGCACAATGACTCAAATAAACACTTACAGATATATCTACCAATCTCTTTCTTGAAACTCCCTCTGAATCAATATATAATACAGTTCTTCTTGACAACTTGAAGATCCTTGCAACCAGGCTGCCACTGGTATAATAGAATAACTTGGGATACTGTTTTCCGGACACCTTGTACTCGAATGGGATGAATAACTGGAAGGTCAACTTCCCTGGACGTCTCGTACTAGATAAGTGATGAAATATGGAGATACTATCTCTTGCAAATCCACAAGTAGTGTAGAATACTTAGAGGTCTTCTTCCCTGAACGCGTTGTACTCGATTAATAATAACTGGAGAGGTCCTCTTCCCTGGACGCCCTTCTCACGAGTGCTTGGAATATGACGGGAGACGCCGTTTGAGAGCGGCAATGCCATTTGTATAATATTTAAATCAAGTTTACTTATAAAAATTGTGTTTTTAATTGAACAAACTGAATATTAAATTAATAAAAAAGTATTTAATAAGTTTTAGAATTATTTTAATTAATTAAATAAATTGCTCAGAAATCTACATTAACTTTACGGTGGTCCGATTGATACGCCAAACATCGATAATTTTTTATTTATTTTTAACATATTTTGAACCTCAACAATAGTTAATGAAGCAGATAAAAAAAAAAAAAAAAAACAAGTGATTATTGAAGTTACTAAGTTATGCAAATAATGTATGTATACAAATGTTTCCTTAAAAGCTAAATGAAAACATTTATATTTTCATTAACCCTATTTGAAAACATATACTTTCTATTTAAAATTGAGTTAAAAGTGAAAGTGTTATATTAGACCAAGTTTTTATATCACAAGCAATTAATAAGTGAAAAAAATACCAACGTGTGTTTGGGATTTCTTTGTAGGTACCATGAAAACCTTTTCCCTTGATAGATAAATCTGTTTTAAAACGGATGAAAGCATTATTGCCTGACACTGAAATAATGGTACTTTCAGCTGACGTAAGTTTTTTACAAAGTTTTGCTAATTGTGGAGCAGTATCATCGCTTCCTCCATAGATCTAAAATAATATACAAAATTATTTATAATTTATTTATTTTATTTTTTTATTAATTGTTATAGTTTTTAAATATTTTTATTAGAAAAGAAAAGATATGTCCAGGGCCAGGATTCGGTCCCGGGTCTCCCATGTTTCCTTCATGGTGCTCTGCCACCTGAGCTATCCTGGTTCGTACCTCAGTCAGACACATCCTTTCTCTTCACTGATCCCATATCCCCGTGTTCTCGCAATTTGCAATGTATACGAGGGGGAGAATGTTCATTGAACAAAAAATAATAAAAATTAATTAAAAAAATTTAAATTATAACAATTAATAAAAAATAAATTATAATAATATATAATGATGCATATATTTAATAAGTATATATATATATATATATATATATATATCTTATTAAATTATTACATATATATATATCTTACATATATATATATATATATATATATATATATATATATATATGTAATAATAAGTTAAGTTAATTAATTTAAATTTCTCTTTGTTGTTTGTTTAACTACAGACATGTCAAGTGTGCTCCTACTTGTCTTTCTCAGTCAAGCTGGTTATTCTTTGCTGTAATATACTATTGTCATGCATCAAATCTTACTTATTAATTATTGAATAAACCATTTGCATAGAAGATAGATTAAAATAATAAGACAAATTATAAAATACGCTTTGAGATGAATTTTTAAAGAGCTAAGCTTCAAATAAAACTCTTTATTTTAGGATTAATAACAATTTCAATTTATATCACACAATGTGTCTTTTTACAAATTTCAGAATCATTTATACATAAGGTTATCAACAGCTGGATTTGCAGGTTACGCATGGATTTGCCACTGTAATACAAATAAATAAAAAATATGCAATAGTGAGCTAAAAAATGAATATTAATTAATGTTGGTCAAGTAGTAATTATTGAATGCAATAAAATAAATTAAATGGTTGAGGCAGTGGCAAATCCATTTCACATGAAAACCTCATTGATCACCTGGCTGTTTATAACCTTCACTATGGTATTTTACTCCCATTACAAATTATTTTAAATCATATACCCAAGACCATACCCTTATAAATTGGCTTAGTAGAGGGATATCTGAGGCTGCAGAATATCCCTCAGGAACTGTAGGTGACAGATAATTTATTATTTTATTCTTATTTTCACACTAAGGTGATTTCTCAGATCTCCTACCACCTTCCTGCACTTCTGGTAACTGGACTTAGTCCTCTTCAGCTGGCTCAGACATGGCACCAGCCATAAGATCAGGTATAACCCTCCCACTTCAGCATTGAAGGAAAAAATTATCTGTATCAAGTGGAATGCTCTATTCTTCCTTTCAATAAACAATAAAGCGATAAACCATAAGGTCTAGTCCACAATAAGCTTTATCACGGCAGCTAAGAGACAATTAGTGTCACATTGAAGATCCTCTGGCTTCTATGAGATTAGCATCTTACAGATGCAACGGATTGATATTTTCAATCTCATAACATCACTTTTGAAGTAGATTTCCTATAAGAATCGATTATAATCCCCGTTTCTGATATAAAACGGTTATAAACCGTGTGCTGGAGAGCTACTGAAGAAAGTTAGGGGCTTATATATAAGCTTAGGCGAAACTTCAGGAGGCACAGATGAACCAACCAAGTTTCACCCCTAAATTCCCAACTTTTAGGGGGGAGGGAGTGTCTAGCCAGTCTTGAACATCCTATATAAGATAAAGACCCATGTAATGTCAAATATTAAAATTTCTACTAAGGTATTTTTATAACAAAATATTTTCCAATAACTAATAAAAAATTCGGAGTTGCTCGGCAGCCGTGGTCAGAACAACACCTCCTCTGTGCCGTTCGTCTATCGATTAAGAAATTGGTGTCCATTTTCCGTGAATTTTGGTACAGTGGTAGTTTAATTATCAGTGAGTACGACAGTATAATTCTGTGTCGATTGGTACAGTATACTAATGATAATCGAATAAATAAAATATACCAGATCTATTTAACTGTCTTGGTTATCAGCGAGCAAGAGGAGACTAGCCAGCCCCCACCACCAACTTCCCAGTCAGGCCTCAGAGATCAGTCATTATATCGCAGGTTATAGATAAACATACGAACTTTTATCAATAACAATGAGTTCCGAAGCCAAATTGGACGAAATACTCCAAAAACTTCAAATGTTGGACAAAGTAGATCTGAAAATAAATCAAATAGTAGAAAATAACAACAGAAACCAGGTAGAACAAAATATCAGAATCTCAAAAATCGAAAAGAAACTAGAAAGGAAGAAGAATGTGATCATAACAGGACTTAAATCTGAGAACTGGAGGGCCAAAGAAGCAGAAGTACTTGAGATTTTAAGATTTCTGGTGAGTGATATAAGATTATATGATATCACTAATATAAGGTCAATAACAACTAAAAATTCTCTGCCTCTCTCTGCCTGGTAAGTCTGACATCAATCTTTCTGAGAAATGATATCCTAAGAGCAAAGAAAAAATTAAAACAGAGGTATCAACATATTGAGATTAAAGAAGACCTGTCAGAAGAAATAAGAAAAATCCGTGCAGAGTTATTTCCATATCTGATAGCCAAAAAAGAGCAAGGGTACAAAGCAACCATTAGATACGATAAACTTATGATTGAAGGAAAATTATACTCTTTAGAAGATCTTAATCAAAATAAGAGTTCAAAAAGAGAAAGAAACAGTGAAGAAAACACACCGAATAACCCGAGTTAAAAAAACAATAAAAAATTGAGTAATATAAAACTTAGAGCTAGCAGCTTAGACCGTTACTTTTCTAAACATAACATACCAGGTACACCTGATTCAGACTCTGTTCAAGGAACGACGAAAATCGAAACAAAACAACAACAAAATCCAAGAACGAACAGATAGCAAAAAGAAAATAAAGAAGATGGCAAAAAAGGTAAAACATTGGCTATGGAAAAGGTAAATAATTCGGAATTACAAATTTGTACATTTAACGTTCGAACGCTAATGGAAGAAGAAAGGGTTGCAGAACTTAAAACTAGCTCTAGAAGAAATAAAGTGGGACATCATAGGTCTAGCGGAAACCAGGCGAAAATTTAAAACAATGTTAAATATGAAGGACGGTATGTTATTAGTGCACACACATTCAACTAAAGGGTTAGGTGGCGTGGGATATTTGGTCAATAAAAAATTTGTTAAACAAATTATTGATTTTCAAGAAATCAGTTCAAGAATAGCCATGTCAATTATAGATATAGGTAAAACTAAAAAGCTATTCTTACTTCAAATTTAAGTCCCAACAGCTTCTTCATCATGCAACGACAAAGAAAACTTTTACGAAGAACTACAAAATATTATAGATAAAATAAAAGTCGGCCCTAAAAATACCCTATTAGTGATGGGAGATTGGAACGATAGAGTGGGAAAATACAGAATAGGGTAGGAATTCATCATGGGCAAATCGTGGTACAGTAAACTCATTATAAATTTTGCGCATAGCAATCGACTCAAAATTCTAAACACCTTTTTCAAAAATAAAACAAAAAACAAATGGACTTGGAAGTCTCCTACAGGAGATAAGTTTGAAATAGACTATGTACTTTGCAATAAAATAGATATAATAAAAAACTGCGAAATAATGCCAAATGTAAATTTTAACTCAGACCATAGATTAATCAGGACCACTCTTAGGCTAGATAAAATGAAGAACACCCGACCATTCTATTTCACACCTGTGATAAGATCAATAAATACTACAATTCTCCTAACAAAGATTGAAGAAATAAGAAGCTACATAGACAATAGAAAAAACAATAACGTCCAAGAACTATACATTGACATTAGAAATAGAATTCAGAAAGCATCCCTATCACCAACAATCTTCATCGCAGAGTTAGAAAGAATTTTCCAAGCTCTAGACTGGCGTGAAAAATGGATTGCTCTCGACGGAATAAAAATTAACCAACTGAAATTTGCGGATGACGTAGTTTTGATTGCAAGCTCTGAGGATGAACTCATTACAATGATCAACCAGCTGAAAGAGAAGAGTTCGAACCATAGGCTGATATTGAACCCACAAAAAACAGCAATCATGACCAACGGACCCTCCAATAATATCAGCCACAGACTCCCAGAAATGAAGATCGCTAAAGAAGTTAGATACCTGGGACAAATGATCTCATTTGAAAAGAGAAGTCAAATAGAAATCGAATCAAGAGTCGGCAAGGCATGGAAGAGATTTTGGAGCCTTAGAAGTATATTCAAAAGCCGCCTAGAAATAAGACATAAAACGACCGTATTCAACAGCTGCATAATCCCTGTCCTGAGCTATGGATGTCAGACATGGTCACTCACTAAAGCCTTAGAGAGGAAGATAACCACATGTCAACGAAAAATGGAAAGAATAATGCTGGGAATTGCACTGAGGGAAAAAATAAATTCATGCCGTATAAGAAAACACACAATGGTTATCGATGCAGTCACCTACGCCAGAAGAATGAAATGGAACTGGGCAGGCCATGTGATGAGGCAAGATGAAGATAGCTGGGCTAGGCGAGCCGCTGAGTGGATCCCGCGCGATAGGAAAAGTTGCAGAGGCCGGCAACGCAAGCGTTGGGCCGATGAATTCAAGCAGATGTGCGGAAGCTCTCTCTGGATGCGATCAGCGCGAGACAGGGGCCTATGGAGGAATATATGCTAGCAATTTCACCAGTAAGGTTCGGCTAGTCTCCGTCAAAAGACTCTAATCTCCCTAAAGGGAAGGTCTATATGTAAATACAAAATGTAATATTAAAAAGTAAATATTGAAGAAGCTATTTCTGTATATACATATAAATAAAGACTATTATTATTATTAATAAAAAATTCAATCCTAGTAGTAAAATTATGTTCTTAAAATAACTTTAATATAAATTAATTAACCTACTTCCAGAAAATCAAATCCACAGGTGTTTGAGTTTTCAATATCCAATGCATCAACTTCAATTGAAATACTACTTCCTAATGAAACAGACAAGTACCATTCGCAGACCACTTCATGGGGGTAACCATTAGGATAGTTAGGCGATGATATTTCTCCTCTAGGGTTTCTTTTAAACACACCTCCACAACCTTATAAAACAAGATGAAATTAATGAGCTATTTACAAAAAACAACAATTTAAAAAAATATTCCTGTATTAATGAAATATAGAAATTTACAAATAATTAAAATCATAAATGTAAAATTGAAGTAAAACATCAATATTGTAACAGCAAAGAAGTTTTGAGAAATAAAAGTAATATAAAATAAAGTTAAACCTACCAGAAATAACCCATTCAAATCTAAATAAAGCACCATAGTAGTTCCTTGAGGTTGTTTTAAAATAAACGAAAACTACGTCTGTGGAACTTGCTAAATGACGAGGAGTGACACTAGTATTACAATATTGTCCAATCAAATCATTAGGTACTTCACTTCCCGATGAGCTTTCATATATCTGGATTAAAAGTAAAAAAAATCATATTGATTAATTATCTATTTTTTCAGATGATTTATAATAACTAATAATTCAGAAAAAATAATTTTTCAAGATCTACTTTTATCATTAAAAGAAAAATTTGTGTAGGTTCAATACATTTTTTTAAGGAATTTTGTTTAACAAAAATTATACTTAAAATTTTCTATAAATTTTAACTATAAAAAAATCTTCTAATAACACAAACAATATAGGTTTCTTTACAGATTAAACACTTTCTGTGATTGCAAATCAACAAGATTCCAAAACCAGAAAAGCAACCTTAGTAATCTTATGTATATCATCAATATTGTATTATAGAGAGACAACACTGTAGTGACAGTTAAGATCATGTTGGCTGTGTTTTATGGCATCTTTGTAACAACAGCCATTGTGTTGAGTCTTCTCAGTTAGCGTCGGTTAGTGTGTAGTGTTCTCTTGGTCTATATATGATTATTTATCGCGTTTATATCTAATAAATCTGTGCTCGTATCGTACTAACTTGTACTGTTGTTTCCCTGCACTCTAACACCTTTTTACTCTATATGTTAACATCTCACACCCGGTTATTTGTCAAAAGACCTAATATAAGTAAGAAAGTTAATATCTGATCATCAATTTGGTTCTCAGAAGAAACATTAAACTATTGATAGAAATATTGATCAAAAAGAGAAAGCAGGAATCCATCATTTGGAATCACATAAGTAGTTCTGTAGGATTTAAGGGATCTCTTGGCCAAACCTATCCATTTCGAGCATTTTGTAAAACTAAAGATTTATACAAAAAACTATCCATGATCAAAATTAAAAGGAACAATGAAATATACTGTTTCAAGTAAATAGGTTCTCTCATGGGCGATAGCTATCAAAATGTCCAAATATACTTGTAGATGAAAATTGAATAAAACGTGAAATGATTATTAATTTAGTCAGCCGTGATCTTATGGATCCAAGTAGTTCCCAATTGATGCTCCTAATAATGAACACTTTGAATGATGATAAATCTATTAATTTGAAGAATAACTGAAAGAAGAAACCCCAACCACTCACAACACTTTTTTAAAAACCAATGATCAGCATCTTACCGTCAGAATTACCGTGACTTCTATAATTATCAGACCACATGAAAGGAATAGAGATATTCTGGGAAAATTACACTGGTGTTGAAACTGATTATGATTATTACTAAAACATTCGAAAGTAAATGAGCCTTTTTATATTCCAAAAAAATATACAGAATGAAACCGTACATACTTTAGACTTTGGAAACAACTGAATACTCCAATTTATTGGAGTATTTTCTTTCATATCATATTAGCTAGAGCTCATTTTTTAGTACCAATTGATTTAACCTTTGCTAGAAATAAAATTGAAATCACCTTCTCCTTATTTAAACGTTAATGGATATTTTCTACTATATTCCAGATGACAATTTATTTCTATATTGAAAGTGGAACCTAATAAAGAAATGAGTTAATTTAGTATCTCTATTATGTTATCCCCATTATTATATTCTATTAATTATTTTTGATCAGGAAATACTAAAAGTAAGCACCATATTACTTCACCCCCTAGATATAAAAAGATATATGTATAGTATAACATTTTCTATCTTAAAAAAAGTGTAAAGATTACAATTAAATTAATAATGAAACAAAGTAAAGTCCATATTTTAAATACCTTTAAATAAGCATTGTCACATGGTGTTTCTGGTCCTCCAATGTCATAATGAGAAAATGAAATATTGATCTTGTTACCAATTGGTGCTGTAATCTTCCAAAAACAATCCCTTGGTAACCCATCTCTATCAGGAAAACCAGGGGATTCAATACTTCCACTAAAACCTTTAGCTGTTACATTGCACACTACAAATATAAAAAAAAGTCAGATTATAACAATTTCTTCCTCTTTAGAAAGAATATTCCTAAAAAAGAAATAAAAATCAAGTGATGAACGACCAGATAGTTTAATTAAAATAAAATTAAACAAGCCGTTTTTAAATTATTTAAGAAAAAATATTCTCTTTAAATGAAGGAAACTATTAGGATCTAGTTAGAATGCCTAACCTCTCTGCCCCATATATATATATATATATATATATATATATATATAAAAAAAATTAGTCATTATAATGCCAATAAATAACTAATCAAACAATGGACTATGGCTCAATTTCAGATGGAAATTTAAACTTTGCGTTTTCTTAATTCATGTTTTAGTTGGATAGGTTGAACAATGTACAAGGTAATTAAGTTCTGATTACACCATCTAAAAATAGACCAAGTTCCCTATATGGATAAGTTCTCTGTAGTTCCATGGCTCAACTAAATCTATAACAAGGAGAGAACTAAGCCGAGAGTTTTAATACTTTTTAAGCCACTCTTTTCTTGTTAATGTTTTCCTCTGTCACATGCTAACCTACAGATACTCCATTTCTAGGATTACACTATAATTCAGCTTTGATTTTGAATAAATTAAGTCAAAATTTCTTTTGGGTTTGGTTTAGACTGGCTACTGTTTTGCCAAAAAGTGTGGTGTGGAATTATACTTTCCCAACAATGAACAGAAAGCTTTTATCACAATATATTAAGTAAACAAAACGTTATAAATTTTAAGAAGAATCGATATTGTCCCTGAAAAAATAAGAAACTATTTACAAATTAAAATTAATAATGTAAAGGAGATCTCATAAAATTTTCATTTTCATCTCATAAAATTAATAATGTTCAAATATTTGAAAGGAAATATTTTTACCACAGCACTAACAATATTAAAAATATACTTAAAATAAAAGTTTTTTATTTATTTTTATTTATTGGCTCGACAGGTGCCTGAAGCTGCCCTTTGCCCTCTCAACTGCCTTCTCTCACTCATTTCAGTCAGCAGCATGTCCGCTGGACACTCCAATCATCAGCCACTGCTTCCATCTTCTTTTTGGTCTTCCACATGGCCTGGCTCCATCCGGGGTTCCATAATATAATTTCTTTGCTGCTATCCCATCATCCATTCTGATAAGGTGTCCCAACCATTTGAAGCGCTGAATTCGCAAAATCGGAAACTCAGAGATCGTCGTATAAGTCGTAGATCTCTTTTAACATTTAAAACTAGAAACACATTGGAATGCATACTGTCCCACAACATATTGCTTCAGCGGGTTTATAGGCGTTTTCTTCCTAAGCACCATAAGTTTTGTTTTATCTTCATTTAGGGATAACCCTATTCTTACAGCTTCCCTTTGAAATCTTTCACAGGCCTCTTTGATCACTTTGAGGGACAGTCCAATCAGTATCACATCATCAGCATAATCATAATATCCAATATGATAATATCCATGTTCACTTGGGTTGTCTTAGTAAAAATTGTGCCTGACTGATTAAGCTCGGCTCTGTTCACCATCCCTTGAAGGGCAATATGAAATAGAAGAGGGTCACCCTGTCTAACTCCTGACTTCACAGCAAAAGGTTGGCCCAGCTTCCCATTTATTTTCACTCGACTTACGCTCCCTCTCAGAGTACAAGCTGCAAGTCGGATTAGTTTCGGTGGGATTCCCATCTCTTCCATTGCCAGGAACAGCTCTTTTCTGATAATGGAATCATAAGCCGCTTTAAAATTGATGAACAGAATCCATATAATCTTGTTAAATTATTTTGTTTTTTCTATTATTTGCTTTAAGCTGAATATCTGGTCAATAGTTGACCTGCTCTTCCTGAAACCCCTCTGATAATCGCCCAACCGAGGTTCCACAAATTTCACAATTCGGTTATATAAAGTAGTGGAGAATAGCATGTAAGAAGTGAATCTGGTGGGCTTACTTCATGGTCATGTTCATTTTCTTTAAATTCCACATCCGGGTACTCCTCATCTTCCCTGGGGAGTAATTGCTGAAAATCCTCCTTCCATCTACCTTGCACATCCTTATCCAGGAAGACCATTTTACCATCTGAACACTTTATCATCGGACAGTCATTCATAAAGCCTGATTTTACTTTACCCACTTCACCGAAAAACTTCCGGGCCTCATTGTTCCTGCTGTATTCTTCCATCTTACACAAGTTGGCCTGTAAATCATATCTTTTCTTTTGTCTTAGAACCTTTTTTGCATTAGATCTGGCTTCTTGGTACTCCTTTCTGTTTTGCCTAGTATCCCTTTTTAGAAGTTTTTTTCTCTTTTTGTTACACACACTAACCGCTTCTTCACACTCCAGATCAAACCACAGAGTTTTTGCCTTTCTGTTTCCATTCCTCTTACAATGTTGGTCAGATGCATCAGATATAGTTTTTCTTAGATAATCCCATTCCTCATTCACATCTCTTTCTCCGATTACAGGTGGGATGTTACCTATACTTTTTTCAATATCTCTCAGGAAAGCATACCTTGTTTCCTCTTCCTTTAATTTTTCTCTTTCATGAGGTGATCTGCAGTTTGCTCCTTTCAAACATCCTTATCTTATATGTATGGTTGATCTTCGCAACTACCAGAAAATGATCAGAATTGATGTCTCTATAAGATCTCACATCTTTAACTACATTAAAATGTCTACTAGAAACCAGAATATGATCGATCTGCATTGCCGCTCAATTTGGTGAAATCCACGTTTGATTGTGTTTCTCTTTGTGAGTAAATATAGTACTCATAACAACTAGTGATGTAGATACAGCAAACCCAATCATTCGTTCTCCATTTTCATTGGTCTTCAAAAGTTTTTTAAGATTATTGAAATAAAATTGTTAGCGATGTGTATTAAAATTATTTTTTCATATAAATTCATAAGTAATAGTATACAATTTTAAACAGCCAATGTTTATTTTGTTTTCAGAAGCAGTTCCATTTTATATTTCAAATTAAAATTTTATAAAAAAAAAAAAAAAAAAAAAAAGACTATCACCTAAGACAACACAAAACATATATTTCTTTCTTCACTTTATGGAATTATAGAACAGTATAAATGAACTTTTTAGAAATTTTAAAATCATACTTGTTGAATATTTTAAATGGAATCCTCTTCCTTGCCTACTAGTATCTGATCTAAAAAAGATAAACAAGAAGTTCCCTTTTGAAGTGATCGATGGAGGATGATTTTGAGAACAGACTCTGGCTAATTTTGGTGCTCGTTTATTAATGCCATCATAAATCTGAAAAGAAGGTTTTAACTTAGTAATTGGATATGTCTAGTTCGTTTTATTACACTTTTCAATAAATAAATTAATTAAATATTTCTTATTTCAATAAAATAAATATACATCATTAATTAAATACCTTTTATCAAATATTTCAAGAAATATTTTTTTTTTATATAATTATTGGTCAGTTAAATATACAAATATTTAAAAATTTCAAGAAATATATTGATGAGGTTCAAAATGGGTCGAGGAATAAATCAAAATAATTAGCGATGTCTGGCGCAGTTAACATAAAATTATGAGGAATTTATTTAAGTAAATAAAAATAATTCTAAAGCTTATTAAATAATTATTTATTAATTTCATATTAGGGTTAATTCAAATAAAACACAATTTTTTTATGCATAGTTGATTTAAATATGATACAAATGGCATTGCCGCTCACTACCGGCGACTATCGCCATATTTCACTCCACTCTGCGAATGGACGTCCCATAGAGAGGACCTCCAAGTTATTTACTCTACCAGTGGGAGCCTCTGTGATAGCATCTCCCAAGTTATACTCTGCGAATGGGCATCCCGGAGAGAGGATCTCCAAATTATTAGCACTCTAGGATTGGGCGTCCAGGAGAAAAGATATCCTAAGTTATTACTACAGTACAAGTGGGAGCATGTGTGAAAGGATCTCCAACTTATCAACTCTACGAATGGAAGCCGGGCTCTCAAGAGGAATTACATTATATTGTGACTCAGAAGTTTTTTTTATGAAGAAGGAAGTTCAGGACTGAAGTTTGATGATAATAGATGTAATTGTTTATTTGAATCCTAGTGCTATAAAAGTTGTTTTTATCGTTTAAATTTCTTTTATTTATCCCGAATTAAATTTAATTTTCATTGAACCAGGGAGATTAAACTTTCATGTTCAAAAAAATATTTTAAAATTAATAAACTGTTAATTTTTATTTTGAATGATAATTGACCTTGATAATATATGTTGAAGAAATTGGTCCGGGGTAGAGGTCACTGAATGAATTTCTCGTGTAATTGGAGAAAAACTTTATTGATAGCCAACGTTGAAGTCTGTGTTTCATAGCCAGTGAGGACCCAGCTTTTTTTTTTTTTTTTTTTTTGGGGCCAAAAATGGGGCCAAAAATTAATAAACAACATCGACTTAAATTCATTACAATATATTAATTATTAAATATAGATATTGTTTTTCATCAATTATATAAAAGATAAATTCCCGTGAAACTTTAACTAGAAAGAAATCCTGATTAAATATCTTTTCTAGTAAGTCCTACTTCTAATCCTGAAAAAATTAATTGAGTTGAGAATTCAGAGATCATAACTAAAAAATGAAATGTAGAAATGAAAAAAGTTATTTTTTTTATCATTTCTCATTCTAAAGGTAGCCAAAATCAATCATTATCATCTATTGCTGAAGTTGTATTATGGGTTGACCTTAGATTACTACTAATAATATATTTGTCCTTAGAGATGTTTTTCATGGTTTTTTTCTTTGTTTTTTCTTGGGACTCTAAGTGTATTTAATGGCTCTCAACTGACTGTTAAGTATTCCTGAACACGGATTAAGAAGTGCTCAGAAATAAGTTATTATGCCAGAACCAACTTATTTCACAGAAGTGCCAACAGATAACATCTGGAAGGATTTTTTTCTGAACAGAGGTAGTTGAGGAAATAGAATTTAAAAAAACAAGAAAAGAAAAAATATTATTATTACCTCAATAAAATCGAGAGCACAAGTACTGTGTTCCTCTAGATCAAGATCAACAATAAACAGCTGTATTACTGATCCTTGGGATACAGCTACTTTATAAGTGCATTCTCCATTTCTACCATAAGGTTGGGGATAGTTAGGTGAGATAATAGAACCAGATGGTGATGACAATACACCACCACAACCTGAATAAAGTTAAAAAATCACGATAAAGATATTTTAAAAAAAAAATAAAATAATAATGGGTTTATAATAAAACTCAATTAACAAAAAATATTTATCTTGTTTAAAAAATGCCTTTTCATCATAATTTCCTCGGAAATAATAGACTATTGCACTGGATCGAAGGTCATCAGAAGTGGTATGTTTGTGTGTACATTTTCCATCTTTTTTTTCCAATATTCATAAAAGCAGGGATTAACATTAACAAGATATAGATCAAGAGTAAAGTCTTTTATTATACTGAAAATGACGACTAAGGGACACAGCCCAATAAAACATTGGCCATTCAACCTAGCCCCTCTCTCACTGCCTCAAAACCCAATATTGTTAACCTTTCATCATGACTAAAAATAATAATAATGTTAGGTTTTCATTGGCTGTAGTTCATATACAATTATGAATGATAAAAGTTTTAAAAGAAGTAGATGATGTATTTATAAAATATACTCTATATAAGAGGGTATTATATGGAATCTATTTATTATGGCAGCCCAACTACTGTTAATAGTAAAGAACATAGCAATCTTTTAACCCTTTGATACTTGTAATTGTTTGTGTAAGAGGGTGTTTATGAATTATGCCTTTACCCTGTTTTTTTTGTTTTTAATTTATAAAATATGATGCAAATATGGGCTCTTCCGAAAACAGATTGAAGCAGTAGCATTTTTCCAAGATAAAGGCATATTGCCTCGAAAGAAGTGTCAGCAGGGCCACAACATGAAATTATGTGAAAATCAAATGATTTTATGGTGTCAGTCAAGAAGCTGCAGAACTAAGTACAGTTTACGAACTATAACCTGATTAGATTCTACAAGAATGTCATTTCTTAATGCCATCAGATTTATTTATTTCTGGTGTAAAGAAATGATATCAGCTAAATTTAGCTCACAAGAACTTAAAATATCAAGAGCAGCGTTCATAGATTGGTAAATGTGTTTAGGGAGTTGTGAGCAATAGGTTTGAAACAAAACGGAGATGTCTAAGTAGGAGGATAATATATGATAGTTGAGGGGGATGAAACGTTATATACAAAAAGAAAAACCGACGTTGCTGCCACAGTGGGTTCTAGGAGGTATTTGTTGTGAAACACAGGAATGTTTTTAGTGGAAATATCGGACATATTCCAGACATTGAGTAGTAAAATTGTAGAGTATGTGAGAGAAGGTTAGACGATATATACTCATCACTGGAAGTCCTACAAGATTTAAAGAGGCCTGATCATTATAAGGTAAACTATTCCTATAATTTTATCAACTCTCAAAACGGAGGTCATATACAAACTTTGGAAAGAATGTGGGAAAGTGCAAAGTGGCAAAACAAAAAAGAAAGAGGAACAAAAAGAGACTATTTGATAGAATTCATGTTCCCAGAAAGGAACAAACACAAGGACTTATTTAATGAAATATTCAATATATATATATATATATATATATATAATCCATCAATTGGCCAATATGCAAATTCTTCTTATTTCTATTATATTGTTGCATTGGTATTATTTATTTCAAAGATAAGAAATCATTTTCACATGCAATTATTATTAATAAAATGTTTCTTTTATTTTTATTAATATTATGTTATTATTTATTTCAAAGATATATTTTTTATTTTCATATGTTATTAAGCATACATATTATAAAACAAAGTCCCCAGCCGCGGTTCATGGTAAACTCTATATCTACTGCACTGATTTTCATACGGCTTTCACCAATAGATAGAGTGATTCACCAGGAAGCTTTAGGTATATAATTTGTCGAGGTTTTGTGTAAATGATTAGAATATCGATGGGTTTCACCGAAGATGCGGCCTAATCCCGTTCAATTATCTAACTTGCAAGATAATAAATTCGTATATAAAGAAATATTTGGTTTTGTTTTTATCTTTATAATTTCTATCCTATAATAAAGTGCATTAGTTGAAATGGAAAGAAAGAAAATCAAGACTCCCAAAGAAGCCTAGCCAATGATATTTGGGTGATCCTTAGTGGCTGGTACGTGATAAAAAAAAAAATACATTACACAGACAAATTATGTAGGCATAATGTGCCTTATTGCCCGAGAAAAGCTGGGGTGGGTCGCTAGTTATTAATAAAATGTTCTTATTATTGAAATGTAAATGTTAGGCTAATAAAATGTTATACGTTTGTGATATATTTCATAATGTCGACACTCCTAAATGGGGCGCTAGCATCAAAACATAAGGTTCAACAGGCTTATCAGTGGAGCCGCCCTAACAGGCAGTTGTAAATTTCCTCATAAAGCCAAGCATTGATATAAACAGTCGGAGCAATAATATCCTTATAGGATTAATTACAAGAGTTGAAATTAAGTGTTTTATTCAGGCTTAGAGACTTTCTTTTGCTATAGCCTTGTATGATAGTAATGATTTCATATAACTTCATATTTAAATCAAGTGTAATTTTGTGTAAATACTGCAGTAAAAATAAATGAATATATCAATAGAAAGTATTACCCATGATGGCACCATTCCATGTAAATTTAAAGCCTTCAGCAGAAACACTAGCATCACTTACAAATCTCAAAAATAATTGATTGGAAAAAGATACAATATTCTTATCTACTTTAGAACCACAATAACGATTGATCAAAGGTGAATTTTCATAGCCACCATTCCTAAAACAAAAATATTAAATAATCAAAATTTAATAATACACCCTAAATAACTTATTATAAAAAAATTATAATTTGCTCTTTATTTCTGGTATAAATCAACTACAACTGATGAGAATATTGTTGGAAAATGCATGTATTTGATCTGGAGTTATGCACTATATAAAAATAAATATAGAAATACAGCCCAACAATCTAAAACCATAGCAAACTTTAAGCATACTAATGAAAACAATTATAAACAAATAAATAACATCAAAATTAGTTCAACCTTCATGCAGAAATGAGTTTACTTGATATATACGAATCACCAGATAATCATTCATGAATATATTGTTACGGGCTACTGGGTATTAAAATGAATTAAACTACTGCTAAATTAAAGATACTATATTTATTAACAAAAGTGATGAAAAGGATACAATTAAATTATTAACAATTAAATTATTAAACTGATATAAATTTACAGTAACAATATTCTAAATATTTATCATCTAGGCCTAACTCCTTATTTAATTATTACAATAATATAAGTTATTACTAATCCTAAATGACTTAACTATTTACATAAATTTGTATGAATATTATAAAATTACACTACAATTTATAACTACTAATTAACACTTACAGTTCACAGGTCCACCGACCGTAAGATTCTCCAATTATGACAAACTGACAAACAGAAACAGTTTATTACACTCTCGAGACTGTCACAGTTCACTGATACACTTATTACACTGGCCTGTTCAACACTGACTAGTTTATCACACTGACGCTCACTTATTACACTGACACGCACTTATTACGAGATCATCACAGTGGTCTACTCTAAGACTGACTCGCTCGAGGTGAGGGAAGTATTTAAATGGGTAAGGCCGAACATTCTATAACACAGAAATAGGGAAAGAATATTCCGGGAATGACGAGAACCTTCTCGAACATCTCCTTTGTCGGAAGGCATTAAGAAGGTTCTAATCCTATTTTAACTTCTCCCGCCGACGGCTCAAGGCGCTAAATTCTTGCTTCCGTCTTTCTCTCTGAGACCGTAACACTGCCCCCTCCTTAAAACACTGCCCCAGAACATAGTCCGGAGAAATCGGGCAGTTATGAGCTTCTACTGATGGAGATGCACTTTCTTTCCAGGGGTTGAATGTGCACACCAATATGGCAACTCCAGAGTTGGCGAATGTCCGTTCGATCATGTCCCTGACAACCTTCCACTCCAGGCTGTCATATCCACAGCCCAACTTCGGAATGGCGAGCTTGGTGACACGCAGTCTCAGAAGCTTACTCCGTAGGTCGTCGAGGCTTCGCCGCAGTGCGTCATATGTTGGCTTCTGATCAGTAGCACGCTTGGTAACCAAGTAAAACAGGTGTCGACCTTCATGTGTGTGGTGGAGTACCTTCCCGACACTTGGTCCTTGGTGTTCCAGCTTCTCAGTTCCCCCGAACTTCTTTCTGAAGACAGTTGCAATCCCTCGAGAAGTCCTTAGATCCTCGGCAATGCAATGGGCCAGAGAATAGTCCACTGGTAACGAGAAGATATCCCTATAGATTGTCTGAGTTACTCTTCGGGAACCAGGTACCTTAGTATGAGCAACTGAATGATTATTTGTCTCCACGTTGTTTAGGTACCTGACCTGCTGGTCTTCTGTCGGGACATGGTCTCCTTTGTACGGGGCCAGTCTATTGAAATGGACTACCTTGGGTTTTCCTTTAGACTGCTTCCTGATCCAATAGATGGCGTCGTTGATCCTCTTGACGATCTCAAGACGATCTCCGTCCCAGGAGTTCTGCAGTTTAGGTGAGTAGTCTCGCCTTCTTCGAGGATCTTGTAGCCAGACCAAGTCTCCAGGTTGGTAGCCAGCTTTCTCCGCCCTGATGTCGTACCGCTCCTTCATTCTGTCACTTGCTCTCTGGATGTTTGTGCGAACCTTCCCTCATGGATATTACCCATTCGCTTCCGTAGATTCTACCCATTCTCTTCTTCGGCCATTTCCTCGTTAGGCTTGAACCCGAATTTCAGATCACAAGGCAAACGAAGTTCTCTGCCAAACACCACATTCGCGGGCATTCGCCCCGTTGCCTCATTGACTGAACTGCGGTAGGCTAGCAGGAACAGGTGAAGATACTGGTCCCAGTCTCGCTGATGGTCGGAGACCACTTTAGACAAATATCGACCCATTGTCCTGTTCATGCGTTCCACCATGCCATCGGATTGAGGGTGAAGAGGTGTCATCCTGGTCTTCCATATTCCCAGTGCCTCGCACATCCCGGAGAAGACTGCAGATTCGAAGTTTCGTCCCTGGTCAGCGTGAAGTTCCATGGGTACTGCAAACCTACTGACGAGCTGCTTCACAAGTACGTCTGCAACCGTGACTGCCTCCT
This sequence comes from Arma custos, assembly GCA_037127475.1. Taxonomy (NCBI): domain Eukaryota; kingdom Metazoa; phylum Arthropoda; class Insecta; order Hemiptera; family Pentatomidae; genus Arma; species Arma custos. The sequence continues at coordinate 42,352,271 of CM073760.1, forward strand.
GATTCAGAAGGGCGTAAGCATCCACCCACTTGGAAAAGTAGTCCATGGCCACGAGAATATACCAGTTACCTTTGTCCGTCACAGGGAAAGGGCCAGCGATGTCAATTGCTATTCTCTCAAATCACGTTGTACTTCTTATAGGTCCGTTAGAAGCCGCACAAGTCGCACAACGCCTGCACCAGTCCAACACATCGTCTTTAAGGTTTGCTCAGTAAAAGCATTCACATACCTTTTCCAATGTACAGTGAACTCCAAGGTGGCCGCCAGATACTCTGTCATGAAGTTCCCTGAGTACTTCGGGCACTTTACTCTTTGGAACGATGAGCTGTAGTCTGCGCTGATCTCCTTCCGCGTTCTCCAATGTCCTTTTCAGCAGCCCTTTGTCCACTAGAATGGAGTCCCATTGGGCCCAGTAAGTCTTTACATTCTTTGACATTGGAGCAACTTCCTGCCAGGTTGGTCTTCCTTGCCCTGATAGTTTCCACTGCTTTATTTGTTTCAAGTCCGGGTCCTCGTCCTGTTCCTTTGACATCTCTGCATCCTGCCAAATGTCCATGACCACCGTTGTCCTCAACTGTTGTCTGCTTCTCTTCTTGTTGAGAACAATGCCTGCATTCTTCGTCACAAGGCCTCTTTGAGAGCGCATCCGCATTTCTGTGACTCGTTCCAGCACGATGAGCAGATTCAAAGTCATATTCTTGAAGACGCTCGATCCACCTCGCCACTGGTGACTTGAATTGCAGTAGCCACATTAGAGCCGCGTGGTCTGTTCTAAGGAGTAACCTTCTGCCATAAAGATATTTATGGAAATATTCTATGGATTTTACTACTGCCAGAAGCTCTTTCCTTGTGGCACAGTAGTTGCGTTCCGGAGATGAGAGTGCTTTACTGAAGTATCCAATAACCCTTTCTTCTCCATCTTGGAGCTTAGAGAGGACGCTTCCAATAGCGGTGTTGCTGGCATCTGTGTCAAGTATGAACTTGCCCTCGGGACGTGGATAGCTCAGAATAGGAGCACTACTCAACTTGTTCTTTAACTCCTCGAAGGATGCCTGGCACTCGCGATCCCGAAGGAAAGCCCGTTTTTCCTCGGTAAGCCTGGTAAGAGGTTTTGCAATGTTTGCAAATCCTTTCACGTACCTCCTGTAGTAGGTGCAGAGGCCGAGAAAACTTCTTACTTGGTGCTTATCTCGAGGTACTGGCCAGTCGGTGATCGCTGCAATCTTCTCTGGGTCAACGGCAACTCTATTGTCCGACACAACATGCCCCAGATAGTTGACTTGCCTTCGGAAGAGATGACACTTCTTCGGGTTCAATTTAAGGTTCGCTGCACGCAGTCGTTCGAAGACCTTCTCCAGATTCTTCAGATGGTGAGCGAAGGACTTTCCCAGCACAATGATGTCATCTAAGTATACCAGGAAAATTTCCCAAGAGAGACCTCTTAACACGCTTTCCATCAGCCTCTCAAATGTTGCAGGAGCATTGCAAAGCCCGAATGGCATTACTGTAAATTGCCAGAGTCCAGTTCCAATCGAGAATACTGTCTTCTCTTTATGCTCAGGTGCCAATCCAACCTGCCAATATCCACTGCGGAGATCCAAGGTAGAGAAAAGTTTACACCCCTCTTGGTGACGTTCAGAAGACGGTAGTCTATGCAGAATCTTGTTGTGCTGTCTTTCTTCTTCTTCAATACAACAGGAGACATCCAGGGGCTACTCAAAGGCTCAATGACACCATCAGTCACCATCTCCTTGATGATCTTCTCGGCGTCCTCTCGTTTGGCTAACAGCAGCCTCCCCGAGACCTGTCGGATGGGCTTAGCATCCCCGGTGTCAATCCTGTGCTGGACGATATCCGTTCTACCCCGTGGTCCTGGGCTGATCTCGAAAACATCATTCCATCGGGTAATCATCTTCTTCACTTCCTCGCTCTCTTCAGGTGAAAGTCCACGACATGATTCGTCCATAAATTCTTTTAATTCTTCCGGCAGTCCTCACAACTCGTTGGGATGACGTTGCAGCTGATGAACCACTGAGGTAGCGGTTGTACATTCCCCGACCGGTGTTCCTTTGTTCAGCGTTACTGGGAAGCTGTTCAGGTTGATTAGCCGAATTGGAGTGGTATGTCCGACCTAGATGAGAGACCTTGCAACCATTACACCGCATCCGATCTCCTTTTCTTCTTGCCTTCCAGGTTCAAGTAGCACACATTGACCCTCAGGTAGATGCCCTTCGATCGTCCCATGCGTTATGATTTGGCTCCGTGCAGGTAAAGCGGTGTCCTCTAGTAAGCGCACTCGTGCGTAGATGTCCTTTCCCTGCCGAAGGATGACTTCTTTGTCTCCCAGCGTCATTACACCTCTTGCCATATCCAGTTTGATCTCGTATGCGATCATCATGTCCGTGCCCAATATGACATCTTCATCAATATACATACGATGAAGGTGGCAACTGTCTCTCCGTAGACATTGGCTGGCTCTCCTGTGGCAGTCCGTAGTGTCCAAGTAGTTGGTAAAACCTTCTCAGAAGGAACTGTCTTTGAGTTCAAGATTGTCATGGGTGCGCCGGTATCCAGTAGCAGACTTTGCAGTAGCCCGTTCATCATCCCATCAACGTAGAAACTGTTCGTTCTGCTCCCTAATGACGCAACTCTGATGGTCTTCCCGGGGTTGACAGTTGCCCCTTCCCATCAACCTTACTTAGTTTTTCTGTGGTTTTTCTTGTTTCTTGGATGGACACTTGCTTCTAGGGTGTCTAAGTTGGCCGCAGCTCCAACAGTGTATCTCTTTCTTATGGGTCCTGAGAGCCTCCAAAATCTTTGCCACTATGTCTTCGATGCTAGGGACCACATTAGGCTCCGCTTCTGCTGATCGAACTCGCGTATGGCCCCATACTGACTGCCTGACAATCTCAAACTCCATGGCCTGAGATAATGCGTCTCCCAATGTTTTTGGCCGGGCGAGCTTCACTGCTTGTTGCGTCTCGGGATCCCGAAGTCCATCCAGGAATTTGTTGACAGCCAGGCTCTCGTAGACATCATCGGTGACCGATAGGTAGGCATTCTTCACCAGCCGAGCAATATCCGCTTCAAATTCTTGCAGCGTCTCATTGGTCTTCTGGATCCTGCTTCTCAGCTGTGAGCGATAAAGCTGGTCCAAGTGTCGGAGGCCGAAACGCATCTCCAGTCTTCTAATCAGCTCTCCGTAGTTAGACCGCTCCGACATGGGCATCCCCTGTAGTACTCCCAAGGCGTCTCCACGCAAGGCCAGGCACAACGCTGAAGCTTGGGTCTCTTTTGACCACCCGTGGATCGAAGCCGCTGTCTCGAAGAGAATCATGTAGTCCTCCCACGGCGACTTTCCGTCGAATACTGGAATGGTGTTGTGATTTGGTCGCGTCCCAGCATTGGCGGACATAATAGTGCTATGAAGGCTGCCCTCAGAGGAACGGTCAGTGTCGTTCGTCGGTGGGTTACTCTTACGTCCCTCAAGATCTTCTACTCTTAGTCTAAGTTCGTTTTCAATGGAATTCAATTTTTCTCCTAACCTAGATTCTACATTAGCTACTTTATTATTTACATCGGCTAACTTATTATCTACATTAGCTAACTTATTCTCAACATTTTTCATTGACTTAGTCTCTAATGTGCCTAACTTAGACTCTAATGTATCCAATCACTTCTTACAGTACCTAATTCATTACCTAGCTCATTTTTAACATTGCTTAATTCATTACCTAGCTTATATTCTACATTGTTTAACTCATTCTGAAAATTGCCTGGCTTATATTCTACATTGCTTAATTCATTACCTAGCTTATTTTCTACATTGCTTAACTCATTTTTAACTGTACCTAATCCATTTTTAAAAGTTGCAGACAGCTTGCTTAAATCAGTCTCGAACAGAACGTCATCTGGATTTTCCCCTAGATCTATGAAAAATTGACGCAAGCGGTGTTGCAGTACACTTTTAGTTTCGGAAGAATCCAGATCACGTTCCTCCAACTCCCGTTTCAAATCCGCAACTTTTAAATCTATTAATTTAACACTTTTAGAAGCCATTTTCCATACAGTAGCCCAGTAATTACAAAATGCAAAACAAGCAAAATGATAGCAATTACACAAGACCCCACACCTGACACTAATTTTTTACGGGCTACTGGGTATTAAAATGAATTAAACTACTGCTAAATTAAAGATACTAATATTAATTAACAAAAGTGATGAAAAGGATACAATTAAATTATTAAACTCATATAAATTTACAGTAACAATATTCTAAATATTTATCATCTAGGCCTAACTCCTATTTAATTATTGCAATAATATAAGTTATTACTAATCCTAAATGACTTAACTATTTACACAAATTTGTATGAATATTATAAAATTACACTACAATTTATAACTACTAATTAACACTTAAAGTTCACTAGTCCACCGACCGTAAGATTCTCCAAGTATGACAAACTGACACACAGTAACAAACAGAAACAGTTTATTACACTCGCGAGACTGTCACAGTTCACTGATACACTTATTACACTGGCCGGTTCAACAATGACTAGTTTATCACACTGACGCTCACTTATTACACTGACACGCACTTATTACGAGATCATCACAGTGCCTGGTCTACTCTAAGACTGACTCGCCCGAGGCGAGGGAAGTATTTAAATTGGCAAGGCCGAACATTCTAGAACACGTAAGTAGGGAAAGAATAATCCAGGAATGTCGAGAACCTTCTCGAACATCTCCTTTGTCGAAAGGCACTAAGAAGGTTCTAATCCTATTTTAACTTCTCCCGCCGACGGCTCAAGGCGCTAATCCCTTGCTTCCGTCTTCCTCTCTGAGACTGTAACAATATCTTAAAAGAATGTAAAATGGTCAGAGAGTGCAGTCAATAAATTGCACAAAATTAGACAAAAGTTAGTCTAACAAAGTTAAAGTTAGTCTAAGATTATAACCAAAATGAGTCTAACTTATTTTTTTGAAATTTATTACCTCCACCTCTGTCCATTTTACACTCTTCATTATATTATAATATTTAAGATTGTTAAAATTCCAAAAACTGTATCATTCAGTATATAGTAGGTCTCAACAGCTGTCGTAATGAACAACTAATAATATTGTATATTTGTGCAATAATTTATTATTTGAGTAAATCATTGAACGGCTATACCTTTACCTTATTTCTAGATAATCATTTCCACACTTTCCAGATGAGCTAGTTGGTTCCAGGTTGAATGCTTCAGAGATAAGTTCTATCTGCTGACCATTTGGAACTGTAATAGTCCAACGGCAATCTAATTTATTTCGGTATAAATTGGGATAGTTGGGACTATGGATTTCTCCCGCTACTGTTAAGAAGTTTCCACCACACACTAAAATATAAATAAGTTTCATTTTATTAAAACATTAATGACACATGAAATGGATTCACTTAAAAATTTTTTTTTTTTTAAAGTGAACTAGTTAGATATTTGTTAGCAAACAACCAAAATCAAAACAATAAATCTAATTTATTATTGAATATTTACTGGTAAATCATATACATGCTAATGAAGGATAATATGGTCCAGTTAAAAGTCAAGATGTATCTGAAACTATTTATAATTACAAATAAAATGTCATTATATGCTCTATTTAAAATTTTCCAATTTTACTACATTATTAATGGTCATTCCTTTAACTTCTCTTCCAATAAACATTTATTATTATCTGCTATTTCTTTATCAGTAAAATCTTGCTACATTTTATGAGCTCATCACTTTATCAGTAATTAATGATTTAATTTTTCTCATAAAGTCCTTTTCTTTACTTAATAAATATTTGTACCATTCTTTGCACTTATAATTTTGTATCAGGTCATATTAATTAATTTTATAATAAATTTGTTGTATAATAAATAATTTAACTATTATAAGATCCATTTCTTGACTGGTCCCATCTTATCCTTCATAATTATTTCCTTAACTTTTGAAGTCATGAATATTGAAAAGTAAAAAAAGACCTCACATAAATGTTAAGACCTTGGAAAAATTCCAATGAAAAGCCTTTAAGTCTCCAAACTAAAACAGAAAATGAAATATTCTGTCTGATATTTCACCTATTCAGGCATCTTCAGGGTAGAAAAAGAATGACAACAAAACAAAAAATGAATAATGCACCCAAGAAACATCCCACCACCTCCAAAGCTCAAATGCAAATAATGAATCATAAGGAAGGTTTTTCTTGACCAAAAATTTAAAAACGATTTGAATAGATTTTTAATATCATAGGAAAGAAACTCATTATAGATTTTCTCATTATTTGCCATACTTTTTGGTACTTTAGAAGAAGATACTTAAGCCCAAAACAAAATGGTATCTACATATAAGTAACTTACATGCAGAAATACACAACTTAAAAAAACTTTTAGTGAGGATGCATCCGACCATACCCTTTTGTTATTGAAAAACAATATGTAATTGAAAAATAATTTTATTTGTGAAAAATGAAAAGAGTTAGAAAAAAAATGTAAAGAATAACCGTAAAACATATATTAAGTAATTGTTTGTACATGATCCAAAGATTTTTACACATCTAAACATTAAAGATTTTATGGAGAACGGAGATAGTTGCAGTCAAAAAAACACCAAATAAGTACTAGACTTATATTTAATTAAAGGGGCTCCCAGTTGTCCTGAAGATGGCCTATATTGTAGGTCGAAATGTTGATACTAATTAAATATAAGTCTAGTATTTATTTGGTGTTTTTTTTATTGCAACCCTCCAACTATCTCCGTTCTCCATTTTATCATCCAGTCAACTATTTTCCTCTCATTAAAGGTTTTAGTTTTTAAAACAAAACAGCTCCCGATAAAACCTTTCGTTTTAGGTTTAAGTTAAGCCCCAATGATCCAATTAATCTCACTTGTTGATATGATTAAAATACATTAATGACTAACCTTCTCTAGAATCAGTAGCTAAATAGGAAGCACTAAATCCTGGTGCTGAGATAGTTGTATCAGTATGTAATATGATACTCATTAAATTTGATGTTGAGGTCATTGCTGGTGGCAAATTATTACCGCAATATCTATAAAATGGAAATATATAAATAAATAAACATAAATATTCATAAATAGTGTTTGGTCTTTCATAGAGTAATTACTTGAAGTTTCACAACTATATTATTAATCAACTTTATTTAAAGCTTATAGACTCAATTAACAAAAAAGCTGTTGATTTTAAAACTGTTTCACCTACTTCTAAAATGGGAGTTCATCATGTACAATATTATTTTTAATATTAAAATTAACATTTTTATATTTTAAAAAGATTGAATATACTTTTTCTTTTTCCTGCTTTTCTTCTAATTTTAAATTAAAAAAACATATCCTTTGTAAAAAGCATTAAGACCTACTAGAATAGACCAGCATCTCATCATAAAGCCTCATAACTCCATTTTGTTTTATTTTTAATTTTCATATTAAATTGAATAAATTCATTGATTGAGTGCATGGTTAAATCGTGAAAATATGTCAATTAAGTTCTCCATAACTTAAAAAGCATTCAAGAAATCAATAAAGGAATTTATAATAATTGAATTAAAAACAAACTATAAATACAGTAAAACTTCTCACCTGCGGACACAGGTGGGGAATTAAATTTTGTCCGCTTATAAGAAGTGTCCGCTGGTGAGAAAATGAGGGTGGGGGAAAACAGTAAAATAATATGTATGTTTATACATGACTAACAAGTTTTATTCAAAGGCTTACATTATTTTAAACTAAAGATAATACGTAATTGTGTACTTATATGAACAAAGAAATAATAATTTCTATATGGTAAGTAGTAATAATAAACATAAAATAAATATTATTTAAATAAAATAATCTGTAATTTTTTTCTGGACCTTTTTTTCTTCAGATATTTTTTTTCCAAATTGACTTTTAAATTCATCACTGCTTCCACTCCAGGATTGCTTTTTATCATGTAGAAATGAAGCAATGACGCAAGGTGAGACATTTAATGAAACAGTTCGTGACAGTTTCTTTTTTAATATTTTTAATGGACGAACATATCCACTGAATTGCATCCAAAACATTAATTTTGTTAGACAAATCATTGGCCGAAGTTGACTCATCTATATGGGCTAAAATGTGCCGTAAAATACATTTGCGATAGTGTATTTTAAAGTTTTTAATGATCCCTTGGTCTAAAGGCTGACAGGAGGCGGTCGTGTTTGGCGGGAGAAAAACTGTTTTGACGTTTGACAACTCTAAATTTGGATGTGACGAGGCATTATCCATCAATAAAATTACGTGTCTTCCTTGTCACTGCATTCTGTTATTAAAATTAATCAGCCATTCTGACATAATTTGGTGGGTCATCCATGCTCTTTTATTTGCTTGCCATTCCACCTTAAAAATGTTCAAATCGATACCCTTAAACCATCTTGGCTTTTTGGCTTTTCCTATCAAAAGTGGAATTTCAAACACACCCTCCACGTTAGTGCACAAAAAAATTGTGACACGTTCCTTCGAGATTTTTCCTCCTTTACAAGTCTCTGCTTTCAGCGCCATAGTTTTGTCCGGTAATGCTCGAAAAAAAAGTGCGGTTTCGTCACAGTTGTAAATGTCTTTAGGGGAAAATCCAGTGCAAAGGTCCTTTACTTTCGATGTCCAATCAGCAACTAGAGGACAATCAACGTAAGCACCCTCACCGCTTAAGGTTCTGTATTTTATTCCATGCCTCACTTTAAATTTGTCCAGCCAACCACCACTAGCTTTAAAATTGTCATTTCCCAAACTTTTTGCAACTTCCAACGCCTTTTCCTGTAATAATGGTCCAGAAATTGGGATGTTATTTGATCGCGCTCGGCATAGCCACTCATACGTAACTTGATCAATCATCACCCCCCCCCTTCTGCTTTAAATGTCTTCTTTGAATTATCATTCCCATGATCTACCCATTTTTGAAGAATTTTTTTTTATTTCTTAAAATTTCTGCAGCACACGTTTTCCCAATTTTAAAATTCTTTCCAAGATCACGGACACTCAATTTTTCAAGTTCACTCGCGTGTATAATCTCTACTTTTTCAAGGAGAGGAATAAACTGAGTTAAAAATATTCATAGTGAAGCAAGCACAAACAATTCCTCGAACCCATCGACTTCGGGAATTGAATTGAAACAAATCTTGCTTCAATCCAATTTCCAAGCGAGGTTCCTTTCTCGGAAATTTTGCTCTACTGTCCGCGTATTGGAAGTTTTTATGTCAAACTATTGATAAAATCTCTGTCCGCGTCCGCTTATGAGAATGTCCGGACATCAGAAGTAAAAATATAAAGAAAACTTAAAAATTGTGAGGGGGGAAATATAATCGTCCGCTTACGAGAAATGTCCGCCTGTTAGAAGTGTCCGTTCAAGGAAGTTTTACTGTACTGGAATAATTAGGATCCCGATATAGACCTCAGCCAAACACATTAATTGATCATGAGTTGACAAATAAGACATTATATATGAGAATAGTAATGCAATCTATGTGGATAACAAAATAGAAGTAGATATTAACAATTATCATTTTCTAGTTTATGATCACTTTTTAATGAAGACAAAAGTGCTTGACCAAAAGAGACACCGAATATGCTCTATGTAAAAAATAATTTTTTTATTGCCAGATAATGTGTTTTTAATATAACATGAAAAAACACTGATAGTGAGATAGTGAGTTTCATAAAAATAAATATATAATTCATAACATGTTTAAGATGTTTAAAAAATGGTACAGGTGCTAAACAACCTATAGAGCTTAGTTTGATGAGCATGTCAAATAGTTTCCAATCATACTTTTTGTGTAAATATGGTCCATATTTTGTAACCACAAAGTACAGAATCACAGAACATTGAATAGACTAGAAGCAGCAAACGCTAGTTGTGGGATGGCACCAGCTCTGGGACCTGTTCCTCCTCTCATTTAATCCCCTTGGGCCATTGTTGCCTCCTCATTCGGAGTTCGGACATTAGTTCTAACCACGATCAGGCCGTCATATTGTTAGTACGCTTGTTTGTTTCTATTATTGATTCATCTTCGATAGTTTTTACTTCCTCAGTAATTTATTTTCGAGTTACTATTGTTATATAAGTTCCAATAACCAACCTCCAATAACATTTCACACGTAACTTTATTATTCCATTCATTACATAAAACAATTTTTTCTCAAATAATATTCTTTTAGAATTTAAATAACTTTAAAAGATCTCATTAACAGTTACTTATTAGTTATTATGCTAAAGAAAGAACAATATGTGTTCAATTTAAATAATCAACCCACATCTTTGTTCTGGTTCAATAAAATTGCAAAGCAAACACTTAAACTAGGAAAAAATTGTTTTTATAAAATTAGTTTTTTTTTTCTTTTTAATTTGACATCGGTATTTTATTCTTTCGGGTTACCTTACCGTCAGAAGAAATTGAACGAAAAAAATGGGTTCAAGCAATAAGAAGAGAGAACTGGAAGCCCACAAAAACCAGTCAGTTGTGCTCGAAGCACTTCAAAGAAGAGGATTTTGACAGATCGGTCCATTTTACGTAAAAATTAAAAATGGTGTTGTCCCGTCAGTTTTTGGTAGTTTTCCCGAATTTCTGAAACCTAAAGTTACCCAGGTAGTAAATATAGTTTTCAGTTACTTTGAGCACGATAGGTTTATGTATTATTATTATAACTTTTTTTTTAGGAGAGACGAGCAATTAAAAGGCACACCTCTCTGATTCCACGTGTGAAAAACGCTCGAACCTCCGACAAAAAGAAATTTTAAAAAATGCTAAAATTTGCGGACGACAAGTTGAGTGAATTGACAAATAAAGTCAATCAAACATTTTCCCAACTTGAACAAATGATTTCAAGTTGTAATGTTACTCAGAAGAAACTGTGCTCAAAAGAATTCGCTGAGAGAAAAAAGAAAGAAGCTTAAGAACCTTCAAAAAGGGCAAACAGATACAAAAAAAGAATTGCGATTTGAAAAAAATCATATTAGAATTTTAAAAAAAGGAGTTTCTTGGCCGAAAAAAATAATGACAGTGTTCAAAAAATTAGATTATTTTCAAATAAGCTAGTTTTATTTAAGGGCCAATAATTAATTGTATCAAACGAAAATGAAGTTCAATGAAAATTGTGATATAATATTGTAAAGAAAAAATACCTAATAAATAGTTATAAACTACGTTATCTAAATATGTAAAGTCACAATTTAAAACTGTCATATGAACTTATATGACGAACTACACCCAATATAAAACCTTAAAAATCATTATGCGCTCCTCAAAAAAATTAAAGGATCAAGTTGTTACATTATTTATTTTTGCCAATAATGTATTTTCATATTTTTTTTTTCGTTCTCTTGTTCTCCTAAATGGGAAAGCACAGAACGATCCCAACGGAAATTAAAAGGGGACTAGAAAACAACCAAAAATATGAATATACATTATTGACAAAAACATAATGTAACAACTTGCTTTTTAATTTTTCGAAGAGTGTATTGTTTATTAAACGTTGAATTATTACACTTATGCAATAGAAAAATGTTAGTTTTTATTGTAGCCAAATAAATTTAATATGTCATAGATATTGTTTGTTACTGGATAAAAAGATTAATAACATAAAGGTGAAGGCATGAGGCAGGACCAAGGGGTCAAAGGAGTGGGGGAGAGTGTAGATGAGGTGGTGCCATTCTCACTCATAGGACAAGCCCCGGGTAGCGCTTCTAGTCTATTCAATGTTCTGTGTACAGAATCAATGCAATAAAGCTTGGATACACTGTGAGTGATGAAGGTGTTCTCAATGAAAGAGAAAGAGATTAGAAAACACAAAATGGAGACATACCAAGAATTTTTATAGAAGTGCTTTTTATAGAGCTCCTAGAATAGTTATGATAATGCAGAAAAGAAGGCCGAAACCGATATGCCAGGCTTGCTGGGAGGATCACTAAAAGAATTTTAAATTGATCGCATAAAGGTGAATCTCATGATCATCATCAGTTTGATTAATAAGCTAGAGGAATAGTAAAACAAGGCAAAAACATATCACAAAAAATGCCAGGGTTCTCAAAAAACTTAATAGCCAAGAGAAAAATGAAAAACTAATATAATATAATTAAAAGGGACTTACTTATCACCTAATTGACCAGAGTAAGCTTGGTTAGGGTTTTTATCGTATATTGCAACCCAATCTCTATTGCAGTTGAATGACTTCTCTATGTTGAATGACAACCAAGTCAATTGGATTATTGTCCCCGGAGGAGAAGATATAAGCCAAGTACATGTATGGTTCATTGGGTAGTTTTCAGGATATTTTGGAGAAGACAAAGTACCAGTTTTTTCTGTCAAAATTCCTCCACAATCTTTGTAACAAAAATTATAAAATGTTATTACACAGTTAAAACTAATTGTTCCAATATTTAAAAAGTTCTAAAAAGTATTTACATAGAAATTATTAACTGCATACTCACTAATGTCAACTGTTGTGTAATTAGCCTTGAATCCTCTACCACTATAAGCAGAATCAGTAGTAAAAACAAAATGCAAGAAATTATGTTGGGAAATAATCAGCCCTGGTTTGTTAGATCCACAAAACTTTCCAATCAGGGGAGAGGCTTCATTATTACCATCATAAATCTAAAAGTGAATCATTATTTTCTGAGATCAGATTTCATGAAAAAAAATCAAAATCAATCTTTTTTTTTAGCCTTAATATCATTGAATATTAATGTGTTTTTCAAGGACTGTTATATGGATATGAAATAATAGCTAGAACGTCTTAATGTATTGCATAGATTAATCGGTCCGAAAAATGAATCCACTGAGGAAATGAGAATATTATACTTTAAAGAATTGCAGATCATGCACCTGATATTTAAATAATAATTGAAGTTATAGCATTGTAAAGATTGAGATGGGTTCAAGATTGAACTGGTTAAGTTGTAAGGCTTGGTAAAGAATGCACTACTATAAAATTGTTAAGTGCTGAGCCAGCAAGGTAGAGGTGGAAAGATGTAATGGTAAGGCAATGGGCGGTAAAGAAGGCGTTTTTCTTTGGAATATTTCTAAAAAATGTTTATTTATTTATGTTAGATCAGTAGTTCCTGATTTTAATACTAATGTATTCCCTTTAATGTTTACATTTCTCTATATCTAATAGAAATTTATTGACCTTCACCCTGACCATTTTCTTCCACATCTATATCAAGGTCAACTATTATCATTCAAAAATATGTGTAATTTAAATTGAATATACAAACAATGGTATCATTAATTGCACAATGGACAACCAAGGTGGGATTAATACCCATAATTTATAGATATTATATGAAAAATGCAAGACCATTTTGTTTCATCCAAATCTGTAATATATTTCCCTAGAAAAAAAATGACAGAAAAATAATCTGAACAGTGTAAGCACATGCCCAAAACATTCTTACATTGTGGGTGCCAGTGATGCCATTCGCTTCCAGCCTTGATGATAGTATATGCTCTTATTATAAAGATTTTGTATTTTGAATAAAACATTTAAAGGTTTTTGAGCAAGTTTGGACTTGGACGCATAAAGAAGGCTGCGCAAGAAGAAGTCTGCTGTGAAGGAGGTTACGGAACATGCAGGTGCAAGTAATCTTCGCCATTTCGAAGCAGCTCCTAGCAGGGGCGAGGATGACCAACAACCTGCTGCTGAGAGTGCTAGCGGCACAACCATGGAACCCTTTGGGGTGGCTCCAGAAGCTGGTGTCGTTCTGGATGAGTTGGAGGCCCTCGTCTTGCTGACGGGCTCCTCAGATTCGGAGGACAATTAAAGCATGAAGCTGCTGCAGATCAACTTGCATCACTGCATTGAAGCATGTCAAGTGCTACAGCAGTATGCCAAAGGAGAGGATATTGATATTATGAGGTGGAAACCTTGAGGGAGTTGGCTAACAGTCACTTCCTAGGGTGCGAAACTCAGGAGGCGTGTACTTTCACTCCAGTTGACCACATCCTCGGCCCGATGGTGTACAGTGGACCAAGGCCAGGGAAATCATAAACATGAATTCCATAAAATGGACACGTTCGAGACATATAAATCGGGGGGGGTCCCGATAACATAATACGGGACCTGCTGAAGCAAAGATTTCCGGTCATTGGGACCTACCTGCTGGAACTTCTTAGTGGCCTTGCTTTGGGGTACATCCCTCTGAAGTAGAGGACATCCAAGCTCTGCTACCTCGCAAAACCTGGCAAGGGGTCATATGATGATCCGAAAGCCTTCAGGCCAATCAGTCTGTCATCCTTCTTGATGAAGACTCTAGAGAAGATCTTAGACAGCCACATGAGAGAGGGGGTATCGGGAAAAATTCTATACATCCGCTACAATTTTACAAGCAGGAAAATCCTGTGTGATCCCTCCATAATCTCATCAGTTTCGGTTCACTGCAGCTCGAGGGAGTTGTTCACAAAAATTGAGGTGATCGCATTTTAGCCATGAGATTAGATTCCCAGTTATGTGACTTAATGTCACCCAAATACAAGGTCAAAATTGACACTGCAAAATGGCACAAACCTTGCAACGGCATCAACTGTTATATAGATGGCTCTCTTACAGCAACTGGTGTTGGGGAAGGGTTCTGGAGGGAAGATAAACCTAGGGTAGGTACTTGGATTTCCCTAGATAGGTATACTTCTGTATTTCAATCAGAGGTACTTGCTTTAAACTACTGTGTACGGTCACTACTGGAGGGGCGGATGTCTTCTAGAAGGATAACCTTCTTCACAGACAGTCAAGCTACCATCGGTGCACTAAGTGGGCACAGTACTAACTCACGGATTATTTGGGACAGCTATGCAGTTCTCAACAAACTGGCGGAGAAAAACAGGGTTAGCATTGAGTGGGTTCCTGGACACTCGGGCATCCCGGGCAATGAAGAAGTTGATAGGCTAGCCAGACTGGCATCCGATAACATTCCATGCACTCCCGAACCAGTATGCGGCATTAGTCTCAGCTACGCCAAGATTCTACCTACCTTAGGAAATCATACCAATATTGGTGTGGGCTAATAGGATTAAAACATTCTAAATTATTCCTTGACAGCTTCAATGAGAAGATATGTAATGCTCTTCTGGATCTGGACAGGGAAGCATTAAAAAGAATTATAGCGGCATATATGGGTCATTGTAGACTCAACGCCCATATGTTTAAGCTGGGACTGAGGGAGTTTTCCCATATGCCGCTTTTGTTGTACAGAGGACAAAATACCCTATCATGTTATATGCCTATATGATAGATTTGCAACCTTTGGTCAGGACAGTCACTATCCCTAGGCAGGTCAAATTAATCAACCCTGCAAGTATTCTTGAATTTGTAGGTTTAGCCAAGCTAAGATAATCGCATATATGGGGGCACACAATAGGTCAAGTATGGTGCATGTATAAATCCTCTTAGAAAGTCAAAATGAAACACCGTAACTCTTAATTAAGATTAAACATCAGACTTTTGATAAACATATATTTGTAAAGGTAAACGAACCAGATTTTGATTTCAAGAAGTAATAAAAACTTAAAAATACACAAGTTGAAATATGGAGGTAATATAAAAATAAATATGGGTGCAGCAGTTCTAAACTTAAAAAGACCACACTAACAAATACTAATAGATAGTTTTTCAGAGCTTATTCTCATAAACTTATCAGCATCTAATAATTATAAGTTAATTTATTTTAACTTTTTACCAAGAAGACATGATTCTATAGAAAAAATCTTTTCTTATATTCACATACTCAACTCACAAAAACTATTTAAGATAAACAATTCATCAAATAAAATGAAAAGTCATTATTACAGAAACATATGAGGTTGAGAGAGATTGTGATCATTGACAGCCATGATGGCGTCAATTTTGGTGTTTTTTTTCATAAAAGTTTCAAGAAGTTTTTGAAAAATAATTGGGAAATGAAAATTATAGGAATAAAAATGATTTTCAATTGTTCATTAAGATCTTTAAAATCTTTGCAAATTTTAAATCTTGGTTGACTACTTGAATGAGAATAATTTCAATAATAAATATGTTATTACCGCCACAAAATCATAGATGCAGAGATCGGCATCTTCCAAATCGAAGTCCATGAAGTTCAATTTGATAGCATACCCCATCGGTCGTTGTATGGTATAAGTACAAGATCTGTCTTCTGGATAGTGAAGTGGATAATAAGGCGACTGTATAATACCTGAAGGTGATGACCATACTCCTCCACAAACTGCAACAGTTGGTAAAGTTTAATGTTATAAAATGCATGGAACAAACTTAAGGAAGCAAAACGGTCCGAAAAGTAAGTAACAATACCAAAAAATGACAAGAGGATATTGTACCAAGCCCAAAACTAATAAAAAACTTATTACACTTTTAGCTGCAACTATTCTCCTTTCTTCTCTTATGGTGCTGCAAATCTTCATTGTGAGAGCTAGGGCCTATTGCAATAGGGCCATCAGTCATCTCTGTTGGTTGCTGCTGCCCACTATTTACGAACAATCAGGATGGACCTCACCTTAGTAGGTAAACTGCCCATTCATCCCAATCAGGGTATTCAGTGTGGTATGTATTCTTTTGTTGAGGATATTTTTAAGCACATGTTTCTCACTGATTTTAAGACTAGATAAAGGTAGATACTGTGGTGATCACATAAATGTATTATTATGGATGAGTTATGTATTATTTAAATGTTATATAATGTACTATTTAAATATTATATACTATGTTTTCATTTGATGTAATAGTGAGTATTATAGTTAGAATTTTAGGTCTAGTGGATAGAATTAAGTATTTCCCAATTGTATTTTAACACAGATTCGACTGTAACCTAGGATGTATATATTGTAGTATTTGCGAAGTTATTTGTAATTTCAATTTGATTGGCTCACGAAAGTAAGTAGGAGTAGTAGTGGGGATGCCTTAGCTGATAGCGGTATAAAATTTTGTCGTCACTCTCGTCTAGACTCTCATCTGAACTTTCATCTGATCTGTCGGCCGGGCATCACCCCTCTACTTCTCTCTCCAGACAAGGCTTGTATTATAACATTGTATAATTATATGATTATGAATAAGTAATTGCATGTTGATGTATATATATATATATATATATATATATATATATATATATATATATATATATATAATTTTGAAATATACCTTATTTTGGGTCCCTATTTTTGAAACTGGCTTTCTTTCTTCTCCTGCTTTTCGGTCCACGAACCTTATTTAAATATATTTATAGCATTCAGGGAGAAGGGCCATTACAATACTTTAAGATACATTAAAAGAAACTAAATATACTAACAATGTAATAAAAAGTAACAATTATTTTCTGGAATTGTGAGAGCATGAAGAACTTGACAAGTAGTTTCATAGAAGAAATGAAGTGGAATCTCTCATTAAATGACATTACATTTAAAAAAAAAAGATACCACAGACAAGCATTAAAAACGTCCTTAGACCTATGAGTCAAGAAGTGATGTAAAGTAGGACCAATATTATACCTATTAAATCTGTTACGTATAATATACAACTGTTATCACCAGAAGTATTACACTTCAACATCAGAATGAACTTATTGAAGAATTAACAAGATATAAAGAAACCTTTATAGAAAGGAAGTGCTAATCATCAATTACAGAACTGGAAGAACATCTAGGAATCATTGGTTTTGCCAATGGACTATAGACTAAAGTTGTTTAGTTAAGAAAAGAGAAATATGCTGTAAATTCCCTTTAATAACAATGATATGAACAAAACAAGAAGACATCTAGTCCTGCAAATAAATAATAAAATAAACTACTCTTTATCTCTACAACTCATCGAGTGCCAAAGGTTTAGTTCATGGTAAAGGTCATATCACTTCAAATCCTACAGTTGTACAAGGGGTTAATTTATACAGTAAATTCTCAACAGAAAGGGTTTTCTCCCCAATAGAGTACCCATGAGAGTTTATAGAGGTTGGGTGAGTTATATGATCGTCTCCTGATCCTAAATGATAGAATGGTTTATCTGCTGCAGCTGTTATTAAACTATCCAGACTTGTAGCACAGAATCCATTCCACTGAGTTACCCTGTTCCTTAAAAGGATAATATTACAAATAAAATTCGAAACTATACTTACAGAAATGTTAGTTAGTTCTTTAACACCTTAAGGTACAGGCTCGAGTTAATTCGAGCCCGCAAAACGGTCCAAACTGTGCACACTCGAGATAATTCGAGCTTTGCCGTATTTTATGCTGCTGTAATTTTCGCACTCGAATATATTCGAGAATATTAATTAAATTTAAATTTAAATTAAATTAAAAAATTGTTTATTTTTTGACATTTTATTTTTTAAAAAAAAGTGTGCAATAAGGAGTTAAGGTTAAAATAAAAAGCAAAATAAAGAAAAAGAAAATATTAATAAACTTCATAAACTTAAATTAGGTAAATTGCACTCGATGTCTAAACTATTGCTAATAGTAAAAATAATAATATAACATACAACTAACAAACAATTGATTGATTAATGATGTGTATTTATAATACAAAACTTACCAGCTTTGTAATTCAGTACGAATCCTCCTTTATTATAAGTCGAATCAGATTCAAAAATCACAAGAACTTCATTTGAAGAAGAAGTAAATGTTGGGACTGTATTTTTACCACACCACCTACCCACAACACCCGATTTTCGAGAAGACCCATCATATATCTACAACAAAATATTTTTAATCAAACATGATATAATGTACCTGATACTTAAAGAGTTTTTGAGTTATTGTTATAATCATATTACCTAATGATAAATATTTAACTCCTGGTCTCAATTCAGTATAATCAAAATGAAAACAAATTTTTATCAGAATTACTTTTTAATTTTAAAAAGTTATAAATATTTTATTTATTAGTAATCAGATCTAATAATATAATAGTACTTGATAATAATAGTACTATCAAGAATAAAATAGTACTAAAAAAGCTTCAGTATTCACAGAATGCCTACCACAATCATAACAATTTCTAAGAACCTTCATAAACAACAGTAATTACAAAGAGTAAAATGAACTTGAGTTACAAAATTATTTTAACTAATCATATGTTTTTGTACTTATTCAGTTTAAAAACCTGAATAGAATGTCATAAATATTATGTTGTTATTTTATTATTTATTTTTCCCTACTTTACTTTTGCAGTGCTTACATTTAGCCTGAGCACTAAGGACAATATTACCTCTGCTAGTAAGCTTATAAATAAATTATAGTCTCCTTTATTTATGGTTATTAAGGAGTGTAAAACAATGCCTTAGTTTTCAATTACTAGGAGTGGTTTCTCTAATTTCCAGACTAAATGGGCAGCTATTTTCCAAAAGGTTACAGGGGACCAATTTTTTTTTAATTTACTTGTTTCTTCTTCAGATCAGCTAATGCATCATAGGAGGCGCAGGCAACAATCTACTCGATAGTCTTAGGCATAACAGGACTACACTGCTTGGGTGGAGGAGGTCGAGAACATATGCTATGCCCTGTTATACAAATGACTACATCTACTAATTACTGACTAATTACAGACAATGTAAGTTGAGATTTACTCTGTGAATTCCAATTGAAATAAAGATCAACCCTACTACTCCATATTAAAATCGGCCTTGCTTCTCGCTCAATAATAGGGATGTGCAGAAGTAATATAATTTACATTATTTATAAGTCCTTTAACGTTATTTAATTCTAAAAAATATTCTCTAAAATTTTATAATATAAATTTGTACATTTCCAACCTTTTTGGTTGATTGTCATATAATTTAAAATATTTCTTACAAAGCTTAGAGTTTATTTAGAACTCTAATATTTTGAGAATATTTTTTAGAATTAAATAACGTTAAAGGACTTATAAATAATGTAAATTGAGAATGACATAGTATTGTTGAAACGTTTTTGAATAAAGAAAAATAATATATGACTGGAAAAAGGTTTTAATTTACTCACTTGAATGATTGACTAAGTTTTATATCATTTAACTGTCGTCTAAGGAATATCATAGATTTTTGCTAAGATTGAAGCACTTTCACCTTTTCGTAAACCTTTTAACATTTCAAACTTAGTAGCGAGATCTAAACTCTTCCTTTGTCTTTTTTTCCGGCATTATTATATGTACTTTTAAGAATGACCCCGTAAGGCAAGAATGAAGACTGAAGGTAGTTCAACTGCGGAAGCAGAGTTTAGGTAGAGATGAAGAGATAATCAATTTCTGAGAAATGTGTGCGAGGAAGCCTAGGTTTTGAGTAAACAACAGAGTCTAGGAAATGAAGTTGTCAAGACACAACGATTTATTCTTAGCCGGCACCTATGACTTTAGTAATCAAACAATATATATATATACATTAATTTTCAATTTCTGTTTTAGTTTGGAGACTTAAGGGCTTTTAATTGGAATTTTTCCACGGTCTTAATATATATACTTTTTTCTTTTCTTTTTTTCTCAAAACTGAGGTGACGGTTAACAGAGAGTGACGGTAAATAGAGCGACGGATATTAGAGGTTTTACTGTATAGTAGGATAAAAATTAAATAGATAAAAACACATTACTTACGGCTAGGTAGTCATAGTTACAGCCAACATTGACTTCTAAGTTGAGAGAAGCAACTTCAATCTTGATTCTTTCATTAACAGGAAGAGTAATGAGCCATTCACAGCTGAGATCTTTGAGATATTCTGTTCCACCTGGTACTGACGGAGCTGTTATAATGCCATGTGGGGCTGTGTAAATGCCACCACAGCCTGGTATACCTTCAGTTGGTGAATAGGATATTTGAAATCCTTTTCCTGTTCTTGAGCTGCCAAAGATTAAACTTAATATGTTATATATGTAAGTCGTGAATTCAACGACTTAACCAATGAGGTGATAGAATAAAACTCTAGTGGATGCAGTTCAGAACTGTAATTAAAAAGAACATATTTACAAATTTATAACTAACTAAATAACTCCAGGTATCTTTAATAACATACCTGAATCAACACAATAGTCAATATTCAGTAATTACACTCAATACTTAATTTCTACAATAGCAGTCTATAATGTCTATTATAACCTTCGCTCACATCTGTCTCTGCAGGTTATCTCACGTCTGTCATATGACTAAGTTTGGCATCAGTATTCAAACTTACATCCCCTTTTTTGGAAGAGGACTACCGTCATCATCCCGATAAGGAACCAATTTTATAGTTTTTACCTTTACTAATGTGGTCTTAGAGTTTGCTCCAGCTTCCGCTACAAAATGAAATTTTGCCTTAATCATCTCAATTGTGTTGATTTGTAAGTCGTGAATTCAACGACTTAACCAATGAGGTGATAGAATAAAACTCTTTAACAATTTAATGGAAAAAGCCGTGTTGCTGCAGTAGCGAAGAAAAAAGTCGTCTCGTTAACAGGTGGGTCTGATAACATCTACTTCAAATCATCTGTTATTACCAGGCATGTGAGACATAGATACAGCATGGCGATTCTACGAAGGGCTGCCAGAAGACCTTGGAAAGAGTTCTTAGTGAAGAATATTGATGAGACTGAGGTCATTTTGGATTAAATCCATGAACAGTTACCGACTTAATTGTAAATAACTTTTCGTTGTCTTTAATTTATCAGTATTTTTCGGTGTTGTCAGATTCTTTCGGAAGTATTTAAGCAATATAAAGTTTCAAGTTCCATGACAATGTTTTGTTTATAATTTATTTAGATAGCTGTATCATTATCATAATTGTACCTATTATAATCGAATTGGGGGTGAAGGGTAGCTACAAAGCACCCAGGGAGATAGGCATCTCTCAGTCCGATTGGTCTTGGCTTCTGAGAAATTTTTATTAGTACCAGAACCCATGCGAGGTGAAGAGCCTCGTCCTGCACGTGGTACCCCTGCACAGTGGGGAGTTCCTCCTCACTGACAAAACCCATCGGAACTAGACTGGGAAGTCGATAAACATCCCCCAGTCCAGGCGGAACTGCATAGGCTATTGGATGAATGGCTGAGGGTGATTCAGTCCTACTATGCGAACTCCGGACACCTGGGCGACCTCCGGTTTCAATAAATGCCTTCCTATAGTAACAAGGCTCTGCTATAGGTGACCTTTTATTACCTTTGCTACTCGTGGGAACAAAATGAACCCAAATTACACAAACATTAAAATAAATGAGGACTCCATGGAGTCAAATACGACTGACTCGTCAGTAATTAGCCAATCGGTCTCTGAACTGATGGCTAACCTAGAATGGTCTCAGACCTCGCAGAGGAAAGGGAACCACCTGCACAGCAGCTGGCAACCACCTCTGAGATCAATATAAACAAACTTCCAGACGAAGTCTGGAAGAACATGACGCATAGCCAGAGGAAGAACTTTCTACGGCAAAAGAAAAAGGCGACTCCCACCGAAACTCAACCCTCAACATCCAAGGATGAGAGGAAGAGAGGTAGGGAGAAGCAGGAGACTCCTTCACCTTACAAAACGGTGAAGAAACCAAAAATGGACTATAGTGGAGCAGCCGCAAGCATCAAGGTTGCAGTTGCCCACACAGATTATCCTCATCAGAAACTGAAGGACGAAGATTTTCAGGGCCTTATGCTCAAGCTCCTGAAAAGAATGAGGGAGAGGAAGGTTGAACAAACCCCCGTTGGCTTCAACGGCTACTCCCTGAGAGACGGAGCACTCGTGGTGAACTGCAAGGACGAGTCCACCAGGGAGTGGTTCGTTAGTAATATTGCGGAGCTCTCCCCATGGGAGGGAGCACCGTTGAAAACCTGCGACCCCAAAGAACTTGAGGGTTTCAGGAAGATAGGCACCTTCATACCAAACCCAGTGGAAGGTATTAAGGAATGCCTACAGAATCTGCAGGTACAGAATACGGGTCTGCAGACTGAAAGATGGAAGATTCTTGGTAACAAGACCCATAAACATGGGATGTACTTTGTGGCATCCATTCCCGAATCTGTGGCCAAAGCCATTGAGGAGAAGAATGGAAGAATCTACCACGGGTTCCACAACCTACAGGTAAAATTCTTTCCAGGAAAAGACGCACCCACACCGGAAAAAGCTGCGGATGATATGAAGACTGGTGAAGAGGTGGGAAAAACAGCGGGTGGTGAGGGTGCGGCTGTCTCGGCGGCTGGTGTCACCGTGCCCGGATCCACTTCGGGCCAAAGTGTATCTGTCACTGCCAAGCTTGGTACCAGGCGGCAACGAACGGAGCACGGAGGCAGGAGGGATTACCGGGAGGGGCGTCAGGCCGTCGGCGCGGCCGGGCCCGTATGCCGCAAACCGTCCCTGGGCAGTGGAAAGGAGGAAACTCCACCACATCCCGGGGGTGATCCCCCCTCATCACTATGATCAAGCTGCTGCAGATAAATCTCCATCACTGCAGGGCAGCCAGTGGAACTCTGCAGCAATATGTGGTAAGTCATGGCATTGATATTATTCTTATACAAGAACCATGGATTAACAAAAATAGCAGGATTGCGGGACTGGGCCTGAAGGGATATGTACTTATCCAAGCAAACTGCCCAAGGCCCAGAGCCTGCATCCTTGCAAAAATAGAATTAAATTGTTTTCCAATGTGGTCATTATGTTCCAGAGATTCTGTGGCAGTAATGATCAATTTAGGGGGCCAGGAAGTCATCCTGGCCTCATTGTATCTCCCATTTGAGGAACAAGTCCCAACGACCTGCCTTGAGAGTATAGTTGACTATCTCAAAAGATAGGAAACGATGGGAATTATTGGGGCGGACGCCAATGCCCATCATAACATCTGGGGCAGCAGTAATACTAACCGTAGAGGTGAGTCCCTTTTGGAATATTTGCTAGTTAATAATCTAGATATAGTTAACAAAGGTAACACACCAACTTTTGAAATTTCTAACAGACAGGAGGTCATAGACCTCACTCTGAGCTTTAAATCAACTAGAATGATAAATATTACAAACTGGTATGTCTCTAAAGACTTTTCCAGTTCTGATCATAAATATATTAGGTGGGAGCTTGAGGCCACAATCTCAAAGCCTGAAACCTATAGAAATCCCAGAAATACAAATTGGGAAGGCTTTAGGACAAATCTTAAAGACTTAATTAAAGAATGTCCCCGTTTGGCTTCTAATACCTACCAGCTGGAGTTCTTAAATGAACTACTGACTAAGGCACTTATCACTGCATTCAAGGATAACTGTAGAACAACCACTAAAGGGTCAAACTGCAATGTACCCTGGTGGAATATGCAGTTAGAGAAGTCAAGATCTAGAACCAGAATACTTTTCAATAAAGCAAAAAGGACTGGTGAATGGATCGAATACAGACACGCTCTAACTGAATATCATAACCTCATTAGGAAAGCCAAACGGAACTCATGGAGACAGTTCTGTGAAGAAATTAATAATACTAATACATGCGCTCGCATGAATAAAATACTTTCTAAGAGCAACTACTGTAATACAGTGGGCTCCCTAAAGAAACCAAATGGAGATCCCATGAACATTACAGAATCTATAACTGCTATGCTGGAATCGCACTTCCAGGGGAGCAAGCTTACAACCTCGGATACGAAGGTTTACCTCCCTGAGGATAGGTGCAAACCGGACTGGACATCAGTCCGTGAAATCTTCAATACCAGCGCCATAAAATGGGCAGTTAAAAACCTCAAGCCGTACAAAACACCAGGCTTTGACGGAATTTATCCTGCCATGCTAAAAGAGGGTCTTGAAATCATCTTAGGCAGGCTCTCCACTCTATTCCAGGGCTGTTTGGCCTATAATTATATCCCAACAGCTTGGAGAGAAGTTAGGGTCACATTTATTCCCAAACCAGGGAAAGAAACATATGATGAACCCAAATCATATCGCCCCATTTGTCTTTCCTCATTCTTGCTGAAGACAATGGAGAAAATTCTTGATAGATATATCAGGGACAAACATCTCAGTGATGGATTAGTAATGTTGCATCAACATGCATACAGAGAGGGAAAATCTTGCGACACTGCGCTGCATGCAGTGGTGGACCAGATAGAAGATGCTCTGCAGTGGAAACAAATCATTTCTAGACATAGAGGGAGCATTTGACAATACCCCTACTCATATATTAACTAATGCCCTACTAAGGCACGGCACTAGACCAAACATTGCTAATTGGGTCATTGCCATGCTAAAGAATAGGGTCATTCAAGCCAATATGGGCAATTATCACCTAAAGGTTAAAGCAGCCGCAGGCTGCCCCCAAGGAGGTGTCCTTTCCCCACTCCTATGGAACCTGGTAGTGGACGAACTACTACACCTCCTAAATGAGGCGGGTTTCCAAGCGATAGGCTATGCAGATGACATAGCAATTATAATCAAGGGCTTTGACCAACAAACTATTTCAGAGTTGATGACAATGGCACTAAGAATGGTGGTGAGATGGTGCACGAGAATAGGATTGAACATCAATCCTAACAAAACGGTAATTGTACCTTTTACAAACAAAAGGATATTGAGGGAACTCAACCCCCCCAGGATGAAAGGGATGAGTATTCAATTCAGCAAGAAGGTTAAATACCTCGGTGTTATTATGGACAGTAAATTAAACTGGAGTGAACATATCGACTGTGTTACCAAGAAAGCCACAAGAATTCTGTGGACTTGTAAGAGCCTCTGTGGCAACAAGTGGGGAATTAGCCCCAAGATGGCTCGTTGGATGTACACAGCAATAGTTAGACCTGTGCTAACCTATGGCTGAATAGCCTGGTGGCACAAAGCTGGTATCCAACAAAATAGATCAAGGTTGGAGAAGGTGCAGCGGCTTGGGTGCATCATGATCACTGCGGCCATGAGAACCACCCCTACCGCTTCACTGGAAACTATACTTGATTTAACCCCTCTTGACATTCTAATTGAATCAGAGGCATTGAAGACAGCCTACAGGCTAGTAAAAATAGGAGGGGTCAAAAAACCCACCAACGATTTTGGACACAGAAGTGTCTTTGATATAATCGAGCAAAATGCAGATCTAAAAAAGCATTCTGATTCAATGCTGAACAAGTATAACTTTGACAAAAGATTTCACGTTAATATACAGACGATTTGCAAAAGCAAGAATGATTGCTTTAATCCACCCAATGGTCTAAATGTGTATACGGATGGATCCAAAGGGGAGTTTGGTGCCGGCTCGGGATTCTGGTTTAGGGGTTGTCAGGGCATGGGTCATTACTTAGCTCTGGGCATGACACCCACTGTATTCCAAGCGGAAATATGGGCAATACTTGCAGGTGCCTTCGCTATGAAGGACCACAAGAATAAGGTAATTAACTTTCTCACTGACAGTCAGGCAGCATGCAATGCATTACAAAATGCAGTAACAAACTCCAGACTAGTGGAGGAATGCTGTCTAAGACTAGATGAACTAGCTGTACATAACAGAGTTAACATATTTTGGATCCCTGGGCACAGTAATATTCCAGGAAATGAAAGGGCCGACAAATTGGCGAAGAAAGGAGCAGTTACTGCTTCTATTGGACCAGAACCATGGTGCGGGGTCCCCCTTCCCCTGGCTAAGGATACAATTAATAAACTAGCCAAGAGGAAGATAAAAACACGTTGGGATAGAGCCAAGATAAGGCATACAAAACTTTTCATAAAGGATCCCAACGATAATCTTTCTGATAAAATCAAGAAAGAAGCTGCTCACTCGTCGAGAACCGACCTCAAAAGTATGGTTGAAACGAATCACTGGGCACTGTAAACTCAGGAAACACATGCATCTCCTAGGCATTGAACAAGAACCTAGGTGCAGATGGTGCAAAGAGGAGGACGAAACCCCTTGGCACATCCTCTTTGAATGTATAGCACTAAGTCGAAAGAGGACATTTGACCTTGGCCCCGGTGGATACAAGGAACTTCAAGAACTGAGGTTTAAAGACTATTTAAAATTTCTCAGAAGTCTAGACCTATGTTAGGGATTTTTTTAGGACTCAAGCACAATGGGCCTTTTTAGGCCGAAGTGCATAGTAATAAGGGTCATACTTAAATAATAATAATAATAATCGAATTTCACAGAACTGGTTTATGTTTTTGTATTAGTTATAATATTTATCAACTAACACTTTCTGTACTTGCGCTTTTGGTGTTTTAGGCTTGTAATAACTACATCTTTGTGATATCAGTTTTATCTCCATTTGGAATGAAAGTCTTATTCTGTTGTTTTCAATGATTGATATGTATCTATTAAATTTTCTCTCTCTCTCTCTCTCTCATTTTTTTTATTTAAATAAATCTTGTACTTAAATAATTTTAACGGTGATATAGAGAAGTTTTAATTTCTTTAGTGTATCTTAAAATAATGTCCACACTAGGAAAAATTGTTTTGTTAAATAGAACAATGCAAATGTTAGTTATTGCGGATTCGATTATGTAAAATATTGTAACAAAGCATTAAAAGATTTTTTTTTTTTAAGAAGTGATATTTTTATTTTTTGTATATTATATTTCAACAAATCTCAATTTAGTATATTTTGTTGTATATAAATGATTATGTTTATTTTGTTAAACTTAATGCAAGTTTTGAATTTAGTTTAAAATAGATAACTGTTTATTTAAAATTTTATATTTATTGCACAAAATAGTTTTTATATGTTGTAAATAAAATATTAGAAAGACTGTAATTTGATTGTGTTGATTTGTAAGTCGTGAATTCAACGACAACCAATGAGGTGATAGAATAAAACTCTTGTGGATGCAGTTCAGAACTGTAATTAAAAAGAACATATTTACAAATTTATACCTAACTAAATAACTCCAGGTATCTTTAATAACATACCTGAATCAACACAATAGTCAATATTCAGTAATTACACTCAATACTTAATTTCTACAATAGCAGTCTATAATGTCTATTATAACCTTCGCTCACATCTGTCTCTGCAGGTTATCTCACGTCTGTCATATGACTAAGTTTGGCATCAGTATTCAAACTTACATATATAGTAAATTTATTATTATATAATAAATTATGAGGGCTTAATATATTGTATATTGTAATAAGCCATAATGACTTTTAATTGGAAATGGAGTTCATTATGTACAAATGTTTATAAATGCTTTATGTATTGTTTATGATCATACCTGAATAGGTTACATAATAAAAATATACCTAAATAGGCTTATCATCATCACAGGCACAACAACCCTATTTAGGTCTTCGCCGCATCAAGACGACGCCTCCACTCATCTCTGTCTTGTCCCAGGGTCTGCCAAGCTCTGGTATTGAGGAGCTTCTTTGCATCAGCTTCGACCTCATCTGCACATCTCAGCCGTGGCCGTCCTCTCCTTCTCCTTCCATCCGCATACCCAAAGAGCTGCTTATTGATAGATGTGTCCCCAGCCATCTTGCAACACGTCCCACCCATCATAGCCTTGAGATCCTAACAAATTGTACCCCATCTGGCTCCCGGTAAATCTGGTACAACTCTGCACTGTGTCTCTGCCTGTACTGGGCACCATCTCTTATAGGTCCAAAAATTCTTCTCAGAATTGTTTGCCAAAAACCTGCAACCTGATGGCATCTATGCGTGATAGGGCCATGTCTCTAAAGCATATGTCAGTACAGGTCTAATTAAAGATTTGTACAGAGTGATCTTAGACTTACTTTCCAGCAAATGACTTTTTAGTATTTTGGCTAGGCCAAAATAGCTCCTGTTTGCTATCGTTATTTGTCTCTGAACCTCCTGACAGGGCATATTGTATGCACACACTAGGGAACCTAGATACACAAAACTATTCATGCTTTA
Source organism: Arma custos (assembly GCA_037127475.1). NCBI lineage: Eukaryota > Metazoa > Arthropoda > Insecta > Hemiptera > Pentatomidae > Arma > Arma custos. Next base: position 42,381,070 of record CM073760.1, read on the forward strand.
AAAGGGGTATCCTTCCAACCTAAGAGTAGGTGTTGGTGGCCTTAGAGGGTATGATGATGCCACTGTACCATTCTTCAGGCATAGTCTTGGTAATCCAAATGCAATGAAGAAAGTCACGAACAACCTAAATCACTTCATTCCCACTAGCCTTTAGCAGTTCCACGGCTATCTTGTCAGATCCTGGGGCTCTATAGTTCTTCAATTATTCTATGGCGTCTGTGATTTCTCCTTCGTCTGGTAGTTCAGTCAACTCGAAGCCATTGCATAAAACAGAAGTCACATTTTCCACAGTGGGGCCCTGGGAAGTTTCCAGAATACATCTAAAGTGATTATCCCATCTGCCAAGGATGTTTTCTTTACTAGTGATTAATGAACCATTCTCTCCCCAGCAAGCATTGCTTCTTGGCTTGAATTCCTTTTGTTGGGCTTTCATGCTTCTCTAGAGGGCACTTACATCAGCTTGGCATCTAAATTCTTCAATCTCTTTAATTTTCTCTTTTACTTTTTTTCTCTTTTTACTTCTATGGATGCGTTTCTCTTCTCGCCTTCTGTCTTTGTACTCCTTAACTGCTTGTCGAGTTCTGTGCCTCATTATCATACACCTATAGGTCTGTTTTTTTTCTGTCTGCAGCTGCCTGGCATACCTAGCCAAATAGGCTTATACTTAACGGTATCAGAATTCATCGGAGGTAATCCTTTCAACATTATATTTAGCGTATAAACACAAGGTATTGTTTCATATAAAGAATAGGAATTAGAAAAATATCAAATAAGGTATAAACATACATAATTTAAATATAATTTACCTGTCAGAATGGAAAATAATGACTGCTTCATTGCCTGATGAAAGAAATGGCTCTGGCAAAACTGAATTACATAGCTTTTTTAAGACAGGACCATCAGAGGCACCATTACGAAACTATAACAAAAAATTTAGGATCAAGAATCTATTTCTTAAAAAGATTCATAAAATTTAACATAAAATACTTAATAAACAATCAAATAATCTGTAATAAATTCACCACACACCTAAAAAAGAAATAATATATGACTGAGATGGCCAATGACAACAAATCACAAACATTAAGAAATAAGTATTTCCAGATATTGCAGTAAAAATAATTTTAAAAAATGTACAAATTACTAATTTATACATTTCCTGATGAGGTGCAGTCGTAAAGATATTTTAAATGGTTAGAAACATTTTAAGTCCAATGATAGTAGCAGAATATAAATATTCAGAGTCCCTTTGGCCAATAAATCAGCATAATTATTTCTTTTACATAATTTACAAGTTAAATTACAGTAGTTTTTCATATTTATTGAACATGTTATAGGGAAGGGTAGATACATTTCCGAACTCTTATGTAAAAAGTATCTGTTCACCACTTCAATTTATTTTTTTCTAAAAGCAGCTCTTAAACAGTATGGTAAATTTGGTGATACGATATTCTATAAATTCATTATGCCATATATAATTTAAAGACTTTATTTAATATTGTCTGTTTAATATTGTCTATAAAATATATGTGACACAATGTTCTAATAACACCATTAGTTAATCCATTAAAATAAATATATAATAAACAATTACCTCTAGGTAATCAAAAGTGCAATTACGGTGGTTTTCAATATCTAAAGAAAAAAATGTAAACCTAATCCTCTTTCCCAGGGGTGCTATGACCTTCCAAACGCAATGTGCATTAAGAGGATATTTTCCCGGAGAACCAGGTGAGGATATTGTTCCATGGGAACTGGCATTCAAAGTTCCACCACATTCTGAAAAAAAAAATAATATCTAAAATATTGTTCTATAATAAAAAATGATATAAAGATAAGTGTATTTTCTTAAAATTAAATTTTCTTAAACACACATACACACACACACACACATATATATATATATATATATATATATATATATATATATATATATATACATATATATGTGTGTGTGTGTGTGTGTGTTTGCGACACTAATAATAAAAAAAAAGGAAAAGGTTTGAGAAATACACGCACCAAGAGATCGATTACAACTGACTTTATTGATAAACTAATCCTTCTTATATAGGATCTGGGAGTTGTTTATATTCTCAGTAGGGTTAAGCCCTACTATTACCTGGCTATGGCACTTAACTCCCCCCCTCCAGTTTCCAGAACACTTTTGGAAACTAAAAGAAGGACCAGTCCGGGCGAGTAGCAGAGCTGGATCCTGTACAACACTACAGCTCCCAGACACACGCAATTACATTATATACAAATACATACCATACAATTGTACAATATAACAAAAGTAAGATACAGCAACAAGGTACAATAGAACAACCAATACCAAACCCTGCTGATTGTTGTCCTCCACAACAGAAAAAAGAAGAAAAAAAAAATAGCCAACTAACAATAATAATGAAAAAAATGGTACACTTATAGAAATAAGAACACTTCCTTGTTCAGCACATTCTATCACTCCACTGGAGTAGGCGAAGGCACTCCCGATCCCAGAGGAAATTTCAGCTGTTCAATATGGACCGTCCGCCGCCTCCTGGGGTCCCCTACACTTTCGACAGTGTCTGTGTTGTGTTCCCTGATGACTACAACACGGAACGGCCCCTCATATCTCCTCGGTTCCTTACCCCTATTAGACCCAATTCTCCTGTAGATGATGGCCCCAATTTTGAGTTCCCCCGAGCAATCTCGGATTCTCGCATTTTCCCTAATAACTCTGGTTTGTTTTTCCCTCACAATTTTCCTTCGCGCTTTTTTCCACGCCTCTCGAACTCGCATGTGGTTCGCAACAATGTCACGCGCTGCGTCGTTACCTCCTACCGTACCCTCGGGATCCCGACTGGGCCCTCGAACCCCAAACAACACTTCAAACGGAGAGAACCCGTTACGGAATGAATAGAATGGTTGTAAGCCGCAACTGCTTTCCGCATTGCTACGTCCGGTGTCAACCACTGCTCGACGTGGTAGACTCTGAGGTGGTCGCTAAGCGTGCTATGCAGCCGCTCTACCCCTCATCTACCCTTCAGGTGTCCCGGAGTGTTGAAATGCCACGGGACCTCCAACTTACGCATTTCCTCGCTCAACACAGCGTTGTTAAACTCCCTCCCTTTATCGGACGTTATAGTATCGGGTACCCCGTAAAACATAAACCATGTTTATAAACCGGGGGACTGATAACACTGAGTCTGCTTCCTTGGATTGAATCAGGTGAGCCATGGCAATCTTACTGAAAACGTCGATGGTTGTTAGCCACGTAAAACCCTTCCAGGTGAACGTGTCAACTTGCAGATCTCGGAGTGGGAGATCCCCCGTTGGTGTTTCTTCTTGTATGGCCTGCGGTGGATGGCGGTCATACTTCGTAGTCATGCATACCTCACATGTCCCTATAACTTCTTGGATTGTCCGCCACATACCCGACCAATAATAGCGCCTCCTCAGCGCCTGCAGAGTCGCACTGACCCCCCGATGGTTGGTTTTGCCCACGTGGTAGGCCCCTGTCAATTCCTTCTGTCGGCCGCAATCCCTGATAGTCTCCACCATGATCCTACACCAGATGAAAAAGTGATCTGGGATTTGGTCCGTTTTCCACACCTGTCGGATTTTCTCCCATATTGCTGCGTTACCCACGTAGAGGTGGTGTGTGTGTCCCGGCTTAGAAGCGTCCTTGAGGGCTTTACAGACAAGGTCCAATCGCAGCCCTGGTTGTGACGAGTAATTCGCGACCGTCCGTAACACAGATATTCTATTGACAGCATGCCTGATGTCTTTGTTTTCCAGATTATCTGCCTCGGTTTGTCGTTAACAATTTCGTCAATTTCCTCTAATTCCCCCAGTCTCTCATCTGTAGAGCTCTCACTTTCCGACGATATCTCTTCCCCTCCCGCTTCCGTGGTAGACTGTTCCCCCTCGCCCTCTGGCGACCAATCCTGCAGAAACTGACGGATATCTCCCGATGGTCCTGCGACATCCTCTTCGATAGCATTCACCATGAGTGCCTGCGACAACCAATCGGCGACTACATTTTCCTTACCAGATTTGTAGATGACGTCCATCGAGTACTGGCTAAGCTTCTCTTTCCATCGTGCCACTCGAGCGGACGACTTTTTTAACTGGCCGACCCACTATAGCCGCCGGTGATCCGTCTGGACCCTGAATCTTCTTCCAAATAAATATGGTCTGAAGTGGTCGACCGTCCAGACAGAGTAACTCCCTCTCCAACGCGCTATATCTGGCTTCAGCATCGGACAGTCTTCTGCTCGCATATGCTATAGGCCGGTCCCCATGGTCATGTCCCTGAGATAACACCGCCCCTAAGGCGTACTCGCTGGCATCGGTAGTCACAATGAACTGCTTAGTAAAATCTGGGAACGCTAGCACCGGTTCCCCCTTCAGGTGCTCCAGACATTTCATCAAGTTGTCCTCCATAACCGGTGTGATGACCACTCGCGCTCCCTTTTTTAACAAGTTATTAATGGGTACCAGGTACTGCACCATGTCCGGAACAAATCGTCTGTAGTAATTAAGGGCCCCAGTAGTCTTCTAATGCCTTTCACGTCCCGGGGTATCGCCATCTTGGTGATCGCTTCCACCTTGGACTTATCTGGCTTAACTCCTTCCCGAGACACCGTGTGCCCTAAAAAATTGATCTCAGTCCTACCTAACACGGACTTCTCCGGAGACAGTTTCAGACCGAATTCGTGAACCCTCGTGAAGACCTGCCGAAGATGTTGCACATGTTCGTCCTCCGATTTACTGAACACGAGAAGATCATCCATATAGACATGGCAAATCCCCTCATCTATACCCCTGAGAAATTCGTCCATCAGTCGCTGGAACGTGAGGAGCGCATTCTTTAGTCCAAATGGCATTGTCGTAAACTCGTAATGTCCCTGCTCAAACGTGAAAGCTGTTTTCGCCTGATCCCGGGGATGAAGTCTGATTAGGTGATACCCCGCTTTCAAATCCAATGTGCTAAATATGACAGCACTGCTTAATCGATCCATTATATCGTCAAACCGGGGAATTGGATAGGCTTCATCCTTTGTATTTTCGTTTAACTGACGGAAGTCCACGACCACTCTATATTTCTCGTACCCTGTCTTACTCTTCTTCCTTACTGCCCACAGGAGGCTATTAAACGGGGACGAACTGTCGATGATGATTCCCTGTCGCTTTAACTCATCTAATTCTTCCCGAATATGCTGTCTCAGCGCTTGGGGATACCGCTTCTCCTTCACATACGTGGTCTTACCTTGTTTTAGCGGAATTTCATGTACCGTCCTTCCCGTGACACCTAATACCTCCCCTTCCTTATAAAAGATGTCCCGGAATTCTTTTAGTAATAGGTTCCTCCTCTCAACTACCCTAGTCACGGCCCCCACCCGAGAACCTCGCACCGCTCGGTGACCTGCGTATAACTTACCCCCTAGCGTAACGAACCATTTACCTTGTTTATTTTCCACCTTCGCGCCCACCCTCTCTAACAGGTCGCACCCAACTATGGCCTGATACTCCCTGGGTATGCTCTCTACTACGTGAACTTGCAGGCTCGCTCCCATTTTCCCCCACTCGCTCAATCCCATATCCGTCTTGCCCATCACTCTACATGGCCCTCCTAAAGTTAGCAGCCTATATCTGCATCTTCGGATCTGAAGTGCCTCCCCCTTACCACACAACTTCTCCGCTGCTTTTTTTGACAACAAGGTACTCGAGCTCCCTGTGTCTACGAGGCACTTCACTTCACTGTACGTCTTAATAATAGGCAACCAATTTTTCAGCTTACCTTCCACGTTATTGATGACGCAAGCTCGGTCGCCACTCTGCGAGCACCCTCCTTATACGGCCGTCTGTTACCGTCTCACCATTGTCGTCTGCCGCTGTCCGCGCCGCTGAACTGCCTTCTGCTGTCGACCCCAGCCGCTGCTATAGCTGCCCTCACCTCCGCTGCTTCCTGGTTTCTCCTCCGTCTCCGACGATCCGGATACACTGGTCCCCGGAACGTCTGGCCGAGTATCTCCTCTTCCGCACCTTTTGCGCATTCACCTCCATTGGCTCTCTCTGTTGGCAGTCCTTCCTGCGGTAGATATACGGGCATTGCACTACCAAATATCCGGTCTTACCGCACCCGTGGCATTTCCTCTCGCCTTTCCGAGGTCCATTCCGTGACCGCGGCTGCCAAACCTTTTTTGTAGTCGTAGCGGGTCTTTCTCTGACGAAAGCTTTCCTCCATGGAGCTGAAGGGGTTCTTGGTCGGTTTGCCGAGACCTTTGTCCACTCTGGTTCATCCACCTCCATTCTGTTAATCTCTTCCTACCGGGCTCCTATATAGACAAGATTTTGGGCGCATTCAAGAAATGTATTGTCGGCGGGGAATCCCTCCTTTTTCCAACTTGCCTCGCCAACTGCACCTTCCATACTGTGGCCAAAAACATCATAAGCCCATCTGCCTCCTCCGCTGACACGATCTCTCTCATCTTCGCATTGAGTTTCTGGTATCGCGTTAACATATGCGAACGAATTGTCCTGGTGTCTGCCGTGCCTGCGTTCTTTCGCAGAACATCTGGAAGATGTCCTCTTCAATTGTCCATCTTCCTCCTCCGTATGCCTTCTTTAGCCTCTCCTTTACTACTTCCCACGTAGTTTCTTCATCTGCTTGGATCTGGTTTAAAATACCTCTTCTGACCCTGCCAATGAGATGAGCTCTCAGGGACTCGGCGTCACGCGGGTCCACTAAATTTTCCGCTTCTTTTGCAGCTAACCTTGCTGTAAAGCGATCGCCACCCTTGATAAAATGGTTCAGCTCACCTATCTCGCCGGTGAACTCCCTCAGGCTGGCGACATCCTTCCGCAGCTCCTGAGCAGTCGCTACCTTGACCTTTATCCAGGCCAACGCATTATTGCCGTTATCTTCCACCAAATTCAGCGTAGCTGGTCTCAAAATGCTATTTCCAGTACCGTCTGGCATTATTGTTCAATAATTGTGCAACACAATAACAAAACTAGGTAAAAAAAATTCAACCTGGTTCCGATGTATACCGGCTGGTCCCGGGTTTCGGCACCAATTAACGTGTTTGGGACACTAATAATAAGAAAAAAGGAAAAGGTTTGAGAAATACACGCACCAAGAGATCAATTACAACTGACTTTATTGATAAACTAATCCTTCTTATATAGGATCTGGGAGTTGTTTATATTCTCAGTAGGATTAAGCCCTACTATTACCCGGCTATGGCACTTAACTTATATATGTATTAGTTATGATTCATTAGTTGCATTTGAGCCTTTGAGGTGGTGGGATGTTTCTTGGGTGCATTATTCATGTTTTGTTTTACTATTATTCTCTTTCTACCCTGAGGATGCCTGAATGGGCGAAATATTGGACAGATAATTTCTATTTCTGTTTTAGTTTGGAGACTTAAGGCTTTTCGTTGGAATTTTTCCACGGTCTTAACATTTATGTAAGGTCTCTTTTTTACTTTTCAATATTAATATATTTTGTGGAGTAGCCGTAGGTCCACTGGTTTCTTGATAATGATAATTTTTTTTTCTTGCATTTTTACTTTCATTTTTTCATATGGTCTTTCGTCTTAAGTTTTGTGATGTTTGCTATTATTTATTTTTCCTGTGATGCTTTTTGAAATTTGGTGAGTGTATATTGAATTTTGAATTTCTGAAGTATCTATCAGCTGTTTTTATCTAACCTTAACCAGCTTGGGTTGAGTAACCTTCCTTATGATTCATTAGTTGCATTTGAGCCTTTGAGGTGGTGGGATTTTTCTTGGGTGCATTATTCATGTTTTGTTTTACTGTTATTCTCTTTCTACCCTGAGGATGCCTGAATGGGCGAAATATTGGACAGATAATTTCTATTTCTGTTTTAGTTTGGAGACTTAAGGCTTTTCGTTGGAATTTTTCCACGGTCTTAACATTTATGTAAGGTCTCTTTTTTACTTTTCAATATTAATATATATATATATATATATATATATATATATATATATATATATATATATATATATATATATATATATATATATATATATATATATATATATACTGAGTGTCCCATTTCAAGTGGATCAAACATTTTTAACTTTTAAACGAAACAAAATTCAGAAAAACGATTCAGGTAAAAGTTGTAGTTATTCAGACCTAGTTTGAAGAAATAAAAAAACATTTTTTGATTTTTCACTTTAAGTGGTTAATATCGACCTTCGAAAAATGTAGTTTCCTCTTGACCTCCATTTATTTTTATTTTTCTGAAATGTACAATACAAAACTTGGAAAAAATGTATGTAACATTTTTCTTTCTTTCATAGGTCAAGTAGAAGAAGTATCTAAAGCTCACTACTTCAGTATGCTGTCTTCACAGAAAGTTTTTAAGTGTCCAGAAATTTTCTGAAAGATTCAAAATACCTTGATTCGTAAGTTATTTCGACTAAAAACTCTTAAATAAAGTAACTTAATGCTACATTACTTTTTCTCGTAAAGGAGGTATACTAAAGTAGTAAACTTTGAATACACTGTATAGGCTTAATATACACCTTTCGGGCGTAAAGTGAACTTAAGAAACTGTCGTAATGAATAGAATATGACAGTATGAAGACTGATATTCAAACTCGCGAACATTCAACATCTACTGACAATAATGGAATTAAGTGCTACAGAGAAAGCTCCCTCACCCCTATTGGCTATGGGGGTTGCTGGGATCAAGAGAAAGGATAAGCCACTAGATGGGATATAGAATCCATTAGTAAAGAATACAATATTTTCAATATTAATAAAAAACAAATCTAAGTTACTCACAATTAATCATAGTGTCAAAAAGCTAGAAAAAGAAAATAAGTGTATTTAATAGTAATTAGAGAAGACTATTAACAAGCATAACAGAACAATAATTATCTGACTTTTAAGTTCTTCAAGGCTGTAGAAGCTAACTTGTAGAACTTGTGTTTGAAATTACATTTGCGACTCAAAAATTGTAAAACTAGAATTACTAAATAGATTGGTAGGCCCATTCTTTTACTTTTTTTTCAACAATGTGTAAGGTATCTAATGTAATGATTATAAAATATATAAATAGATTAGAAAAAGACGAAAATTTGCATTTGGATGAACTGGAAATTGCAATAGGTTAAGTGATATATAAAGGTTATAATGTAACTTGTAAATATTATTTACAGTTAGGAGGTTCTCTTGCATGAGACGAAACCCAAAGTTTTACCTTTTGTTAAAGTTTAAAATTTGTTTTTTAAAAAAAAACCATGCAAGGCTAGGAATAGCCGATAAATATAATACTAAAATATAAAATAAAAAAAAAAATATTTTGTACCATTATAAATTAATAATTAATAGATATGAATATAAATTAAACATTAATTTGAACATCACATTTGATAAATAATTGTTAAACTGTGTTAATAAGAAAAAGTCAAAATTGCAAAAGACCGATTGAAAGATCAACGAAATACGGAAAAGAAGGGATGAAAAAGTGGTGGGAGAGCAATAAGGGAGAAAGCGGTCTTTTGAAGCAGGGGGTTGAAGAGGAAGGATGGGGAAGTGAAGAAAGGGGAACAAAGAACAAGCCTACTTGAAGAACAAAGGAAGAAGAGACATTTTGTTTACCTATATGTTAAAGTGGCACAGGTACTGTAATTTTTGTATTATGATCAAGTGCTGTGCTAAAAAGTGTGTATTAGGATATTTAACGGATATACTTAAAAGTTTAAAGGAGTTTATGTCAATTGAGTGAGTAAAACCCAAATTATGTTATTTTTATATGATATACAAATATTCGTCCATTCTAATATTTATTTTATCCTATTAAATTTTAACATATAAAATATTCTTAAATTTACTAATTATTAATTGGCATCCAAAATCAAAGTTTGACTTAAAAGTATTTGAAGTAGAGCATTTTATAGTTAGGTTTCTCAGCACAAGTAATAGTTAGTACAAGTCATAAGTAATCAGTACAAGTCATAAACCAGAAAGAAACCGAACAAATGTTTTAAATTAAAAATAAGGCAACATACTTAATCAATGGGAACAGATAAACATTCACATACATATGTGTATTACAGGCATGCACATATAACTCAGAATTTAGTACAATCTAGTCAATCAGATTTAGTCACATCAGATGGATAGAATAATTTAACATGAAACAGCAACAGATAAACAAACTTATATTACTCACGTCTAGGAACAGCTGTCCAATTAAAACTGAAGTTTATACGAAAATATGAACTTTTGGCAATAATGAACACTGCTGGATGAGTTGATATGATTGGTTTTGGAGGTTGATTCCCACAGTATTGACCAATGAGAGGAAATGAGGATGAGTCTCCATCGTATACCTGTTTGTTTATATAATTATATTCCATGAAAAAAAAAAATGTTGATACTTTAAGAAATATATAATTTTTATAGTTATAGTAAAGTATATCCTGACTGAGGTACAGGAAATATCTCGCAAGAGTTAAGTCACAAAACTTTTTAACTTCGCATTCGTTTCCTTAATATTCTCGCAAATAAATATAATCATTAGTTATAAAAAAAAATAGTTAATTAGGGAAATGTGTATGATTAGGTAATCATTTCATTAAGAAACAAAAGGTTCAACAAGTTGTTCTTGAAGTGTAGAGATGATATAACCTAAACAGCATGCGTAAGTCAGTTCTTTAATCTGTATACAGCCAATAATAGTTATAATAATAATAATAATCTTTATTTTTTTTTCCTCTTTCTTCTATGTAAAATTTTTACATGGTTTTTATATTTTTTTATATGATTTAATGGTTTTTATAATTTTTATATGATTTTTAAAAAGAAAAAAGGCCTTTCTTTGGACATAAGCCTCTCCCAATTTACCCCAGCTACGTCTGTTCCAAGCAGAACGGTGCCATAGTACTCCGATGAAGTTTTGTATGTTGTCCCGCCATCTCGTAGCTGGTCTCTCTCTTCTCCTAGTGCGGTGTATTGGATACCAATCCGTTGTTGCCTTAGCCCAATGTGTTGATTCCATTCTTGCAATGTGTCCAGTCCACTGCCATTTAAGACCAGATACTGTCTTGAGAATATCGTGGGTACCAGTCAGCTTCCGTAGTTCTGTCTTCTTTATTTTCTCCCTTCTACTTTTCCTTAACATATTTCGCTCCATTGCATGCTGAGTGGTTGCTAGGGATTTAGATATATCATTATTTAGACTCCAAGTTTGGCATCCATAAGTTAAAGAAGGAATGATGCAAGCATCAAAAACTTTTCTCTTGTGATGTATGGCCATGTTGCTTTTAAAAATATTTTTGTGTGACCAAAATTTGGACCATCCTATTTTAATCCTTCTATTCACCACTTTCTTGGATTTATCTGCAAATGATATAAATTGCCCTAGATAGATTGTTTCTTTAACCCATTGGAGTTTGCAGGTACCGAGAAATATTTCTTCTTCTTCGGCATTTGTCATCAAGACTGATTTGTTAAAATTTATCTCCAGCCCAGCTTCATTTCCTACTAGGACCAGCTCTTCAGGTCAGCTGGTGAGTGTGAAATGAGAAGTACATCATCAGCGAATCTCAGATTTGACAGTTTGTTCCCATTAATGTCTATCCCAAAATTCTCCCAGCGAAGGTTTCTGAAAACTTCTTCCAAGACCACGTTGAATAGATCAGGTGACAAAGGATCACCCTGACGAATCCCTCTTTCGATTGGAAAATCCTCTCCATTTAAGTCCAGAACTACTCTCGCTTGGCTGTTGGTGTACCAACATTGAAGAATATCCAAAATCTGTTTATTAATGCCTTTGCGTTTTAGACTGTTGATAAGAAATGAGTGCTTTACTGTATCAAATGCTTTACTGAAGTCAATAAATGCAAAATATATTGAGATTTGGTATTCATTCGATTTCTCAATGATTTGTTTGACGGCATGGAGATTATCTATTGTAGAAAAGCCCTTTCAAAAGCCAGCTTGTTCTATTGGTTGGTTCTCGTCGAAGAATCTTTTTAAGCGGGTTTTGAGAAAATCTTGGCGAAGATAAGGATCAGACTTATGGGACGGTAATTATCTAATTTTGATGGGCTACCTTTCTTAAAAATCAAAACAATGTCTGATTTTAACCACTGGTTGGGTATTTCCCTAGTATTCATAATTACATTGAACAGTTTGGTTAATATAGGAGCAATTAGTTCTGAAGCTGTGATAATTAATCCTGCAGTTATGATATCGCGCCCAGGCATTTTGTCTCTTTTGAGCTCCTTTATTATTTTTGCTATTTCCTCCTCCAGAAAATCTTCAAACACCTCGTTATTATCTCCATTTCTGCTGGTTGTTCTAAATTTGTTTGAATACTTTTCAGAATATAGCTGTTTATAGAATTTTGTAGCAGTATGGATTATTGCAGTTCTACTAGTTTGAATTTCTCCTTTTCCGTTATTAAGTTTTTAAAGCCAGTTTTTTAGGGGAGTATCAACTTCCTACCTTTTTTAAGGGATGTATTTTTTTAAATCAAATTTTCGACAATGGCCTGGTTATGTCTTTCGAGGTCAGAACGAAGTTTATATTTCACAAGTTTGCATATAAGATGGTATTCTATTTTTCTTCTTTTGACTTATTTCTTTTTTGTTTGAGATTTTCTCGTTTATTGATTAATGTCAGGGTTTCTTCAGAAGGTTTAAAGCCAACATTGGTTTTTGTCGTTTTAGAATTCAGTACTGCAATTTTAATTGCCTTTTCGAGAGTGCTGTAAGCTGTCTGAATCTTTTCAGAAAAATTTAGTTCTTCGGAAGTTAATAATTTTGATAGTTCTGCAATGAATAGTTCTTCGGTAACATTCCTTGGCATTTCGCTCGTTTTCTTTTTGGTGTAGGGACGCCTGGGTAGATAGTGGCTTTTAGGATTCTGTGATCAGACTGGAATGAAAATCGATGGGATGCTTCTATGTTTTTAAAAATAGTATGGTTCGGAGATAGAAAGTAGTCTATTTCATTACGATACAATCCATTTGGAGACAACCAGGTCCATTTCTTTCCCCTTCGCTCCTTAAAAAATGTATTGATACAATCCATTTGGAGACAACCAGGTCCATTTCTTTCCCCTTCGCTTCTTAAAAAATGTATTAATGATTTTTAATTGTTTTTCTATACTGAAATTTACCAGTCTTTCTCCTCGTTTATTCCTCGATTTCGGGTACCCATATGGACCAATGCAGTTCTCTTCTGGACAGGCCTTTCTTCCTACTTGACTGTTGAAATCCCCCATAATAATCAAATAATTCTGGTGATTGGATTTTATAGTTTAGATTGTTTCATTCAGAAGTTGATAGAAATCTTCCACTTCTTCTTCCGAAGATGCACTCGTTGGCGCATATACTTATTATATTAAAACTAGTTTCGTCCATCTTCATTTTTAATGCAGAAATTCTATCGGAGACACCTTTTATTTCCGTGATATTATCTTTAACGTCTTTTCGAATCATGAATCCCAAACCTCGATATCCACTGACCTAACCATCTTGAAAAAATAAATAACCACTTTTCCTTAGTTGAATATTTTCTCCCTTTCTTCTTACTTTAGATAATCCAAGAATTGTTATATCTGAATTAAACATCGCGTTTTCCAGTTCTATTATTCTCCAGTCGGCTAATAGACTTCTAACATTAAGTATGACTATTTCTAATTTTTGGAATTTTTTAGAATGTTGTTTTGGGAGGTTTAGTTCATATTCCCCCTTGCTGACCAAACATTCTGGGGGAAGTGAGTCCAGTTTGTTGTCCTTGTCGATGCCTTTTCTCATTAACTTTGGTTGTTCTCTCCAATTTATATGCTATTTGCAAATCTTTGGATCTTTGGAATTCGTTTTTGAAGCACCCAAGTTTTTATTACCACTCTCCTCCGATATTTTTTCTTCATGAGATTTCAAAAATGTGTCTAGGCTATTTGTCCTTTGATGATAAGGTTTCCCTTCCTTTGGTTTATGCTCTTTTTCTTTACTGACAATTCCTTCTTTTTCTTCACTTCTTTCTTTCCTTTTTCTTATGGCTTCTTGGGCCTGCAGCTCTTCTAGGGTAAACAAATTATCATTTATTAATAGTTTGTCGTATCTCAGGATAGCCTTGTTTCCTTTCTACCAGTGGGATTTCATAAACGTAAATAATTCCTTTCTAATTTCCCTGACAGCCTTTGGCATATCATCTTTGATTTTAATCATTTTAAATTCTTACAGTTTCATTAATTTAGATTTGTTTTTCATAATATCTATTTTCAAAATTATCGAGTTTAATTTCACTAATACTGGGCCATTTTTATTTTTACGGTTAATTTTCCTTATCTCCGTTATATCATAAGGTCTGAAATATGGTATGATGTAATACAATATTAAAATATCGTAGTCTTCATTTCCATTGGTTTTTCTCTCTCTAGTCCGAATATTACTATTTTTTCCTTCGAATATTATATTTTTCTCTTTCCCTATAACTCTGGATATCACTGGATAGATCCTTTATCTCACATTTTATCTTATTTAATTCCTCCTCTTGCCATCTTTTATTTTCATCCAACTTGCTCTTTAGGCCTGTTTTTAAATTTGTCTTCTATTGTTGCCATATTGGTAAAAATTGAGAGATCAAAGATTTTTGAATTTAATATTATTGAAAAATCAGAGAGGTTGCAATGTGGTTAGTGAAACTACCGTTTTCTCGTCCGATGTAAAGCTGTCAATGAAGTGGCAGTGGAGGCCAGGTGGGGGAGATGGGCAGAGCTAGACCTGGTGGGGACTATCTCTATATACTAGCACTGATCTTAAAGATAACAGAAGGATTTTACCTTAATAGTCCAGAAATTAAAATCAATTTTATAGTTTCTTCCTCCGGTCTGATTACTTCCAAAATTTACAAACCTTTCCACTAATCACTAAACTATATTGTGGTAAAACGTCAATCAATTTGGTCCACTACAACAAATTTTTTAGCTGTTAAACCTGGAGACAATGTGATACACTTTACGGACTGGCCGGAATAGTTATATACAGTCAGTAATAAAATGATTTTTGTTTTCAAGAATATTAAAAAGGAGACAAATAAAAATTGTGACTTAACTCAAAGCGAAAAACTGTGGAACTGTTATCATATATACTATACATATGTTTACATATATACAGGGTGTTTCAGGGTTAAATGACCAAACTGACGATTTGAACTAAGGACCTCAAAACAAGAAAAAAATTTCCTATGAAGGTATGTCTGCAAACGCTTTGTTTAGGAGATATTCACATCTAAAGATTTCATTGTTACAAATTATTTAGGCATAGTAAATAAACAAAACTTATTTTATTTGTTCCGACTACTTTATTTTTTAAATGTAAACCATTAGCATTCATATTAAATGTTCAAAGTGATTTCCTTGAGCATTCAAGAAAGGCTCGGCATCTTACTTCAACAGCATCAATAGCAGAACGGCACTGAAAATGCGTTATTGTTTCTGAAGACTCAATTATCCTTCTTCGTAAAGAATTAAGGTCATTCACTGGCCTTGCATAGACTTTTTGTTTAATGTCACCCCAAACTAAAAAATCCAGTGGTGTCAGGTTTGGAGAGCGAGCAGGCCAAGCCACTAGTCCTGCACGGCCAATCCATTAGGATAATTAGCATTTAGCCATTGTCGTATAACTCTTCCTTAACGTACAGGACCATCATCTAACTGAAACCACATGTTCCTTCTCAGTTGTAGTGGAATCTTCAACTAAATCGTGGTAATCACTATTAAGAAATTCCAAAAATGTGTCCGCATTGAGTCGAGGTGGTAAGAAATGGGGGCCTATTAATATTGTATATTATCCCGAACCACACATTGCACTGAAACTCGTGCTGAAAATGATGCTGACGAATTGCATGGGGATTTTCATGCAACCAGAGATGATTATTTTCCTGACAGAAGATACCTCTTCTTATGAAGGTAACTTCATCTGTCCATAAAATTTCTCCTGAAAAGTGTGGATTGTGATCAGCTTGATTTAAATACCAATCTGAAAATTTCTTCTTCGCCATAAATCTTGCGGTAATAAATTTTGTACCTGTTGATAATGATATGGGTGACGTCTATCTGCAAAGAGAGTTCTCCATACTGTAGTTGGTGTAACATTTAATCCTGCTCCAGTTCTTTGTACACTGGCAGATGGATTATCATCAAAATATTGTAATACGGTCGCACACCTTTCTCCACTTCGTGAAGGGGCTAAAATACCACCAGCATATGGTACGATAGCAAATGTGCCAGTTTCTCTAAGACGTTGAAACGTAACGTAGAGTTAAAGGTAGACTTACTATAGTCAACAACATGAAATTAGGCGGCTCAAAGAAAATGCGGTGTTGCCGCTTGTAACGAGAATGTGGGCGTGGTTTTGCTCAAAACAGCCAATATTTGACAACAATGTGCTAGCAATGTTGCCTAGTTCTTCCGGTTTCAGTTATTTGGTTTTTATCATTGGTACGCTAGTGTAGGTCGATTTGACAACACCGCATTTTCTTTGAGCCACCTAATTTCATGCTGTCAATTATAAGTAAACTTCTATTTGGAAATCACATGGAATATTCACGATGGGCAGCATTAGCATTACCATTGCAAAAACCGTACACAAACACCATATCGGTATAATCACTATTAGTATAAATGTAAGGCATAATGAGTACTCTGCGAAAGCCTCAAACAAACTGATAAATGTTATTGATAGTTCTATTCTTATTATTATTTGTTATTGATGTTCTATTCCAAACATTATTAATCCTAAAGTCCATAGTTTATGTACGGTAAGGGAGACAAGGTCATATTAGTATTCTATCAAAATTTATCTCCTAAACAAAGTATTTGCAAACATACCTTCGTACGAAATATTTTTTTTCTTGTTTTAAAGTCCTTAGTTCATATTTTCAGTTTAGTCACTGCTGCTGTTGAAGAAAGATGCCGAGCCTGTCTGAATGCTCAAGGAAATCACTTTGAACATTTAATATGAATGTTAATGGTTTACATTTAATAAATTTTAAAGTTTTATTTATTTAATATGCCTAAATAATTCGAAACAATGAAATCTTTAGATATGAATATCTCCTAAACAAAGCGTTCGCGGACATATCGTCATAGGAAATTTTTTTCTTGTTTTGAGGTCCTTAGTTCAAATTTTCAGTTTGGCCATTTAACCCTGAAACACCCTGTATATATGTTTATATATATATATATATATATATATATATATATATATATATATATATATATATATATATATAAACTAAAAAAAAAAACATTTTTGGAAGTCATATCAACACAATTATTTATAAAGTAATAATAAAAGAACTCACTTCAACAAAGCTGCCATAACAGGAACGTGGGTTTGGGAACCTTCCAATATTCATCCGGGTAAAAGTGATGTTTAATACTTGCTTCCGATTTTGAGAATAAATGGTCCAAGAACAAACCTGTGGTTGACCATTAAAGAGTGGGCTACGTTGGGGCACCCTTGATTGGCCTGACGGAGGATAAGTTAAATTACCAGAAGCCAGAAAGAATCTCCCAACACAACCTGAAATAATAATGACACGAGACATATATAAATAAGGAAAAATAAGGAATATATAAATAAGGATAAATAAGGAAAAAACGGTTAGAACAGCTGTCAAAGAAAATTCTCAAATAGTTACAAACTATTTATCATTTCTATAACTATATTTTCATGTTTTATAATTTTTTTAATCTTAATAATGCGAAGTTCATTTTGTATTTGGCGCGCTTAGTACTGCACATGTACGGGCTCAGTCTCAGAGAGTGCAGTAGACTGATCAGTTTACTGGAGAAAAAAGGAATCCTCGATGTGGTGAAGATCGAAGAAATCCCGGAGGGGGATAAGGCAGCTAATACACGTGATGCCTAGGCCTGGTCTGTAATCATAGCGTGTGTCACAGACAAGCACATTGAAAATATGTAGAATGCGAAGACATCAATGTCAAATGATAAAATCTCTACAGAACGTATTGCAACAGAAGATTGTTTTGTTGAAACTCTATTTGCGATGTAAATTGGTGCAACTGAAGTGTAACGAAACCGTGGGAATTCAAGAACACTTTGTGAAATTTGCTGAAAATATCTCAGAGTTGGAGGCAGCTGGTGCTAAGATGGAAGAGGATGATAAAGCCTTTTATCTACTGTTATCGATGCCCTCGAAATTCAACACCATAATAACAGTTTTGGAGACGACAGATCAAATGATAACCCTCGAGTTGGTCAAGAGCAAGCTGTTGGAGATTTCCTGCCCAAAGGGGGTAATTTCCCGCCAAGAGGAGGTAATTACCCGCCAAGAGGAGGTAGTTACCCACCAAGAGGTATCTATCACAAATGAGGCGTGGTAATTTGGATGAGACAACAATGGAAGGTATGGACGTGTCATTTATTGCATTGTCTACAGAAGCAGTGAAAAGAAAAATATATAAGAGTGACTGTGTTAATTTTATTCTAGACAGTGGAGCAAGTTACAACCTACTTTGAGGTGATATGATTAAGTTTATGTCTCAAGTTAAAAATATAGAACCAGTCCCGATATAAAGGTATACTGTGGTAAAACGGACATGAAATTTAATATAAATGGACTTACAGTGGATAACCTTTCATATAACCGAAAAAATTAACAAAGCAGGATATGATGTTATATTTATGAATAAAGTCGCAAAAATAATGACAAAACCAGAACCAGTGACCAGTGAAGAGTGCGAAAATATGTTTGTGTTAAAACTTAACCAAGAAACAAAGATTTGTTTTCTTACAGAAAAGCCCAGTGATCTGTGGCATCTCAGATTAGGGCATTTCAATAGACGAGGTCTTCAACTTTTAAATTTCCCCTACTTGGACAAAATATGATTCATGCCAAAGGGAAAGGCAGAGAGAAAACCTTTCAGCAGAAAAGATTACCCCAGATCCACACGAATTGGTGAGTTAATTTATACTATCATTTGGGGAACTGTAAATGAAAATACATCAGATGGCGGAAGGTACTATTGTCAATATTGGACGACTTTTCGCATTTTACCACTATCTATTTGCTCAAAGAGAAATCTGCTGTGTGTTGATCTCTGGGCGTGTTAGTCAATCAGGTTACAGTTTTATATAAGCTTCGCCTGTGTGGTGTGTTGATAAAAAATTGGCTATGTCCTTCCCCAGGCTTGAGATTATCCATATCAAATTTCACCACAAACGGATCAGGACAGCCGTGAAACATACATTGACACTGATTAACAAACGGGACAGACAGAAGTTACTTTCGCTTACTGTTGTTTGGGCCAGTACTGCAGCCTATCAACTTAACCGGTCTCCAACAGTGGCATTGAATGGTCAAACCTCTGCAGAGACATACTATGGAAAGAACAATTTGTCAAAGTTGAGAGTTTATGGTTCTAAAGTGTGGTATGTGCAATTATCGAAGAGAAATAAATTGGAACCGAGAGGAAGGGAAGATGGTAGGATACGCTGGAGCTGGATATCGAATTTGGAAATTGGACCCAGAGATAAATAAAATAATTATTTCGCGAGATGTGAAATGTGATGAGTCACAAATTAAATTTTTGAACACAAATCCCCAAACATCCGTTTATGTTCTGTGTAGTAGAGAAGAAGATTTTGGAACAACAGGAAATGACAGTGAAAAAGAATCAACCTGGGAAGAAGAGAAGAATTAAAAAGAACCAGAAGATTTTGACAAAGTTTCCTCATCGGATAGTGATTTTTACGGATTTGAAGAAGACGAGGAGGAACCGATCAATGAAGATAGACCTAAAAGAAAAGGTACCGAGCTATGTAGATGATTTTCACATATATTCTGCTTACTGTCTTCTTACAGAGAATTGTTAGTTACCTTAAAGGAACGATCACCTATAAGCTGGTGTACAAAAGGGATCCACAGAAACGACACATTATAGAGACGTATGCTGATGCTGGTTGGGGTGGAGACAGCACTGATCGAAAAAGCACCAGTGGAATTACCAGCTATCATTGTGGAAATCTAATTTCATGGGCTTCGAACAAGCGGCCTTATGTGGCGTTAAGTACAGCCAAAGCGGAATATGTTGCTGGAGTGTTAGCCGCTACGGAGCTTCTCTATCTTAAGGAACTTCTAAAAGAATTTATTACGAATAGTGACTTGAAGAACAGGTTTACTTTTTCTTTGTTAGTGGAAAATCAGGGAGCAATCCATATGATAATAAAATTATGGAAATACTAAACATTCTAAACATTAGATTTAAAATTTCACCTTCTTTAAGACATTTTTGCTACGTCACTTATTGATATAGATTATGTACATTCCATAGGCAATAATGCTGATATATTTACTAAACCTTTAGGGAGAACTAAATTTTTTTACTTCAGAGAAGCTTCGTGTATATTTAAGGATTGATTTTGCTATTTTTGTTTTATGTATTCTTTTTATTGCAATTTCAGGTTTTTATTTACTTTATTCGTATTTTGTTTACGTTCTTTATTGTATTAATATATGTATATATAAGTGTAGACATTATCTATATTAGGAACTTGAAATTGAGAGGGGGTGTGAAGTTCATTTTGTATTTGGCACGCTTAGTACTGCCCATGTACGGGGGCTCAGTCTCAGAGAGGTGTAGTGGGAAGGGAATGAGAGAGTCGGTCCGCAAGTTTAATGTCAGTCTTTAGAATAAATGTTTAACTGGAGCCTTTATGTATCATTTCGCTTCCCAAAAACATTAAAAAATAATCTAATCAAAGGATCTAATATTTTTATTAATTATCGCTTATTTTATTACACTTTCTGTAGTGTACATCTAACTATATTTATAAATCTTAATTGAATTTATTGTCTGAATTTCATTGCTAAGCAGAAGAGCCCCTCATAGATGATTGATGTGGGGATGGTTAATGAATGGGCAATCCTTGGAAGCCCCTCCCAGCTAGTTCAAATGGACTCAATGCCTGACAACGACAGTGGCCTTTGGACTTGCCTAAGAATGCAACCAAGGTTTGATTACCCTACCCACATAATTGTTGGTTCATATAATGCCATTAGTAGTTACAGATTTTTCTGAAGTAAAGGCTTAACGTCCAAATTCAAAATAATGCCCTATAGATGTCATGGTGTTTAGGGGGGATTTATGATGCAAGTTGAAAAACAGAGATTGAGGAGTAGAAACATGGAATTCTAGTTTTCTGAAGTAAAGGCTTAGTGTTCAAATTCAAAATAATACCCTGTAGATGTCACGATGTTTAGGGGGATTTGTGGTGCAAGTTGAAAAACAGAGATTGAGGAGTAGAAACATGGAATTCTAGAAGTTGGAATACAACTGGTGGATTAAAACTGGTAACCAACAATGTCAAGGGATACAATTTAGATGTCATGGCACAGTAAGAGGTTCACTGGCCAGGGGAATTGGTTTCATTAACAAAGGGAAGTGGCCTTTAAGATGAGGACTCAGTAACTATTGTTTAGTTACTGGTATTTTAATTAAGAATAGATTACAGTCCACATAGAGGGACATGTAGAGAGGAAATTGGTGGCTGTATCTCAAGGGCATTGGCTTAGAATCGTGCCGATAAACACACAATCATCTACTGCAGTTAGTGATAATAAAATTAAAAATGAATTTTAGTTTTAACTGTTCTGTAAAATTAAATTATTAAATTTAGTGATGAGGATGGACATTCTAACTCAGAACTTTCTACCAATTTTAGTGTCAAAATTGACAATTTAAGATAGCATAAACCCTATAACCGCTGTTTTACAGACGGCTCTCTTACAGCCACAGTGCTGGTGCTGGGTTCTGGAGCCAGTTACAAGCCAAAGGATGGTACATTGATCTCCTTAAGCAAGCACACTTCTGTATTTCAATCTGATTCACTTAGCCAGAACGCTAATATTGGAACGACTGAAAGACAAAAGGATTGCACTTTTTAGTGTCAAGCCCCCCTGGGCAGCCTTTCCACCAAGCTATTAAGTATTATGAACTGCAAAGCCGCACTCAACCAACACACTAGTGAGGCATAACAGTGTTGAATGGATATCTGGGCAACCAGGCAGAATCAGCCTGAACCCTCAGCTATTCCAAGCATTCCAAGCAATTTCCCAATGACCCATGCGCGAGAAGGAGCCAAATGCCTCTTTCTAAACTTGGACAGGGACCCACTTAGGAAAATCACTGGGGTATTCACAGGCCACTGCAGACTTAAACCCACCTGTTTAAACTTGGAATGGTGATTATTTCAAAGTGTCTTTTTTGCCTCTGATCTAGTCAATCCTACTAGTATTCTCTAATTCGTAGGTTCTTCCAAGATCATGCTATAAGGCATCCCCAAATAAGGCATACAATAAACCTTTTTGGTCATGGTGCATCTCATACCACTTAAAAAAAAATTTTTCATTTTAATTTCTAGCCCTCTAATAAAATAGAGCCAAAAAACTCAAAAAGAAACACTAAAATCTATTATAATGCAATTGGAAAAACCACAATGCAAAGCATTATGTTTCCAAGTGTGTGTTTTTTACTGGAGAAATTTGGAAACATAAGGCTTTGCATTGGGGTTTTTCCAATTGCATTACTCTAACCCTTTACTTCAATAGATCGAGTCTTCATATCTATTTAAAGATAAAGGATATATGTACATTAAAAAAAATATATTATAATGGGGTGTAAAAAATTGGCCGTTTTCTAACTATATATTTGTATTATTATTAAAAGCATTATCTTGTTGGAATAAAACTCCTTTTCGGTTGATCAAAGCAAGATAACGCTCTGACAACTTGGCGTACAATCTTTCCAGTTGTTCGCAGTAGATTTCAGAATTCACCAGGAACAAAATCGTGAAGAATAACACCTTAAAAATTCCAAAAAATGCAAAGTATGAATTTTTTTCATATTGCTCCCATGCAGCAATCGGAAAAGCTGTTTGACCGTTTGGATTTTGCCAGTAAACCCACTTTTCATCACAGGTGACAACCTCCTGGTAAAATCTCATATCAGAAGGGTTTTTCAATAAATGTTCACAAATTTCTAAACTCTTTGCTGATTGCTGAGGAGTGAGTTTGTGAGGGACCAGTCTACAGCACTTTTTCACCTTCCCAATAGATCATAGATGGTGAATAACAGTACCTTTCGACACACAACACTCAATTTGAAAAAAACAGTTATTTTTTTATACACCCAATTATTTATTTAAAAATAGATATAGACATGAGTAAATTTACTGTATTACTTGAACCATCTATTTCTCTATTCTTTTAACATCCTTTTGGTGACGTTTAATTTCTCCTTAATTCCATTGTACATTCTTCAATATTGATTCTTTGATGTAAATATCTGCTTTTCTTGACTGTTATAAATAATTTTTACTTTTTGTTCTGGAGAGTCTATTCTTTTCACTTCCTTTTGGCGACATTTTGAACAACTCGAGACGTTGATATATATATTAAGATATAAATATTAACATGATATTATCCCAATATCAACTATTCAAAGTTTTGTGGAATTTTAAACTATCACAGGCTTAATATATTTTAATTGTCTTATAAGCTAAAGTAAAAAGTTTATGCATTGGTTTGGCTTCAAATTAATTCAGGAAATAGAGATAACTTAATTTAATGTACTGCTTAAATCATGCATTGAAATATGATAACAATCATGCAAAAGATGAATAAGCAACACACCTTCAATTTGCTGAGCACAGGTCGGACCTGCATATCCTCTGGCACACAAACATCGATAATGTTCATGTAAGAAAGTTTTAATTCTTTGACAAGTAGCACCATTTTTACATGGGGAAGGACTGCAAGGATCTACAGAAATAGAGCAATTGGGTCCTGAAAATTAAAAAGAAACATTGAATAAGCACAAAAAGCATAATCAAGAAGAAAATGATTCTGAGACTATTTCCTCCTAAAATAATAATAATGAATCAATCTCACAATCATACAGCTACGTAGAAAAGTAAATAAAGAAAAAAAACAGGCATTAACTAAGAAATTTAATAGAAGAGTTTAAAATGGTCGGGGGTGTAGTCAATAAATCACACAAAATAAGTTAAGCTTATTTTATATGTGCCTAAAGTATTAGGCCATCATCAAGACTGAGAATAAAAAAAAACAAACAGAAAAACTATATTTAAAAAAACTGTTTTCTTATAAAATATTTAAAAAATTATATCATATAAAAATAAAATAAATTATAAAAACTGTTTTCTTTTGTTCTCAGCCCTGAAGATAGCCTAAAACTTAGACCCATTAAAATAAGTTAAACTTATTTTGTAAGTTTAACTTATTTCAAGGGGGTGCAATCAATAAATGCGTATTGACCTTTCCCCTAATTGATTTAATAATTATAAAATATGTCCGTGGACCTTTAGGAGGAGAAAATAAAGTCAATTACAAACAAAGTTCACAATGGAAACCCCAAATAAAATTATATTCTTCAAATACATATATACATAAAATAGTATAACATGCAATTCTTCTTATATCTAATACAATTATTCAATTATTACTAATAAAAGCCTGGTTTGAGAGAAGCGGGGAAGCGGAGCAGTGAGATCAGTGTCTAGTCAGAGAATTCTTGAGAGAATGTCTTAGTTAACGCAGACGGAGGTGCGCTTATCACTAACCCCACCCTCAACATTTCATCTCCCACTCTATTTTATTAGACAATAGTAAACATTTAAAGGAGTTTTAGACGAAGCCAAAATTGACCTATAGGATAATTATTCATACAGTCGAATACAAACTCATAAATACGTTCCTACATTCTTATCTTTCTATGGTACATAGGTGAACGGAACATACAATACAACTTATATAAACAATAGTCGAATTACTTCAAGACATACTTAAACTCTATACATTAAAATAATACATACTAATCAATTCATATAATTATACTTATCAATACTCATACATTTAATCAATTCATATTATTAAACTAATCAATACTCATACATTTAATATTATCTTTATTTTTTAAAGAGAAAAGATAGGCCCTCGACCGGGATTTGAACCCGGAACCTTTGTCTCACCGTGACATCGCTCTGCCAATTGAGCTATCCAAGGCACTTCCCGGTCGAGGACAAACCTTCTCTCTTTTAGATCCTAAAGTCCCAGTGTGCTCCCGCCATTTTTGCGATGAATACACTAGAACGAAGTTCTTTGAACATTAATTTTAATTTAGGATCTTATTGACTTTCGTCATATTATTATTTATAATTTTTTATAATTATTGGTAATTTTTTATGAGTTATAAATATTTTTATTTTTTAAACAGAAAAGATAGGCCCTCGACCGGGATTTGAACCCGGAACCTTTGTCTCACCGTGACATCGCTCTGCCAATTGAGCTATCCAAGGCACTTCCCGGTCGAGGACCTATGTTCATGTATGTCCGGGTTCAAATCCCGGTCAAGGGCCTATCTTTTCTCTTTAAAAAATAAAAATATTTATAACTCATAAAAAATGACCAATAATTATAAAAAATTATAAATAATAATATGACAAAAGCCAATAAGATCCTAAATTAAAATTAATGTTCAAAGAACTTCGTTCTAGTGTATTCATCGCAAAAATGGCGGGAGCACACTGGGGCTTTAGGATCTAAAAGAGAGAAGGTTTGTCCTCGACCGGGAAGTGCCTTGGATAGCTCAATTGGCAGAGCGATGTCACGGTGAGACAAAGGTTCCGGGTTCAAATCCCGGTCGAGGGCCTATCTTTTCTCTTTAAAAAATAAAAATATTTATAACTCATAAAAAATGACCAATAATTATAAAAAATTATTTAATATTATCATTATACATTTAAATAATACATATAATATATGTATATGCGGATCACTAATCATTTAAATAATTTCTAATCATACATTAAATACATTTCAGTCACATATAATATATGTGGTCACCACAAATGTGTAATTTGTTTATATATGAAATTACACATTTATTGCCTACACCCCCTGACCACTTTACACTTTTCTAAGATATATCCAGTCAACAGTTTCCACATCAAGAAATTTAATAAATTTTATAATTTTTATATCTCTCTATTTTATAAAAAAGTTTTTAGTGATCACTAAGTAATATTTTAATTTAAATTTGTAAAGAGGGGTGGACCATTAAGGAGACACCACAGATTTCCTCAAAACTATAATACAAGGTATAAATAATGTAACTAAGTAATAATTATTATTTCAATTAAATTATTGATATTTTGTATGTCATCATATGTTTTGATTAATAAATAAACTACTTGAAAATATAATTATAATTTTTATATTAAACTAGCTTTTGCCCACCTTGATTTTGAATAAAAATCTAAGTTGAGTTTAAAGGGAGAGTGAATTAACTAACTACCTACTCCAACTTAAATTAAATTTGTACTCCATATTATTCACAAAGACTTAAAGCATTTTGAATTCAGCCAGCCTACCAATTCTTATCACTTCGTTGTTCGATTTTAATAAAATGTTCTAAATATTAAATGCCATAATTACAGAACTTTTGATGTATTTTCGATTGAAATCCACTATGTAATATACAAAACTGTAATCTCTTGAATTGAAATGTATACTCAGATGGTATTAAAGGTATCCGTGGGATAAAAACAGTTTCTCCTCGACCACATCCCATAATTACAGTAGCTTCTATATTTTTATGCAATTTTGTGAGTCAGGACAAACTCTTTTATATATAAAGATATATGTACTTTCAATAGTGAAAATATCAACTTGATTCTCTAGTATTAGCAATTTTTAAACGAAAAATGTAGGTAAATCTAAAATTTTGTCACTCGCGATAAAAGTGAAGTAAGTCGCATATCGCATATAATTATTGTTCGGAGTGTCAATATATTTGAAAGCAATACTAATGTTAATAATAAATTTACTAATCTGAAATTGAATTAATTCAGACAGTAATTTATTAAGTAATTCAAAAAACAACACAGTTACTCCAAAGTTTTGAGTTTATTCTTCTGTCAGTCAGCTCTCTTGACTACCTATTTAAAACTTTTTTATATGTTAGTGCACATGCCTCTAACATACATTCAAAGACAAACCTCACCCTTTCTTCCATACTTGTGAGAGTCTAGCTCTCTGATCCTTAAATAACTTGGTTTACGCCACTGGATATCATTATTTCTCCCATTATAAATCTTTTATTCACTTTAAATCAATCCACCAATTTTTACCTATTCCCAGAAGAGGATAACATTCACTCACTCACTAACCAGCTCTATAAAGTGCCCTTTTTAGGGGGCAACTGGTATTCAGCCAAATAATCATCTTTCTGCACTAAAAAACATAAACTTCACTATCATTTGTTTAGAAACAGTTAAGACTCTGCAAAGTAGTGGTGCAGGTATTTTTTTTTCAGTTTGTAATTCACACAAATCGTTAATGTCACATAATCCAAAAGTCTACCTCTTTAATGAATATATTTAAATTAATGAATAAGTAATTTGAAGAATAAATCATGATAAAATTGTTATGAAACCAGTCAAGTAAGAACCACAAAAATGATAGTCAGCTGCGATAAAAATACCATTATGATTACAATAAGCTTAAATATATTATATATAATAATGCAATAAAAAAGGCATACCAGCATAAGCAGAGCGACATATACAAATGTAGGTTCCAGATGGCTTGGGTACACATGAACCTCCATTTTTACAGGGGTTCTTGGAACAAACTGAAGTATTATTTTTACCTGTAATTTCAGGTACACCAGGTACACAGCCATTTTGACCGATTCCAGATCCAACATAACCCGAAGGACATATGCACTGCACATAGTTCAATGCTGCAAAAATATTCATTAAAACATTATTTAAAACACTTAATAGATAATATTTGTTTACAAATGACAAAAATTTAGAAAGGTAAACACAATCCAAAAGAGGTTTAAAACAATGAATGCAAAGAAGTTTAGGTCAATAAATTTCAGTACTTGTAGCGGATTTAACTATGTCTATACTTAACTATATAGAGAAAAACTAATCCATCAATTTTAAAAGGAATAGAAAATATTTAAATAAACGTATCTGCTGAAATCATTAAATAGATATATTCTGTAGAATCAATTAAAATTAAGAGAACAGACCAGTTTTAGATCTCGGAAAGGTCGAAGAATATGATAACAGTCATCTTCGGAATGTCTTCTTTGGCCACCAGAATTTGGTAATGTGTATGGTTGAGGTCCAACGCCATGAAGATCTTACCGACTTCCAAGTCAGAGACTTTTATCATCTGCAAGAACTTTTTCCTGAGAAATGGAATTTGAATGGGTATTCCCTTGGTCGCATACAGGCTGAAGTCCTGAAAAGGCTAGAGTTGCTTGCATACCCTTCTTTAGCTCACAGACCCACTAAGTGCTGAGTATTTTTTCTGGGACCTTTAAATGTTTCAACCACTTCCATAAAATCTTCATAGTTTTTCTGCAGTCTCCCTTAATGTACTTTTTATTACTCACCAGTTATCATCCATTTCCTCACTATTGTTTCCATGTTATAACTTGTAATCTTCTCCCTGTGTTCTCCAGCTTTCTTAGTTAACTTCTGCTCATAGTGTACCTTAATTAGGAAATGATAGGATTCAACAGCTGAATAACTTCTCACACCCGAGATCTCCAAGTCATGAGAACATGGATAATTGATTCTTTACCTTCCCATCAGGTGGATATATCCTTTTGTGGAAGCTCTTTATTATCATAAATTTTTCAATGATGAAATTGATAACTCTCAGCCCATTGTAATTTGACATATCATGTTCAGCATGCAATCCAATAGTGGGCCTAAGGGCCATGTCTTTACTAACCTTGGTATTCATATCTCCATTACATCATGTCTCAATAATATCATTCCTAGGTAGTGTATCATATTCCCTGAAGAGCTCATCGTACAAATTTTCCTTGTCTTCATCTTCACTATATTCTATTGAAGTATGTACACTTATTATAGATGTATTAAAAAACTTACCTTTTAAATGGATCACACATGGTCTTTCATAAATATTTTAAAGTGCTACAGTAAATACTACAGACTCTTTGTTATCATGAAACCTGAGCCAAGATAGTTCCGTTTGTATCCACTATTCATTATTGTATTCTTACTTAGGTACATTATCTGTGTTGTTGTTTTTTTTATTTAAAAAACTTGAGAAATAAATGTATAAAAAGATGCATAACTCACCTGAACTGAATAAACATCTCGCATTTGGATGACAACCTCCATTATTGACTTGACAAAGCCCTCCAACTTGAGTACAAGTGGTGCCATCTCCACTATACCCTGGTGGGCATGGTCCACAAATCCTACCACCCTATTAACAGGTTAAAAAATATGAAGTAAGGATTTGATTTAAAAAACTAATTTAAATTTAGATTTAAACATTTTTAAATTTTTACAAGGTTTTACTTTAATTTTAATTTTTATTTAATTTTGACTTACTGCTACTAGGTAAATAAAATCTGGTCAAAATTTCATCTTACCATCTCAGAAATCCTCCAAATTAGAAAAAAAAACTACTAAAAATACCTAAAAAATAAAAGATCAACTAAATCCGAAGCAACGATACCATACTGAACAAAATACACATGGTTTTATTAAGTATTTTTTTCTTGGTACTTGGCAATTGCCAGGTGTCCCTCTGCTGTCACCAACCGATTTCTCACATTGAGTTTTTTGGCACCATTTTCCACATAAGACCCCCATCAAAGTTTAGATCTTTTGGCATATTTCTTTCAAAAAAGAATCTCAAACAAAAGCTATTTTGAAACCATGTCATCCTGGCCTTGTCCCAAGCTGATCAGAATCCATCCACTTTTCTGAAGTTTACTTCAAACTTTTCAGATCAACCGTGCACCTCTGTGTAGCTATTGACAAATGATGCTATACATTTTGTATTTTTCTCACTGACAGCCGAATTCATTTCTTTACAGCATCTTAAGTTCCAGAAATAACTTTTACCTTTATTAAATTCTTTATAACTTGATTACAATACATCTCCCAAAATGAACTAGATTTTCATTTCAAAGGTAACGTAATTATTCCAAAATATATATATATATATATATATATATATATATATATATATCCTTCTTGACTTTTCTAAAGGTTTTGGACCATTCTATCCTTTTCAGAAAACTCAAATCATTGTCCTTTTCTAACAGTTCTATCCGATAGTTCCAATCTAGCCATTCTGATAGATCTCGAGCAGTTTCCATACCTAGTCAACCCCTTTCCACTTTCCTCACTCTGTCCTCAGGTGTGGCACAGGGCACAAGCATCTCTCCTCTTCTTTTCAACTGCTATATCAATGATCTTCCTAAATCTGTTCACCACTGTTCCTACTATCTATATGCTGATGACTTGCCAGTATTCAGGAAGACCTAGATTGGATCAATGCCTGGGCAAAGCTAAAAAAACTGGAATTGAACACAATAAAAGCTCAGACCATTGCTTTAGGTTCCAATTCCCTCCTTACATCCAGCCACACCCTCCCAACATTAATCCTAAACGATCACCCTATCATGTTCAGCTCCTCTGTGAAAAACCTAGACATTACCATCGACCAAAACCTTTCTTGGAAATCCCACATCGCCCAGATATCCTGATGGTCAATAAGTTCCCTGAAGTTATTCCATCGTTCTCGACATCTCCTTACACAATCTTCCCGTAAGCTTCTCTCATCTTCCCCCACTTTGACTATTGTAGCGTGGTATATGGGCTTTTCTAAAATGCTCGAAGACAGTCTAAAGGGAATAATGAAATGCTTTCTAAGATTTGTGCTTGGTACTCCGAGGCGATTGCGCGTATCCCACCGTTATGATGAGTTAAAGTTGCTCTTCCCTCCCTTCCGAAGACAATATTTCCTCTGTTCATTCTTATACCAATTCATTTACTCTCAACACCCTTCATATATCTACAGTCTCCTCCAATTCAAATCCTCAGTTCAACACCATAATACAAGATCCCGCCTTTCCAATCTCTATATATGTTCCCACAGAAGTAAGGCATTCTATCATTTCTTTCTCGCCCGCTCTACCACAGTGTGAAACTCGATCCCTCCTAACATCCTTCATAGTCTCTCGCTATCGTCATTTAAATCCTTGCTTTTCCAACATCTCCTAGCTTCCCAAAAAGATGCGCGGTAAGCAGGTTAGTCATTTGCTTAAAATGCAATGTATTGAACAATTCATTGTGTTATTTAGTGGTTTTAATATTGTTTTTTAAGATGTACAAAATGTTAAGAAATTATTGTATGCTAGCTCATGCATTTTACAAAAGTTATGGATTTATCTATTCTCTTTAATTGCTTAATATCTAGTCAAGATTCGTACTGTTTAATTATCTATTATTATTTTTTGTTTAAATAATTCTTTTTAAATTATTTAATGTTTTGTCCATATGTTCTTTTTCCGGGATGGACCGTGTGGTGTTGGTTTTGTTTGCCAAGCTTTCGCTCATTGTGTTGTGAGCTTCCTCAGGGCTAGTCAGTAAATGAAGAGCGGATGGTGGAGTCAGGGTGTATATAACTTATGGGTGGGGGGGGGTCTCGGTCGAAGTCTGACTTCCCATTGGCTCGCTTGTGTCGATAGCAAAAACTGGTATCCTGCCATAAAACAAAAGACCAACACATCAATCTACCATCCAAACACATACGACAATACCGAACAGACACGAACCCACCTGAACACAACACAGCCCATGGACTCGAAACAAGCAAGCCAATGGGAAGGCAGACTTCGACCGAGACCCCCCCCACCCCTAAGGTATATACACCCTGACTCCACCATCCGCTCTTCATTTACTGACTAGCCCTGAAGAAGCTCACAACACGATGAGCGAAAGCTTGGCAAACAAAACCAACAACACACGGTCCATCACGGAAAAAGAACATATGGACAATACCGCAGACCGTGAAAGTCTACAACTGAATATTTAATGTTTGTTTGCCTTCTGGTCAGATAAATATGTTTCTTTTTCTGTTCATATTTATTATTCTAAAGGGACTTAGTCCCAGAATAAAGTAACTTTTCTATTCTATTCTATTCCAATTTTTATTTTGTAATGTCACACTAAGCGTTTATGAAATTTGTGTGAGGGGATGAATCAGATAATTTCAATTGTATTTTATGTATCAAACATTTAACTTTCTGATTGTCACTAATTATACTTAGATCGTCAATCCATTTAAGTTGGTTCTGATCTACTAATCTGTAAAAAAATTAATCAGGATTCAACTGTTGATTTTTGTTTTCCCTTCATTACAACTAACCCAGCCACTGTGTAAAAAATAAATAAATAGGAATTACATGTTTTTTCACATGACCTTTAGATTCCTTCAAGAAACATTCTCGTGATATAAGGTCATTGAATAAAATATATTTTTAAACTGAAAATTAAACAGGTTTATGTTAAATTGGGGATATTTTACTACAACTATCTTATGATAGAATAAAAAATAAAAATCCCTA
Organism: Arma custos; assembly: GCA_037127475.1. NCBI lineage: Eukaryota > Metazoa > Arthropoda > Insecta > Hemiptera > Pentatomidae > Arma > Arma custos. Next base: position 42,413,577 of record CM073760.1, read on the forward strand.
AATACAATGGAAATTTTTTCTGACTTAAAGAAACATTCGTGCCAATGTTGAAGAAAATCGATTGCGTTTGATCATAATAATATAAAAAAAACACAGATACAATGCAAAATGATAAGTTATATTTATTAACAGAACCTCACATTAGCTCCATCAATAAACATCATACTCAAAATAAAAAATATAGCAATCTAATTGTAATCAATTACCTATGAATAAAAAAAGAATGAATTATTTGTTAATCTTATACCCTTGTATTTGTACACTGAACAAAAGGACTTGTGCTGCAACCACCATTGTTGATTTGGCATTCATCAATATCAGCACATTGGTAGCCATTTCCAGTATATCCTAAGATAACAAATAGATGAATTTAATTTCCATACACAAGAGAAAATAACCATAAATATATTTCAATGGATGGATAAAAACATTTCTTCTTGGCTATAGGCAATCTTCCCATTCAAAAATTTAGAACCACTATTTCCACTTCTATAACTATTTCAGTGATACTAGTCAAACTTCTTCTAAAGTGGGAAAAACCTTTTTATGGCTTTCATGAAATTGGCAATCATATTTTTATTTAAAATGTCTAGCCATTGACAAATGATTTATTTAATTGACGGAATTTAAAAAATGAATACTTGATGAGTAAAGCAAAAGTGACCTTATGGAAAAATCTTGAAAATTCAAGAATTGATTTTTTTACTTAGTTCAGTTCACTATCTACTACTACCTACAGATAAATAAGTATTTGATACATTTGCCAATTTGTAAACATACTGCCAAGTATAAGCACCCAGCCTATCTGAATATTTCTGTTTTTAGTCAAAAATGAAATGAAAAAGTGGCTTGGGCCATTGTCACATTCATGTTAGAGATCGATCAACTTAAAGACCTTATCAAACAATTAATAGACTAAAAACAATTAGAATTTTTTAAATATATGATTCCAGAGACCACTAGATAAAGGTAATTTAGTTCATGTAATACTGATACATTTTATCTGAGAATTAATTCAAACTAAAGAAATTAAATTCATAAATCACATGGCACAAAATTCTAAAAAAAATATTTGACAGTAATACTATACATAAATAAAGATAGAAGTAAAACAAATAATGAAACACCTGGAGGACAAGGTGAACATTGGAAGGAACCAGGTGTGTTGATACAAGCCACCGGAGGATCGTGTGAACATGGTTTACGAGATCCACGACACTCATCTACATCAACAGTACATGAGCCATCAGCATCATTTTTTGTCCAACCCTATAAATACATGATTATATAACAATAAATTTATTTTAATTTTAGTTTTACTGTAAAAAAGGAAATTAAATTATAACATAAAATTATTAACAATAATATACTAATCTACTCATAGATTTATATAATGAACTGTTGTGATGAGAATCTCCTTCCCCTCGAAAAAGAAGACACCAAAAAAAAAAGTTATCTCTTTCCTAAATGCTGTTAACAGGTGTTCAAATGGCTTACTATTTCTATAATAAAATAAACAATTGAAATTAATCTTTATTTCAGGTTAAAAAAAATCATTTTTAAAATAATCTGAGAATCATTTCTAGGAATAATATTAGAAAAATTGGTATAGAATGACTTCTCAAACACTTACTAAGCAAATACAACATAATGGGATGCAATAGATACACTATATTTGAAATTGAGAAAACCCATTATATATTAATAGAATATAACAATATTTGAGGATACTAAAGTATTTTAAGCTAATAGATAAATAGCAATACAAGTTCAACTTGATAAAAATAGTCCAGCAACTAAAAGAAGACAATAGGTCCTTTACTGGATAAAAATAAATAAAAAACTGGATAGATGATTTTAATCATGATTCTTAATCTTACGGCAAAGGTAAAGAAATATCACTCCATATAGCTCTCTTAAACATTAAAATTAATGCCATTCGAAAACAAATTTTGGTAAGTCGAAACAAAAAAGTTGATAAGCGACTATACAGAAACATAAATTGATCACTGTCCTCAATCCAAGGAGAATAAAAACAATAATGTTCCTTTTCAAAGTAGATTTATAATTGCATTATGCTCCATTTGTTTAACACTTCTTTCAAAGGGAGATAAGGAATGAAGGGTCGTTTTTAATTATGGTCGAGTAAGTTTAAAAGCTAAAGTCTATTTAAAGGGAGTCGGGGATGAATACATTAAAGAAGCTGAAGTTGGAGAGGAAAGCTATTAAGTTAAGAGGGTTCACGGAATGCAGTTAAACCTTTGCTCTCTTCCACCATGATCTAAATACATAAAAATTATAAGGGTAAGGAGGTACCCTTAGGTAGGAGATAAAAGGCAGTAAGATTTTCAAGCTGAATAGCACTTCTGGCTAATCAACTACCTCTAAGATTTAATTTGTTGATGCATTTATATAAAACAGTTATACATTAAATTTTAAAATAGTAATTTTTCGCAAAGAGAAGAATTGCCTAATGTCAAAATCATATAGAGAAATTCAAGTTAAGTACCATTTTCGATGATCATATAGTGACCAAAATAGGAAGCTGTTGGACCAACATAACATAAATGAAACTCAACTTTCTCTGACTAAGGTTTTTTTGAGTTACGCAGTAGATGAAAGAAATCATGATGAAACTAGTCAAAATGGATCTTGGCAATAGATATATTCTGTGAAATCTGAAAATCAAAGTTATAATAGTTCCTTTGTATAATATAAGGAATGGTATTACTAACGTTTTTATCAACTAAAAATAATTTTTTGTTTTTAATTTAATTTTTTATTTTTTTGAGTAACTGGTTAAAAAAAAATTAACTCGTTTCTCCCCTCTCCTACACTATACAGAAATGGTTGACAATTGTTTCTTTTGTTTTGTTGTATTTCAAGACTGGATTAAACTTCTGATTACTTAATTTCAGTATCAACAAATAATAATAATCCTTTGATTATAGCAGGATATATTTAGAAAAAGAAATGGTTATAAATTACTTTTTTTTCTGTTTAGTAATGGATATCAATGCTGTTTAATTTTTAAAAATAATGGATGTAACTATCTTTTAATTTTATTCAAGCAATGAATTGTATTAGATTTTAATCTGAAGATAAATGAGTAAATTGTTCATAAACTATTTATGATATTCCTAATTTAATAATTAATAAGTGAAACATGCCTTCCCATTTATCTTAATAACACACTCATCCTGCAGATAGATAAGGCACAATATCTTGGACTAACGTTTGATAGGAGAATGATATGGGGTCCTCAATTTAAGATGAAACGCCAATCACTTAACTCAATTTAATGTGTTCCCTATTCAGGAAAAACTACAAATTAGATTTAAGAACGAAAGTAAACACGTAAAATTACTTACTAAAACCAGTTTGGACATATTCATTACAAATTCACGGCATCGCTATACAGACTCACAGAAAACGACTGCAAACTTTTCAGCCAAAAGTACTTTTACTTATCACCAAAGCACCATGGTAAGTCAATAACAAAACTTTGCGTATGGACTTAAAAATACAAGTGGTAGACGAACACATATGAACGTACTACAAATGCTTTCAAGAAAAACTACATGGACACCCAAACCCATTGATAGAATGAATGGCCACGACTCTCATGCCTGAGGAGACTAAAAAGAACACGGATGAGGGATCTATTACAGTACAAAATTAAATGAAGCCAATGGAGAGGTACCACTAAGTACTGTTCTTCTTCATATCTTTCATGTCATTCTGTACTATTTTCCTGTCAGCCAATCTGCTGATTGTCAATTATTTGTATTAGGTGTAGATAAAAATATAAAGGGACAAAAAAAAATAAAATAAGGTATAGGTATAAACTTGAGTTTAAAAATCTGCATACTTGATCACAAATGCAAACAAATCCTCTTGAAGTAAACCCTTGATTCACACAAATACCATGCCCACACAGTTCAGCAGAGCTCATCTGGTTGCAATCATAAGTGCGTTGAGTGCAGTGGAGGCCATACCAGCCAGAAGGGCAGGTACAAGCATATGAACCAGCAAGGTTTCTACAAGTCCCTCCATTCTGGCAGCCTAAACCTGTACCAGCCAATTTGGAGCACTCATCTACATCACGTTCGCACAGGTTTCCCTAACAATCAAATCAAAACAATTTAATCATTATATAATTATAGCATTACCTAAGTAATACAATATTATAAAAGTAACCAAAAGATTATTGAAAAACAGCAAAACAATTTATATTTTAATTGCTTTATAGCTATCATTAAGGATATTATAATTTAATAGATTATATGCTACTTTCCTCTTATATGGGTGCCGGGATAAAGGAAGAGACTATAGCAATCTTGTAAACTTTTGACATTTGTGTATGTTATTATGTTTGCCATATTTTTTTGTTTTTCATTTATGGAACATTATGCAAATGTGGGATCTTCAAAAAACAAAGATCAAAATGGTATCATCCTTCCAATAAAAAGAACATTACCTCAGTAGAAGTACTAAAAGTAATATACAGGTAATGTAAATAAAGAAGAGTGATGAAATAATTTACCTCCCACTGAGAAGTGCAGCGACAGTGAAAACCATTAAAAAGGTCCAGACAAGTACCTCCATTTTGGCAAGGCCCACTATCACATTCATCCTTAAGAAGTAGGATTCGAAGGGCACGCACAGCTCTAGCTATCAAGTTGACCTAAAGATAATTGTGGAATAAAGAATAATATAATAACTGAAAAAATAAGCACATTAGTTTAGTAATTAATACCTGCAGCAGTATATATACGCACGCACACATATGTAATTGCTATGATGTAATTGGGAACATAAAATTCATGAAATTCATAATTTTTATCTATCGCCTCAATCATTTTGTCTCCACTTTTCCTTAGAACAGTGGTTCTCAACCTGGGGGGCTTATGAATACAAGTCAGAGAGGGGGGTGAGACCAATTGAAATAATAAAAAAATCTTCCCTTAATTTAAGTTATTTTCCTCTTACCAGCATATCATTATCTAAAATTAAAACTTATAGTGTTGTATACTGTGCTAGCAAAACTAAATGTTTTGTTTTCAATGTATAGGGTTGGCAACTAAGTCATTGCCGTTTTTGTCGATAGATTCACTCTACACTTTCTTTTGTTTTGTTAACGTGGCCAGAGCATCTAACCTATATTTTTTTCTAACTGTATGGACTTCTACGTTTAATTAGTAAAAAAATTTTTTTGATTAGTTCTTTAGTTTTGTTTTTATCCCAATTTAAAAATGGAAGAACAGGACGTGCATTTCCGACACATTTTATTGTATTACTTCCGAAAAGGCAAGAACGCATCGCAAGCACTAAAGAAGTTATGTGCCGTATATGGAGATAAAGCCTTAAAAGAAAGGCAGTGTCGAAATTGGTTTGAAAGATTTCGTTCCGGTGATTTTTCACTGAAAAATGCACAACGATCTGGCCGCCCAGTCGAAGTGGATGAAACTCATATCAAGGCCATTATCGATTCAGATCGTCACAGCACAACACGAGACATTGCAGAGAAGCTCAATGTGTCGCATACATGCATTGAAAAAAAATTAAAAACCCTTGGTTATGTCAAGAAACTTGATTTATGGATCCCTCACCAGCTAAAGGAAATTCATTTGACGCAACGGATTAGCATCTGTGATTCGCTACTGAAACACAATGAAAATGATCCATTTCTGAAGAACCAAGTTACTGGCGACGAAAAGTGGATAGTTTATAACAATGTTACTCGCAAGAGATCCTGGGTGAAGCAAGATCAACCAGCCCAAACAGCATCAAAAGCAGATATTCACCAAAAAAAGATTATGCTGTCAGTCTGGTGGGATCACAAAGGAATTTTGTATTTTGAACTCATGCCGCAGAACCAAACGATAAATTCAAATGTGTATGTTGAACAACTCGACAAACTGAAGGATGCAATTGAAGAAAAGCGGCCGGTATTATCAAATCGGAAGGGTGTTGTTTTCCATCATGATAACGCAAGGCCCCACACATCTTTGGTTACTCAGCAAAAATTATTGGAACTGGGTTGGGATGTTTTGTCACACCCACCATATAGCCCTGACCTTGCGCCTTCGGATTACCATTTGTTTCGTTCCATGCAAAACTCTTTAAATGGTAAAATTTTTAACAACGTGGATGATGTCAGATCACACCTAATTCAGTTTTTTAATAGCAAAGACCAGACATTTTACGAACGGGGAATTTTTACGCTGCCAGAACGATGGAAAAAGGTCATCGACAAGAACGGGCAATATCTAATTGAATAAAGTTATATTTTTAAACAAAAATTCTGAATTTGCCTTCTTATTTGAAATCGGCAATGACTAAGTTGCCAACCCTATAATACCTGTTTTATTCCACATACCCTTTCATTTAAAGAAGAAGGTCGTGGCACTCAAAAGTTTGAGAAGACCTGCCTTGGAACAAACAAGTAACAGTGTCAATTTTATTTTGCGAATATCTCTAATACATCACTTATTTCCCATAAACAGAATTAATATTCTTTGAATTATCTGAAACTTTTGATTCAGAAAAACCTTTTATCACATTTATCAAACTAGAATCATCATTCTTTTTTAACAACTCTATTCACCAATATTAATCTAATGTTTCTGACAAGATCCAAACATTTTCCATTTCTAATCAACACGTATCTTCCTTTCTTACCGTATCCCAAGGCCTGAGGCCCAAGTCTTTTTCAATTTTATATGAATGATTTTCTGAATCTTATCTATCTTTCTTTCAATGAAATCGAACAATACATTTCAAATTGTGAGTATAATAAGAAAGAACACTTATTCGGTGATATTTAGACAGTACTATCACTACGATATCACTAGAATTTTAACATTAACAGTCCAATAATATTAGACTATTTTCTGCTGAAGAGGGAAACAAAAGTATTTCTAAAACATCCAATACATCAACTAAACAATTGGGCTTTCAATTGAGTTTGTAAGGCAAAATTGTGAAAAACTTATAATTTAATAATCAAAAGTAAAAAAAAAAGGACAAATTCAAAAAATTTAATAAAAAAAAATACTCACTCTTCTTGTAAGAAGTCTTATGTTTCGAGAATCTGCAGTATCTCCACCCTAAGGCAAAAAATTAAATAAATAAAATTGCTAAATTATATAAATAAAATGGATGACAATACATATTTTATTTAAATTAAACTTTTCATTTATAAGATTTTTACATTGATACTTCCATACTAAGAGTTAGTATCCCAATTTTAGCATGGTATAGTTTTTCTGGTTGGAGAGTTTCCAATTTAAAAGTATATACTCTTAATAGGTAATTTAAAAGTATATACTTACAATATTTTTATTTTTTAAAGAGAAAAGATAGGCCCTCGACCGGGATTTGAACCCGGAACCTTTGTCTTACCGTGACATCGCTCTGCCAATTGAGCTATCAAGGTCCCTCCCAGTCGAGGACTAACCTTCTCTCTTTTTTTAGATCCTAAAGCCCCAGAGTACTCCCGCCATTTTTGCGATGAATACACTAGAACGAAGTTCTTTGAACATTAATTTTAATTTAGGATCTTATTAACTTTCGTCATATTATTATTTATAATTTTTTATAATTATTGGTCATTTTTTATGAGTTATAAATATTTTTATTTTTTAAAGAGAAAAGATAGGCCCTCGACCGGGATTTGAACCCGGAACCTTTGTCTTACCGTGACATCGCTCTGCCAATTGAGCTATCAAGGTCCCTCCCAGTCGAGGACTAACCTTCTCTCTTTTTTTAGATCCTAAAGCCCCAGAGTACTCCCGCCATTTTTGCGATGAATACACTAGAACGAAGTTCTTTGAAGTTATTAACTTCGTTCTAGTGTATTCATCGCAAAAATGGCGGGAGTACTCTGGGGCTTTAGGATCTAAAAAAAGAGAGAAGGTTAGTCCTCGACTGGGAGGGACCTTGATAGCTCAATTGGCAGAGCGATGTCACGGTAAGACAAAGGTTCCGGGTTCAAATCCCGGTCGAGGGCCTATCTTTTCTCTTTAAAAAATAAAAATATTTATAACTCATAAAAAATGACCAATAATTATAAAAAATTATATATACTTACAATAGTTTCATGAAATAATTAACATATTCAAATAATAATTGATGGAGCAATTTTTTTTCTTTACATTTTACCTCTTTCTTCACAGTTTCTCAAAATCAAATACAAAGTATGAAGTAATTAGGTTAAATATTAAACTCAAACTACATGATAGCCCTGTTTGAGCAATAAAACAGTCCATTTCCAGATATATTATTTCGATTATCCTCATGAATGACAATTTCTACTAAAGTATCACTTATAGGAAAGTGCATAATGTATAATAAGAAAAAAAAAACATTCACTATGGTAAAATGTTAATAACATATAAATATAAGGGTGACAAATTAAATATTTACTTATTTTCTTTCTCTTCAAAATAAAAATATTTAAAAATTATCACCATCATAAGAATAATAAATATTTACTGCTTCATAGGTAATTAAACTTTTGGAGACAACCGTATGTGTTGGCATTTGAATTTTAATCGTGATGGATTAGAAACTTTTTTCTGTATATATGGTCATGCTTTAATCATTTTTTTCAGTATTAATCATTTTTCAATTAAATTAACAAAAAAGTGGGGAAAAAGAAAATGTTAAATGTTGTAAATTTGCTCATACTTCAAAAGAAATGAATAATAAATTAATTAAAATGAACATCTCTTTGTATATTTCAACACAGTGTAATTAAACATACAATTGTAGCATTAGACCCTGCTATTGCAGCTTCTAGCCTTCTCAGTCTCAACATAAGTGACGAATCCAGTGATCCAGATTGCGAAGATTGAATGTCAGGTAGTACATTCTCCTTGAAATTATATACAAAAGCTGCTGACTTGGCTGCCTGGAAAAACAATAAATGACATTAACAATTTTATTGAGCTTCTATATGTGTAGAAAGGGTAATTATTCCGTATCATTATAAGTTGTAACTTTTGATTTGTTTTCCTTTTAATATTTTCAAAAAATAAAAGTTATCATGAGCATTAGTATGGAAAAGAGAATGTAATTATGGGAAATGTGTATAATTTACTAATCATTTCATCTAGAAATGAACGTTTTAACAAATATATGCCATCTATACTTCGAAATGTTAGTTGAAACTTTTATATCATGATGAAATGATTACCAAAATCTACTAATTACCCATAATTATATTCTCTTTTCCATAATAAAGCTCACCATTACTTTTATTTTTGGAAAATATTAAAAATTAAACAAAAATAACTCAGTTGTTGTAACTCGACTGGAAGCTACAATCTGCGGAGCAGATACCTTTTTTACTAACCAATGAATAGTTCACATCTTAAATGACTAAACAAAAATGAATTATGTTACAATAAAATCACAGGTCACATATAACATAACATCACCAGTAATATGAGCATGGAAAAGCCACTATTCCAGCAATAATGAATATTAGAACAAACAAAACCAACCAAGTTGTAGATAAGCCAGGTCCTTTAAGATACTTAGAACTTAATGCATTTCAACTAAAAGTTAAGGTTGTAATTCAATACAACTTGAAAGAGTTTTCAAAAAATGTTTTGATAATGAAATTGTATAGAATAGGCCATCTAGGGGTTTAATTTTCTTCGAACCCTTTAATCTTTGGAAATAGGAAAGATGAAAATACAATAATAGTATAAAAATAATGAGAGAACGTAATAAGAACTATTGAAAATTATTAGAAAAATGAATTAAATATTATCTGAATATTATCATATTGAAATGAAATAAGTAAATAAGTTGACACATAAGCTGAACTGTTAACTAAATACACTTCAGGATGAAGTTAGTGACGATAACCAGTGTTGCCAGATGATAACTAGTCAAATTCTCTGCCTGAATGGACACAATACCATTTAATAATTTTGTGAAAACTTATTTTAAAATTAAAATATGATAACAAAACCTAAAGCCGGTTAGACTCAAATTCTCTTTAATAATATGCTTTGGGTAAATATTATGCAATCAAAATCCGAAACCACACTTAATACTAAAAAGTTACTTGTACCTCTTGGCATCCACCCATCTCAAATAAAAACAAAGCAGTTTAGAAGTTTACATATACATGGCTGTGAAAAAAATTACACATATCTTCTGGACTTAACTATTAAGTATACAACAGTCTTTCATTAGTTGTTTTTAGTAACATTTAAATTTATTGCGAAAGACTAAACATGGTGTTTATCATGTATTTATTTTTGATATCTAATATTTATTGTGAATTTATTATGTTGGCTCAGATTATCAATCGGGAACTTATAAAAAATATCTTTTGGGAGTATGTATGTTTTTTTTCTCGCGTTGTGGAGACAGTACCAATTGTATTGTAAAACCGTAATATAGTTTGATCTCTTCCAGAGGTTCTCAGGATGACAGCGCAATAGAATGTATGAAGTTTTAGATGTTTGGGGAACAACAAACTTCATGTATAAAGTTCTTTAAATAAGGACAACAGTTTTTCATTTCCCTTTCATTCAGTAAATGATTCATTCAGTAAACGGGAAAATTACAATCGTGAAACTATCCCTATCCTAATTAAACCTGGATAGGCAAAATTTAGAGCTCCCACTGTAGCATCGTCCGATTAGCCCTAGCAGCATAAAGTGACGTTAAATGAACAAAAAAAAAAAAAACAATCGTGAAACTTTTCTAAATTCAGTTTTCAACGAAGTAAAGTTACTTTAAAATATATAGTAAATACCCTTGGGTTCAAAAAACATAAATTTACAAAATAGTCTGAATGCGAATTATAGAGTACGTGCGTAATTGTGGTTGTGTGATTAGCCTAGCTCAAAAATGAAAAGTTCTGGAAATCAAAATATTTAAAATAGGTAAATGCATTTTAAGTTACAATGACTTTTCCTTAACTTAAAACAATATATGTAATTTCACGTGTGTTACTGTATGTAATCGATTTTACATTTTTTTAGAACTAACTCGAAGAAGGTACTTGCGTTTTTGTTAAACTTGCCTAAAGTCTGCTACTTAGTACCCTTTAACATTTCCATAAATGCTATTCATCAATAAAATAAAAAAGGGAAATAATTTATGATAAAGCGAAAATCTTATTTACGCTTAATTGAGTAAGTATTAATTTTATGCTTTTATAATGTCTGAAATTACATGGAAGGTATTTAAATTCTCTATTTCTTGCAATATTGTAATGCTTTGGAAACTAAGGTAACATGACAAGAAAAAAGGCTCCTAATTCAAGTTTAAAAGGAATAATGAAAATATTATGGCATTTGACTAATAACTACAGTGTTAGGATTTAAACATATGGCAAAATATAGTATATTAGGCAATAGTATAAACAAGTAAAAGGATTATAATCCAAAGGATGGGATTGTACCTTAATGTAGAAGGTTGATAGTTAAAACTTTAGGAAAGATAAAAAATAAAAAGCAACAAAGCCATATTTTAGTAAGCAATAAAATCTTTTAATCTGTAGAAATAAATTAATGAATTAAAAGTTATTTCAATGTGAATATATGTAATTTTAACAGATATATACGTAGATTAAGAAATGTGATAACTCAGTAAGTATGGCGCTGCGGCAAGACTTCAAGGTTCTGTGTTCGAGAACGGTTGTCGCAGATGAATTATATATTCTGATAACAACCGTGAATCAACTGTGTTGGGGCTCAAACAGCTTTTATGACTAGGGTTCTCAAGCTGGGAACTATTTTCAGATATTTTCATTGTTACACTTGTTGTTTGCTCATACAATTTCTTGTTTAAGGGGGCTGTGGGAGGCTTTCATTTTAACAGGAGTGGGCGAGTTACAAAAAAGTTTGGAAACCTTGCTCTATAAAGTTGGTATCTTTTTAATTAGAGGGAAGACGTCATGGTTTGGGCGTGATCACGACCAAATCACCTTCTTTTCATATCAGTCGGCTTGTAAATAGTTGTTACCTGAGTGATGTCAATATGTAATCGATAGCTAATCAATCTTATGTACAATCGATATTATAAAAATAAAAATAAGTATATTGTAAGCCAGCATCATGAGTTGTGTTTGTTTTTTATTTCCCTTGCCTCCTCTGGCTTTTATTAAGAAATTTAGCATCACGAAACAATAGTAAAGTTCCTAACATATACTGAAATCTATAAACATCTTGGGCTGTAATAGTACATGTTGAGTTTTAAACCATTTTTTGAACATGTCTTGGATTTCAGGCCGATTTAGCAAGTAAAATTTTTATTTCTTTACTCAGTAAATTTTAGATCATTTCCCCAAGCCAATAATTTATGGTACCGATGTACCTGGTATATAATGTGGTATCTCTAGAATAGCTCATATTCAAAGGTCTTTGGTTCAAATCCGGCCGAGGCTCATACTTTATTTACTCTGTTTACAGTCGGAGATAGATCCTGTAGATCTGGAGACCCTCCTGGGGCTCACCCAGCCTCTTAAAGTGAGTAAAAGTAACTCCCCCTGGATTGGGGGAAACTGGCGGTTGAGCGTGATATAGGACAAATCACTACACTCCACAACTGTTGTCCTTGACTAGTCAGTACAGTCTTTTGTACTCAACCCATGACCATTCATGGGTTAGAGTGATTAAGGTCTTTTTTCTTTAAATGACTGGTGAAACAAACCAACAAAAAGTGCTTAGGAGTAACGTATAACGTATAAGTAATGCACTTACCAATTCTGTGATGTGGAGTAGGTCATGATCGTTAACATTAATAAATCCATTGCCTAAAGTCTTGAGTGTAATGTTACTGTGGACACCTCCAACAATGAACAAGTGGCCGTCTTCACTGTAAAGTCTTGCTCTGAAATTTAGAAGAGTGTGAAGGATTAATTAATGTGCCATTTATAAGTCATAAACAAAGACCAACGTTTTCAAAATATTGGTACTTACTGACTGGTGTAGGGACCGTACGTTGAAGATATTTTACACTGGGAGTATTTGAACGCCAACAGCAGCAACAGCTGCTTCAACGCCAAATGTATTGACGTCATACTGTACTGTGAAAGTATCAGGAGTATAAGCAAAAATGATGGATTTAGGAAAAACAGTTTTAACCAAATTAGTCAGTAAGTATCTTCTGTAAATAGTTGTCTTAAGCCTCAGAGTTAGAATTTAATGATCGCAACATATTTATTTATAGAACAGTCGGAGCAATAGTTAAATTAAACAATAATTGCTTGGAATTAAACAATAGTTGCTTGGAATATATTGTTCCATTTTAATAACCGATTTAATCACAATTTATCCATGACTACAATTTTTATATGCGAAAGACTCATATTCACTCAAATGGAACTTAGCCAATAAAATAGCTCAGAATCCATTTGACTTAAAATTTTCAAGTAATTGGCTCCTGCATTTCAGCTGTAGAACAACATTTTAATGGTGAAAAAAAAAATTTCCCTTAGAATTCTTACGTCGATTGCCTTGCTTTTAAATTGCACAATTAAAACCTATATATTCACGTATAATATTACATCTGTATACAATTTCAAGCTTTCAGGCCTTACATTTCCTGAGATCCTCATACACGGAAATACCTTAAAACCGGTACCATTCACTGGTTGTTTTTGCGAAAAAAGATGCCTCGTGTGTTGTTTATTTCGCATAATGATGTTTTTTTTTTTGGCGAATTATGACGCTACTGCATTCTTAGGTTATTTTAATAAGAAAGACACCGCCGATGAAAATAAGAAACTCCTCTTTCTGAGGAACCCAAGAGGGGCGACATCGGTGTCAGTCAAGAATACGACGTCTAATTGAAACGTAAATATATGGGTTTAAAATTTTGAGCATTCTGGAAACTTTTTTTTCCGTTATATTTTACTAACTAAGTTTTTTTTTGTGTTAGGCCATCTCTTCCCTAACACATTAAAAAAATAAAATTAAATGTTTTCGTAGTTGGAATTTGAGAAATAGAAGGTTTGGGGGAAAATATTGATGTAATTTTGCAACCTCGAGATGTAAAATAAAATATTTTAAGCATGCTTATTTTTTTCTCAACACCTAGGGCTATATTAGTTAAGTTTATTTTGGTTTAATATGAACTTAAACAGTCAGGTATGTTCCCTCTCCCTAAGTTATGTGTTAGCAAATATCATTTAAAATTAAATTTCTGATGTTCACCAAAATATTAGTAGGTTCGAATAGGTACTCACCCTTTTAAGTACAGTGGCAGAATGAATTCAGTTCCAATTCCTTAAATAAGTTAGATAGGATATCTGGGAACGCCCCCGAGTCTGGTACTACCATTATGGGTCTATATTAGAAATACGTGGCCAAAACTTATTTTATTAATTTCGAGAGCTAATGCATTTTTATCATCTTAAATATTAAATGATTTATATGTAATCTTTCAAAGTATGGATAACTGAAAAGTCGTTTCATCCCATGCCTGCAGACTTAACTGATATTACAACTATTTATCTATAGACTTTTTTTGGGGGCGAATTTACGAATCAAGATATCTATTGATTAAGAATGAAATACTCGTAAAATACTTCTATGATAGTTCATTAACATAAAAAGGCAGCCTTAAGCCTGCGTGTTATCAGGTAAAGATCCCTATCCTGTTATACCTGGATTTAGATAATTCCCAATGTCCTATGGAAGCATGCTATGTTTTAAATAATGTCTAATGTGTGTTATTTCGTTCGTTCATTTAAAAAAAAAAAACTTTTCGGTTATCTATTCAAGCTCGCATTGTAATTTTACCATTTATCGTGACTATAAATCTTATTATTGAAATTATGACTACTCGATAATGCCAAAAACTAAATTTATGATGTAAATATAAAACAGGAAATGTTGAAGAAATTGGTCCGAGTAGAGGTCACTGAATGAAATTCTCAAGTAATTTCAGAAGATATTTATTGTTAGCCAACGTTTCGACCTACGTTGTAGGTCTTCTTCAGGGCTATAAGCAAAATACAGACAATTTAAGAAAGCGGTATGAATATATTAAAACATTTTAAATATAGATAAACTAAAAGAAGGTGAATACAGGCAAAAATTGATAATTATGTGTAATAATGATGATAAAAATTGATAAAGGTGTACAGTAAAGTAATTATGAAGGTTAAAATGTAGAAAATAATAATAAAACATGAAGAAAATAATAATAAAACAGAAAGTGTTGACAGTTAAAAAATTAAGGTATTACAGATACATAAAAAAAACAAAAAAAAAAAAACTGAATATACAATAGGAATGTGAAATGATATGGGTAAATTAGAAAGTGATAAGAATTACGCACTAAAATTATAGGTAATAAAAAAGAAGAAATAAAAATTGTAAAATTATAAAAATCTAGAAACGAATATATAAAATAGAATAAAATTGAAAATAACAATTATTTTAGAAAATACAGTATTAATATTAATAGGTAGAAAATACTTTATACTAGTGTAAAGAATATTAATTGCATAAGAGAATGTAAGAAGACAGTTTATAAAAGTGTAAAATATCAATGTATAAAAGTAGGTATGTTTTAAGTAAAGTACGTGATAATACAATCAGGCTATATTGGACTAATTAACAGGCTAATAACAGGCTCTTTTGGAATTATGATATATATTGATGAATATTTAGGGTGGTATATAGATAACCAAAACAAATAAACGCCTTACAGTAATAGTGAGCTTGGAAGTAGTGATAATAACGGTAAATTGAGTATAGTACTGTTTTAGGTTATGAGGGAAATAAATTAAAATGAAATGGAGGAGGGAGGGTGAGTAAATAGTGCAAAACATAAGTTACCTGTGGGGGTGGGACGGGGGGTGGGTCCTCTCTGGCTATGAAACACTGACTGATATAATTGAGAAGGAAGGATGGTCCCCTACCCTTACTAAGTGTAAAAAATTTCTCAGAATATAAAAGCCGTTACAATGGCTATAAGTAACGTATAAAGGGAAAGAAGCAAATAGTGTAGAAGCCTCATATAAAGACTTGAAAATCCATACACTCACACTCACACACATACACACACACAGACATATACGCACAAAAGACAACAGATGTAGATACACGCACAAAACATACATACTTGTACACATACATATAATATTGGCACGCTGAGAGGGGGTGGGGAGGAGAAAGTCATTAGGAAGCGGGGGTGGTTAGTTATTTTGTATTAGGTCTAGTATGTGTCTGTAAACTATTGATAGGTTATTTTTGGCAGTCTTTATGTTTAACGGATTTTTTTCTAGGTTAATGTATAATGATTCTGTAATTAGTCTTTTGGTATAATTAGGAACCGTGGCGAGAACAGAGGATTGGTCAAAGTTAAAGGTGTGGTTAAGGGTTAAGGCATGTTCTGATAATTTGGAAGCAGATATGTTCCGGGTAGATATAGAGGTCTTATGTTGTGATAGTCGTCTGTAAAAGTGGTTTTTTTGTTTCCCCAATGTAGGAGGAGGTACAGTTTGGGGCAGAGCAGGAGATGCGGTAAACAATGTTGGAGAGATTTTTAATGGGGATCGGGTCTTTTAAATATGTGAATAGTTGGGATAATTTGTGATATGGCTTAAAACCAAGGCGAAGGTTGGGAAAGGTAAGATTTAAGATTTTTTGGATATTGTCAGACAGACCAGGAATATAAGGAAAAGATCGGTATATGAAGGAACTGGGGTTCGGTACTGTTGGGTACGGGGAGGGGTAAATTACATTACTAGGGTGTTTAAGGGGGTCTAGTAGTTTATTGGTAATGTGGGCTGGGAAGTTATTAGAGAGTAGTATGTTTTGGATTCGTAGGATGTTGGTTGGTCGAAATTGGGTGTCTGATAGGGATAAACACCGGTGAATAAGATTTTTTGCTGTATTGATCTTCTGGTGGTAAGGGTGCTGTGAGAAAAAATTGAGGAGTCTGCCGGAATATGTGGGTTTGGTGTACCAATCAAAGGACAAGGAGCTATCATTATTTCTTATAATGAGGAGGTCAAGAAAGGGGAGGGTGTGATTGGTTTCAGTTTTATGGTAAATTCGAGACGGGGATGGTAGGAGTTAAAGGCTACTAGTATTTCAGGGATTTTTTCAGGATTGAGAACTAAAAGGAGGTCATCGACATATTTCTTGATGAGGAAGATGTCATGGGGGAATAGAGGGATGATGGAGTCAAGAAGGTCATTAAAAACGATGTTAGAAATGTCTGGAACAAGGCAATTACCCATGGCCAGACCTGAGATTTGATTGTAAAATTTACCATGGAAACTAAGATATCCGGATTTACAACACAGTGTAAGGGATTCAAGGTAGGAAGTGAGGCAAAGAGTTGTGTGTGGTTGGATGATATTCCAGTTTTTTTCTATTCCCCCATGACATCTTCCTCATCAAGAAATATGTCGATGACCTCCTTTTAGTTCTCAATCCTGAAAAAATCCCTGAAATACTAGTAGCCTTTAACTCCTACCATCCCCGTCTCGAATTTACCATAAAACTGAAACCAATCACACCCTCCCCTTTCTTGACCTCCTCATTATAAGAAATAATGATAGCTCCTTGTCCTTTGATTGGTACACCAAACCCACATATTCCGGCAGACTCCTCAATTTTTTCTCACAGCACCCTTACCACCAGAAGATCAATACAGCAAAAAATCTTATTCACCGGTGTTTATCCCTATCAGACACCCAATTTCGACCAACCAACATCCTACGAATCCAAAACATACTACTCTCTAATAACTTCCCAGCCCACATTACCAATAAACTACTAGACCCCCTTAAACACCCTAGTAATGTAATTTACCCCTCCCCGTACCCAACAGTACCGAACCCCAGTTCCTTCATATACCGATCTTTTCCTTATATTCCTGGTCTGTCTGACAATATCCAAAAAATCTTAAATCTTACCTTTCCCAACCTTCGCCTTGGTTTTAAGCCATATCACAAATTATCCCAACTATTCACATATTTAAAAGACCCGATCCCCATTAAAAATCTCTCCAACATTGTTTACCGCATCTCCTGCTCTGCCCCAAACTGTACCTCCTCCTACATTGGGGAAACAAAAAAACCACTTTTACAGACGACTATCACAACATAAGACCTCTATATCTACCCGGAACATATCTGCTTCCAAATTATCAGAACATGCCTTAACCCTTAACCACACCTTTAACTTTGACCAATCCTCTGTTCTCGCCACGGTTCCTAATTATACCAAAAGACTAATTACAGAATCATTATACATTAACCTAGAAAAAAATCCGTTAAACATAAAGACTGCCAAAAATAACCTATCAATAGTTTACAGACACATACTAGACCTAATACAAAATAACTAACCACCCCCGCTTCCTAATGACTTTCTCCTCCCCACCCCCTCTCAGCGTGCCAATATTATATGTATGTGTACAAGTATGTATGTTTTGTGCGTGTATCTACATCTGTTGTCTTTTGTGCGTATATGTCTGTGTGTGTGTATGTGTGTGAGTGTGAGTGTATGGATTTTCAAGTCTTTATATGAGGCTTCTACACTATTTGCTTCTTTCCCTTTATACGTTACTTATAGCCATTGTAACGGCTTTTATATTCTGAGAAATTTTTTTACACTTAGTAAGGGTAGGGGACCATCCTTCCTTCTCAATTATATCAGTCAGTGTTTCATAGCCAGAGAGGACCCACCCCCCGTCCCACCCCCACAGGTAACTTATGTTTTGCACTATTTACTCACCCTCCCTCCTCCATTTCATTTTAATTTATTTCCCTCATAACCTAAAACAGTACTATACTCAATTTACCGTTATTATCACTACTTCCAAGCTCACTATTACTGTAAGGCTTTTATTTGTTTTGGTTATCTATATACCACCCTAAATATTCATCAATATATATCATAATTCCAAAAGAGCCTGTTATTAGCCTGTTAATTAGTCCAATATAGCCTGATTGTATTATCACGTACTTTACTTAAAACATACCTACTTTTATACATTGATATTTTACACTTTTATAAACTGTCTTCTTACATTCTCTTATGCAATTAATATTCTTTACACTAGTATAAAGTATTTTCTACCTATTAATATTAATACTGTATTTTCTAAAATAATTGTTATTTTCAATTTTATTCTATTTTATATATTCGTTTCTAGATTTTTATAATTTTACAATTTTTATTTCTTCTTTTTTATTACCTATAATTTTAGTGCGTAATTCTTATCACTTTCTAATTTACCCATATCATTTCACATTCCTATTGTATATTCAGTTTTTTTTTTTTTGTTTTTTTTATTTATCTGTAATACCTTAATTTTTTAACTGTCAACACTTTCTGTTTTATTATTATTTTCTTCATGTTTTATTATTATTTTCTACATTTTAACCTTCATAATTACTTTACTGTACACCTTTATCAATTTTTATCATCATTATTACACATAATTATCAATTTTTGCCTGTATTCACCTTCTTTTAGTTTATCTATATTTAAAATGTTTTAATATATTCATACCGCTTTCTTAAATTGTCTGTATTTTGCTTATAGCCCTGAAGAAGACCTACAACGTAGGTCGAAACGTTGGCTAACAATAAATATCTTCTGAAATTACTTGAGAATTTCATTCAGTGACCTCTACCCGGACCAATTTCTTCAACATAAATTATCATAGGTCAACAATTATTATCAATATAAAACAGGAAAGGTAGATAACTTTGTTTCACGATCGGATCGAAGACTAGTCAAAAGGAAATAGGCATTACCAAAACGTGTATTGAAGAGTACGACGAACTCAAAATTAAGTATACATATCGAAGTGGACAATTTCATAGTAAACTCTATAATCAATTTGCGGAAAACTTTTGGGATATATTCGAGCCAACTGGTCAAGAAAGCGCATTCATGCACACCCTCTGTTACACTGACTTAAACATTTTATGCTTATTTACGATGGTTAAATTGGACATTTAACTGAATCTATGGCGTAATTCAATGGTTTTATGAATAAAAATTCAGCTTTGTAAAATATTTAGCAATTGCATTTTTGAAGCAAAAGTAGTAACTACTGAGATTCATCTTTTGCCTTCCAAACCTTGAAAACCGATATCAAACATCCGTATCCCATGAGAATCGTAACCAGATACTTCCATAATCCAGATAATCAGCTTCTGCTTCTGCAGCAAACCTGCTACCACATTATTGTATAAACTAAATAGGTCTGTTATCGTATATCAAAAAAAACATTTATGCTCAGAAAGCGTTGCCTATTGTCTATTTTGAAGATTTCTTGTTCTTTTCGAAAATCTCGACGGAACAGCCGTGTCAATGCTATCAAAATATATTAACCTATGAGGATTTACCAACGTTATGAATTCTCTTTCAATTCGCTCTTAGCCACTGCGACAGCTACACTACACTTTACAATCTCTGGGTTGGCCCTCTTCATCACCCTCTTCGCTTAGAACTACATACCCAGTCGTTTGGGACTAAAGAACAAATACATTGCCCAAACCAAGTAACGGTTCACATCCAAAACCATAGTAAAGGTTTCTCATTATCTCACCGGTTCTCATCTAGCTTTTCCTGATTCTGCTCTAAAAGAGAGAAGAAATCTTGTTTACCTAATGTTTGTTTTGAGAAGAGTCCGTTGATAGACCCAGGCTGTTAGCACACCTGTTCACCTCAGAGCTGCCAGTTACACGCACTAAGTGATTATGAAACTATGAGAGTTAAGGGACGTGCCTATTCAACACTAATTCACCACGATGCCTTCTTCATCTTCAACTCAAGGTTCATCTCAATGTTAATCTATTAGATCCCATGCCAGATAGAGAAATTCATTGTCTTTATTATAATGCAATTGGGAAAAACCACAATGCAAAGCCTTATGTTTCAAAAAATACACCTACTTACCAGTCGACGTTAGTACAGTTGTATGTTGAACGTCTTGGTGGCGGGGTGCTGTCTCATGTTTGGAGCCTGTTTGGGCTGTTGATCGTTGGGATGTTTTGCACCTTTTTCTTCGAGATGCGATTCACATAACCCCTTTTTGATTTTGGTGTCTTGATAATGCCTGAATAGGCGAAACGTCGACTGGTAAGTAGGTGTATTTTTTGAAACATAAGGCTTTGCATTGTGGTTTTTCCCAATTACATTATAATAAATGATAGTGTTTCTTTTTGAGTTTTTGGCTCTATTTTAGTGAAATTCATTGTCATTGAACTGACTCATCCCAGTTTAATTTAGCTGATCCACTCTTCTGTCTTCCACTTCATTTTGAGGTATTGCTTGGATCTAACGTTCTTCCTCTTTCATATTTTCCACTCTTGAAATCTCTGGTATAAGATGCAACTCTTTGGAATGGGCGCATTACGCCTATTTGCTGTACATCTTAGACCAGTAAGCTTTTCTTGTTATGTAGTTTATGAGGTTTTCTAAATGGTGTGATCTGCCATCACAAACGCAGTAAACTATCCGATTAAATTAGTGTCAGCTGACAATCATCTTTCGAGAGGCTATGTCTAATTTATACCCTCTACCTAAGCCATATTTCATCTCTGTTTTTGCTTATTATTCGTCATCTGTTTCATTACCAGCTGATGTTTCATTGTTGTGTTTATTAGGACGGATTCCACCCGATAAATCAAAATTTTAAAGAGTGTGTTATTCATATTATATGAGTATCACTGATTTGGCAATGAAGCTAAATATTATCTAATTAGCAATAAAAATGGAAATGAAACGTTTGTAAATGAGACACAGTATACAATCGTTTCCATCCAACAGAAAAACAAACACGTTTGAATTCTACTTTTTATTACCATAATAAACATATGGTATAATAAAATGAATTAATAAGTACACAGTATTATTTAAATTATAAACGTTGAAATAACTTTTAGGATTAAATCAGGTCGTATTTACTGTTTAAACTGTGAAAATTAAAAAAAATACGGTTTCAAAATAATTTTACAAGCATCCCTCAAAAATGGAGAAAAAGTTAAGAAGAACCATGAGTATTAAGAACTGGGATTTTTATTTGGATGAAGGAAAGAGAGATTTCAATAGAAGGTATAATTCGCAACAAACCGGAAAAGAGTATAGGAGAACTGACTTCACCATCATAAGGACTATAGGCGAAGGTGCTTTCAGTCGGGTTTACTTGGCTACGATGGCCCAGCACAATAAGTACTATGCCTTGAAAATAATGGATAAAATGAAAATTTACAAATTAGGTGAAACAAAACACGTAATAAATGAAAAGAATATCCTCCGGTCGATAAACTTTCCATTCTGTGTCTATCTCGAAACGTCCTTTAAGGATAACAGCTATATATATCTCTGCCTTCCGTTCATAGCGGGAGGTGAAATGTTCAAGCATTTGCGCAGTAAAAAGAAATTCGATGAAACACTCTCTAAATTTTACGGTGCACAGGTTTTTCTGGCACTCGAGTACTTACATCATTGCGATGTCATCTACAGAGATGTGAAACCGGAAAATATACTCATAGACGTTGATGGCTACTTGAAATTGGCGGATTTCGGTTTCAGTAAAAGAATAACTGGCAGGACTTATACAGTCTGTGGCACACCTGACTATTTAGCACCAGAGCTCCTCGTGCACAAAGGCTACGGGAAATCAGTCGACTGGTGGGCATATGGTGTCCTTCTTTATGAAATGACTGCCGGTATTGCACCTTTCAAGGCAAAACACTTGATGAAAACTTGTCAGAATATACTTAGCTGTAAATATACTATGCCGAATTTGTTTTCACACGAACTAAAACATTTGATTGGAAATTTACTACAGCCTGATATGACAAAACGCTTTGGTTGCAAAAAGGAGGGAATAAGGGATATAAAGGAACATTCATGGTTCAATGATATTTCCTGGCTAGATATTTACCATCGCCAGGTAAAAGCACCATACCTTCCAGCAGTGAAAGATGCAGGGGACTTGTCCAATTTCGATCGCTTTAAGGAAGTGAGGATTGAAGTAGCAATGAAGGATTATTTTAAAAAAGAATTTGAAGATTTTTAAAATGGTCCCGTATATATGATTATTTATTTTTTAATAGACATGACCCCATATTTAACAATTTATTCACACATGTACCAATTCTGTGAGTGATAATAGTCTTGCATTATTCAGTAATAATATGTCAGTGTACAAGGAAATTAGATTTGAATCAATCTAGGAGTACACATTGTGGTTGGTATTAATTTGTGCATAGGGTAATTATATAGCAAAAATATTGAATCGTAATTCCTAAGGTGATACACTGCTGTAAATAAATCGTTTCATACAGGACTTAAATAACTGGACCAATTTTGTACTTAAATTTTCTTGTTAAATATTTATTTGCAGCTATTGGTCAGAACTTAGTCAGCACAGAGTGTTTTATTCCATATCGCCGAGTACACCAAAACACTATTACTCACATATTGTTTCCAGTGTTCCGGCGGGAGCTATCCTGAAAAACCTGTACCACTACAACCCGTGAAGAGTTCGGTACATGGTAGAGACTGTACTGTTTCATGGACAACGGTTGTGCAGGGAGGTGATTTGTCCTAGATCACGCTCAACTGCTAGAGTTCCCCCCATTTTTTGGGTACTCCAGGTAGGTCCTAGATCCTTTATGATCTCCGGCTGCTTACAGACTAAATAAAAGTCTTGCCTGAAGCGGGATTTGAACCAGGATTTTCGACATGGCAACTCAGTGATCTACCACTGAGCCACTCCACTCCCAAATAAACAAACGGCGGGCGAAATAAACGATACAAAAGTTGTAAGACATGCTTTCTTTTTTAATGCAATCCAATTATTTGTCCAGTATATGAAACCAGGAAGTATTTTTATTTACTGACGTTTGTAATCACTTACCTTTAATCCGACAGTTGGTTGGCAGATTGTGTGGATTTATCACGCAAAAAAGTACAACACTGCAATCCATTTGATTACAACAGAACATCGGATAAAGACTACATACTTAAGGATGTTCTTTTATCTGGATTGAAAATTCAAAAGCAATAACATTATGCTATGGTTCTGCTCTTAAATATACATTGAATATGTTGGTTGATATTTGGGATGCCAGAGTCTCATTTAGGATGAGTACTCAAATTATTATTTATATGCCTTAATCTTAATTGGGTTCCTTTCCAAAGGTCTGTTCTTGTGTTTATCAATTTACTCATCTATTATACCTTCAATATATGTTATTTATAAAAAAATAGTGTATCTGGGGTATGTAAGCACCAAAAGAATTACAATAAGGATCGTTTATTTATTCAATTTCAAACAAGGTTATGATTCAGATTTTAATAGATAAAAAAGATTGCCATAAAATGCCTTACAGGAAATAAATTAAACTTATCTGTGAACAGGGGTAGATTGGGTTACAGGTCGGTCTTCTTCTTGTCGCCTCCGGGACTCTTCATCTTCTGAGTCCGCGTTGTTTCTGGCTCCTTCTTCCTCAAGATCTCTCCTCCTTGCTGTCCGTCTCCAGAGTAACTCCTTCCGCCTAGTTTTGCTTGCCCACCCTTTTCTTCTTCCTCCACCATCTTGGGCCATAAAGGCTCCATAAGAGGACCAAAAGGTCTGTTCTTTGTCCAAAACATATTCCCTTTCATGTTTGCCGCCCGCATCAGTGCCGACAATATATAGCAATTATAACTGCTTAGCTAATAGACTTGGCAGATATACGACTCTCAATAACTGTTTAAAATTAGGATATTCCCTTTAAGATGGAGACGTTACCATTAATTTAGATTGCTGGTTCTGTAATAAAGAAATCTTTGGTGGACTGTATGAAAATTATGTGAAATTCATAGAACATCACCATAACATTTTTATTAATCTAATTGATAATTTAATAAGATGAAAAAATAAAACTATATTACATTATTTGAGGTGGGGGTCTGCATTGTTCATTAGTGTTTTCTTAAACTGGCCTTCTTCTCTTGCTTCCCATTCTTCAGTCTGGAACAGCTTGAGTTACTCACTCATGTTTATTAATAACCAAACTGATCTATATAGTTTGCACATTGAGTCCATTTCGTGGCTAGCCAACAACTAAAACTATATTTTTATAACATATGTTCAGAAAAACAAAACAGGTCTCCAGGTGAGTTGCCAATTTTCGAACTTGCTATTTCCTGTCCTCAGCCTGCTTGATTCATTTCCACGGTGTGCCGCGAACAAGCCACCCACCTAAATTAGTCTATGCTAATTTATATAAAGAAAAACTAACATGGGGTGCATAAACTACCTGCATAAAGAAAAGAAAATAGAATACATGAACTTTTTACATAAATAACGAAATAGAACACATACATGGATAAACTTTGTAAACATAAATATGGATAAACAAACCAACATAAATTGCATATTTACTTGTATCTAATGTACAGGTGTGGGGTGAATAAAGTGTAGTCCCTTGAATAAGAAGGAATAAAGAAAATGTTCAAATTAAATTAACCCTTTTCAAACATACCCCCTGTTGTATAAATCTATGTTAGTTTAATAATTAACCCCTTTGTGGCAACACTGTCATTTTTAATATATCGATTTGTTATATAATCCAATATGGAGATTCATTGTTTATTAGGTTAAAATCTAGTTGCGTTCACACTTTGATTTTGTGTGCTTATTTAATTAGTTTAAGCCTCCTTAAAACATGGTGGCAGCGGTAAACTATTAATTACGTGAGTGTGATAGTGATTTCGTAATAAATAGACTTGTTATTCCGTAATGAATCAAGGAATTATGTTGGGTACTCCGGTCGGTAGCTGTTATGTATCATTAAAACTAATTGACTGTTTAATATCATTGAGGCCCTTGTATCATGTAAGCATTTGTTGTAACCTTGTTGTAACCTTTTTAATAGAGTATACTTCATGTTTCCGCTCCAAGCCATGTGTACATACTCAATTACTTTATTACCCGTTTTTTCCCATGATTTACCTAAACATAACAATTGGCGACGAGAAAAAACTGATTAAACTATCCGAGTTCAAGTTCGCGACGTGTTACATGGACATTACCGGCAGTATAGGCGTTAAATCATAATTTTTACCGCGAGTGCTTTTCAGTAGTACTTTTTCGCTGTTTTATCGGTTTTCTATTTTATTTATCGTTTGGATTAATTATCAAGATCATCAAGAATGGATGCACAACAATTTCAAGAATTCATGGGTGTGCTTACATCACTTCTAACCTCTCAAGCATCAAGTAAACAAGACCTCAAGTCAGACATGAACAACCTTGCGAATGTGAGTATTTTTGAAAACTTTGATTCAAAAAAAGAGAAATTTTCATGTTATATAGAACGTTTCGAGAATTATTGCACAATGAAAAATTTAATCGATCTCACAAAGAAACCTCAGCTCTTGTGTGGTTCTGTGGGTAGTATACATTGCAATGCACTCACCGTATTCCTTGGACCAGAAAAACCTGTCATGTCCCTTGATTATAAGACACTTGTTTCCAATCTCACGACCATGCTGATCCCTAAACGTAGAGCAATTGTGACCCAACACTATTTCTTGAACATTACCCAGAAAGAAAATCAGTCGATTTCCGAATTTGTTGCTGCGTTACAGCGAGATATAGGAGATTGTGAATTAGTATAAGTAGAACGTACTTCCGACTCGTGTAAAAATTCAGAGGGGAAGAAAACAAGTATCTCGGTGAATGATATTTTCCTCAGAGCTCAGTTCATTCGAGGATTACGTCATAACTGGATATGGGAACAGCTTCTGCAGTCAACTGTGACTGGTTTTGATCAAATTTTAGCCAAAGCCACTGCACTAGAGGCCGCTCATATTGAGAGTGCAGAATTGGCAAAGCAGTCTAATAGGTACAGGTACTTCATTTTTCTCCAGTGACACGTATCACCTATCTGGGTCATCAAATCATCCACAAAGGGACAGGAAGACTCAATTTCGAAGAAAATCGCAAGACGGTTCTTCCAACCGCCCTGATTCTCGTAATAAATTTCATTCATCAGGAGCCAAAAATAGATCCCACAGCCGAGGTAGAATAGATTATAAAGCATTAGGGATTCAAGACCTATGTACAAGGTGCGCTAGAAATAATCACAGACTAGCAGACTGTCGCGTTGATTATGATAAAGTTCATTGCACGTCATGTAACCGCAAGGGACACGTTTCACGAGTTTGTATCACCACCCTGTCACAAAATAAAAAACCTAGTTACGCGTCATCTGCGAATGCAATTTCTCAGGGCAACGCTGAATATCAATACGGCATTTCATATATTGTAGACCTTTTCGAAGTAAACCCTGACTCCGATAAATATGTCGTCACAGTCCAAATCAATGGAAAACCCCAGCTCATGGACGTCGATTCAGGAGCAAGATTTTCTCTCCTAAACGAGGATGATTTTAGGAAATTGAATTTGGGACTAGAAATCCAACCAACAAATACCATTTTTCGAGCGTACTCAGGCAACGAAATTCTTCCAAGAGGAAAAGTTGAGGTAACAGCCACATATAAAGGTAGAAATGCGTGTGGTGACCTGTATATTGTTCCGTCTGGCCATACAGCATTGCTTGGGCGTCAATGGATTAGAGAGTTAATGATTGAATTGAGAGAAATTGATACCACCGGAAACCATATGTCAAGTGTACTTGCAATAGGCTGTGACACTACACCTGGCGAGATAATAGCTGAGTTCCCAACTGTCTTTGCCGAGGAAGTCGGTTGCATTCCAGATTATGAAGTTAAGCTGCAACTGCGACAAGGAGCAAAACCTAGTTTCACAAGAGAGCGCCATTTGCCTTATGCTCCACCAAAAGTACCAGTTCACCCTTGGGATGAACCAGCCGAGAATTGGGAACGAGTCCATATAGATTATGCTGGACCGTTCTAGGGCCATTATTTCCTTGTTTGCATAGATGCTAAGTCAAAATGGGCGGAAGTTGAACTTATCAAAGAAGCACCTACCACGTCCTCAACCATAAATCTTCTCAGAAAGATTTTTTCAACGCATGGATTCCCAAATCAGCTTGTTTCAGATAACGCTAGCATTTTCCAGAGCGAAGAGTTTCATCTTTTTTGCTGCACAAACGGAATTTTTCAAAAATTTATAGCCCCTGGCCATCCAGCAACTAATGGCCTTGCTGAACGAAATGTGTGGACACTTAAGGATAAGTTGCGGGCCTTGTCAAATGACAAAAAAGACTGGTTCATTTTGGCCTTCTAAGTCTTATGAAATTTCTCGAGCTCCAGGTCCACCTCAGGAACCTCGCACTCAATTTGCACCTCATGATCTTCCAGATTCATCTTCAACCGAGCCAGCTTCAGCTGTGCCTCCTCATGATCTTCCAGATTTATCGTCAACCGAGCCTTTTCTTCAGACTCCTCTATGTCCCATCAACAGACCTGTTCGTCAGAGAAGACTCCCAGAAAGGTTTCGAGATCCAAACATATCACTTCAGTATTGATGTCCCCTCACAAGATACATACTTTTTGATTCATGATACTATTGTTAATGTTAATAATTCTTGAATAGTGGGGAAGACTGTTATGTATCATTAAAACTAATTGACTGTTTAATATCATTGTGGCCCTTGTATCATGTAAGCATTTGTTGTAACCTTGTTGTAACCTTTTTAATAGAGTATACTTCATGTTTCCGCTTCAAGCCATGTGTACATACTCAATTACTTTATTACCCGTTTTTTCCCATGATTTACCTAAACATAACAGTAGCGTACCTCAAATAGAACAATTTAATTTTAAAGAACCGGATAAGTGGCCGAAATGGAAGCGCCGAATCAAGCGGTATTTAACGGCGGCAGGGTTAGAGAATAAAACGGACAAAGAAAAGGTAAATGCTTTAATATATTTAATGGGGGGTGCTGCAGACGATATATTACTAACCTTCAATTTGTCTGCTGTTGATCAAACTAATTTTGATTTAATATTAGAAAAATTTGATGGCCATTTCATCCCAAAGAAGAATATAGTTTATGAACGGACAAAATTTAATCAGTGTATCCAGAATCCTGGGGAAAACTGAAGATTTCTTAACAAATCTTTACACTCTAGTAGAGACATGCGATTATGGCACTTTGAAGGAGGAAATGGTCAGAGACCGCATTGTGTCTGGAGTTAGTGATGGTGGCTGTTGTGTATGATATGTTATAATATGAAATATTGATATGAGGAGGCTTTGGGAAAACCTCAGCGGTAACCTTCCAGTATGATCGATTTGTATAACAATGTGAATCATGTTTGTTTATATTGTTGTTTGTATTTGTTTTAATGTGAGAATGTATATTATAAAGCATTTCTAAATCGTGTATATTTTGTTCCTTGAAGGACTACCTGAGTACAAATATAACAATTGTCGACGAGGATGGTACTAACAGTTTAATTTAAAGTGTTGAATTGGTGTTACAAATAATGGCTACTCCACAGGCAGATGATTTGGCTTCCCAACTTGCACAATTAACTAATTTAGTTCAACAACTGGCTACTACTCAAGCCAATCTACTAGCTGCTAATGTGAGTACTAAAAACATTTTACAGAATTTCACGTTCGAACCATACAATTCTGCAAATAATGAATCTGTCCCTTCCTATTTCGACCGATTTCAAAAACAATTATCACTTTGCGGCGTTGCTGAAGCGCAATGGGCCGATTGTTTACAAGTCCATATGGGTTCTGAACTAAACAATACATTACGTGATTTACTTTATCCATCTTTACCAAACGATAAAAATTTCAAAGAAATTGTCAAAGTTCTAAGTGATCATTTTCTGGAATCCAAAAATAAGTATAGTGAGGCAATAAAGTTCCGAAAAATAGTCCAGCAACCAAACGAATCTGTTGTAGAGTACGCAATGCGTTTAAAGGCCGGGGCTAGATACTGTGAATTTTACGATTTCCTGGACTACTCTCTCATCATCCAGTTCATTCATGGAGTTCTTGATGATACAGCTCGAGATAGTGTTATCATAAAAAAACCATCCAAATTTTCTGATGCCCTTGAAATTGCTCAAAACTTAGAGTCTACAAGGGCTGCTTCTTCAGAAATAAAGTTTCAGGCAGATGAAAAACTGCATAAGTTTGCACACGCTAGCCGCCCTTACCCTAGCTCTAAATCATCTACATCTAAATCATCGACACATTCAACCAACAAACCTCAAAACAGCTGTATAAGTGATCTCCATACTCATAAAAATGACCCTCAGACTGAACCATCCAACTGTTGGGGATGTGGTGGTCATCATTGGCGGAAACACTGCCCTTTTCGTAATGCTATCTGCAAGGAATGCCATAAAAAAGGGCACATTGCTGCAGTCTGCCGCAGTTCTAATTCATTAAAACCGGTAGCTACTAAACACACCAAACACATGAAGATGAACAGACTGAAAAACAAACTCGCATCGAAACGCCTACTTGTCACTTATTTTCAAGATGATAACCCTATGAACAGGATCGGTATAGAACAGTCGCATGCGCCTTCCCCTCTCATTGTGTCTGTCATCATTAATGATAAGACAATTGATATGGAAATAGACACAGGTGGTGCTTGTGCCATGGTCAGTAGCACAACTTTTCATAAAATTTCTTCGGTTGAAAAATTTCTACCATCCACTCGAACTTTTCTGAGCTATATTAAAACTCGATTCCGCTGTATGGGTTATCTCCCAGTCAAAGTCACTTTCCGAGGTCGCACGTGTTCTCTAAATTTATATGTAACATCAATGGAGACAGATAGTATTTTCGGCCGTGAGTGGATCGATAGCTTCGCTGATTTGCTCACATTTCAAGAATTTTTCCCACCATCTCTTAAAATTTCTTCTGTGGTTCCTATCAATGTTGAAAAACGCCTAGATGAGCTTTTGCTAAAATTCAGCAATTTATTCAGTGAAACAGCAGATACTTTGGTTGGGCCTCCAGTGGATATAACTTTACGAGATGATCATAAACCAGTTTTTGCTCGCGCTAGACAAATTCCCTATGCACTAAGAGACGCTTATGCTGACGAGATCAACAAGAAAATTGAAAATGGGTTCTTCCAACAAGTTCAAACTTCCCAATGGGCGTCTCCTACACATATAGTCATGAAAGGCAGCAAAATGAGGATAACAGGTGACTACAAAGCTACACTCAATCCACAACTGGTCGTAGATGAATATCCAATTCCTTGTATTGAGGATCTATTTCAAAAACTAAAGGGTGCAACTAAATTCTCAAGGCTAGATATTACAGATGCTTTCATGAACTTGCCTTGTGGTGAAAAATCTTGTGAAGCCATGATTTTGAATACACCAACTCATGGGCTCATCAGACCAACACGGGCACAGTATGGTGTTGCTAGTATCCCCGCTATCTGGCAACGATGCATCAGAAAAGTTCTGGACAACCTCAACTGCGCCAGATCAAGAGAATCTTAAAAATAAGGAAGTTGTCCACAAAGAAAATCAAAAATATTATTATAACAGACATCATGGTACTAAGGAATTAAAACCTCTTTCTTTAAGTTCTAAAGTGTCGATTCAAGATCTTAAGAGGTATGGTAAAATAGTTTCGTCTGATGAAAACCTTCGTATTTATGAGATTGACACAGGAAATAAAATTTTGAGACGCAATCGTTGGGCTCTTACACCAGTGCCACAGGAGTTGGACAATGATAGTAATAATAGAGGACAACCTATTCCAGCCCCTATAGAAGATGTTGAGGGTAATCAACCTGCTAGTTCAACACCACCTTCAGGTGATATTGTCAGGTCACCTAATCCTCAAGTTGTGGATTCACCAAGGCAACAATTAACATTGCCCAAGACTCCTGTTCGCACACCAGCAACTCCTAAAACTACTCAACTAGTTGATAAAACTCCGAATAAAATTTCAAGAAATGGAAAATAAATTAGAAAACCTAAACGACTTGATTGGTAGTGTTGTGTAGTGCTTTAAGTTTTGAATAAGTTTAAGTCTACATTTTTAGGTAATGTTTAAATTCTAAATTTCTAAATGTTTCTGTAGTATTAAGTTATAAATTTTACTTATTATGCTGTTGCTAAATGTATTTTCTTCTTCTTCTTCTTTCGCATCACCCTTATGGTGCCTTTCAGCGTAGGGGAGCGTTTAACCAGGACTGCCACTCTTTCCTATTCTTAGCTAGGTTCCTCGCCTGGCGGATATTTTTGCCTCTTTTCCTACACGACCGCTCGACATATTCCAGATAGGACATTCTAGGGTGTCCTCGTGGTCTTCTACCTTCAGGGATGTAGTCCATCGTCTTCAATGGGTCCCTGCAGTCCTCCATCCTCAGAACATGCCCAAACCATTTTAATTGGCGGGCCTCGAGCATCTCCTTCATTGCCACGATCCTGAGTTCCTCCCTGATCGTTTCATTGCGGATACAATCTCTTTTTGTTTTTCCTGAGATTCTTCTAAGAAATTTCATCTCTGCAGCCCTGATTCTACTCTCCAGCCTGTCCGTTAATATCCAACTTTCGGCACCATACAGGAGCAAAGGTAGATATACCGACTTGAAGATGTTGAGCTTCACTTTTCTGCCTACTTCTCGCTTCCCAATAACAGCATTACAGATCTGGTAGTAGACCGAGTTTGCTGTTTTTATCCTATTTGACATTTCAAAGTCTAATTTTCCAGTACCGTTCATTACTGCTCCGAGGTAGGTGAAGTCCGTGACCGCTTCCATCTCTCCTCCGTTGCAGTATATATGGATTTCTTCCTGTACTCTTCCTACTTGCAAGATCTTGCTCTTGCCGGTATTGATCTGCATGCCTTTCCTACGGAGCTCTTCATCCCATTCATTCACGGCTTGCTGTAACTTTTCTGTGGAGTCTGCAATGAGGACAATATCATCTGCATAAAGCAGAAGCTGAATCATTACAGGCAGGAGGTTTCTTCGGCCCAGGAACGTCCTTTCAGTTCGTCTTTTGCATATTGCTGCTATTTCATCCATATAAAGTATAAATAGCAACGGGCTATAAATGTATTTTCTCTAAATTTAATCTTTTGTTTCCTTTTTTTTCCGTTTTTGTATACTATTCAGTGTTTAATTTTCACAATGTTTTTTTTATTAGTCTGATATTAGATTTAATTTTTTTTAATACCTTTTTTTGTATTAGTACTTTCTGTGAAATTAAAGAGGGGGATGCTGTATAAATCTATGTTAGTTTAATAATTTATCTCCTGTGTGGCAACACTGTCATTTTTAAGATATCGATTTGTTATGTAATTCAATATGGAGATTCATTGTTTATTAGGTTAAAATATAGTTGCGTTCACACTTTGATTTTGTGTGCTTATTTAATTAGTTTAAGCCTCCTTAAAACACCCCCAACTGTGAAATGCCTCATTTCACCAAAATTTGGAGTGAATGGAAGGCAAACTCATAAAAACAAGAACACATACATACAAATAAAAGACTAAATCTTCTAAAAGAAAATAACCTGAATAACTTCAGTGAGCATGTCCCTTTGGTAGAGGAAGGATCTTGTGAACTGGATGTAAAAGGACAGAGTTAGCAGTTCGAAGCTTTACTACTCGAACTACTACATCGGGTCCTGGCATGACTTCAGTTACTCATCCGAGAATCCACTGCTGAGGAGATGTATCTCTTTCTCGAAGCAAGACGAGAATACCTTCCGTTATATTAGGGCGGGAGGAAGTCCATTTCGAACGAGTATTGAGTGTGTGCAAGTACTCCTGAGATCCAACGTTTTCAGAAGTGGCGCAAGGAACGCGTTACTAATTACCAACTCGTAATCAAAGGAAATCTGAATTTTCCCTTCGGAACTTTCAGGAAGAGTGGGAAGGGGCTGTCCAATCAGGAAGTGGCCTGGGAACAAATAATCCAAGTTATCAACCGGAGAATTTGTAATCGAACATAGGGGTCGAGAATTCAGGACAGATTCGATCCGATTTATAAAGGGTTAAACTCTTCATAGGTGAGGGCTTGGTCTTAAAGGACAGCATGGAGATGGTGTTTTGTAGACTTAATAGCCGCTTCCCACAAACCTCCGAAGTGAGGGGTAGAAGGAGGATTGAAGCGCCATTAAATCTGAGACGAAGTCAGGTGGTCTGAGATCTCCTGCTGATGGAGGGAGAGGAAAGCATAAAGTTCTCTCAGCTTCCTTGCTGCTCCTAGGAAGTTGGAGCCCTGGTTGCTGTAGATACGTGTGGGAAGACCTCGTCGAGCTATGAAGCGGTCCAGAGCTGAGAAGAAGACATTAGTGTTCAGGGAAGTAACGAATTTTAAGTGGACGGCTTTAGTGCACATGCAGACAAAAAGTGCTATCCAAGCTTTGGATTTAGCAGAGTTGCGCTGGCGAGACTCTCTGAGTAAAAACGGGCCTCCGTAGTCGACCCCAACCTCCAGATAAATGCGAGCTGGAGTAACAAGACTGGCGGGAAGATCTGCCATGAGAGGTGCTTTAGGTTTTGCTTTCGACTTGTAGCATGGTAAACAATGGAATACCCTTTTCCTAATTAGTTGCCGCAAGGAAGGAATCCAATAATGTTTGTGGATAAGAGATTGCATTAGAAGATGACCACCGTGAAGTGTATACCTGTGATAATAATCACAAAGTAGACCTGCCGAATGGGACATTTTGGGGTCAATATGGGATGTTTGGTATTTTCAGGGAGGAGAGCATTTTTTAGTCTTCCCCCCACCTTAATAAGTCCTTCGTTAGAAAGGAAAGGGTTGAGCTTGCTCAGCTCGCCCTCAATCTGTTGACCCTTTTCTAAAGAAGAAATCACATCTAAGAAGTAATGTCGTTGTTCCAGAGAGATGTACCTATGCAGGGCACTCTTGAGTTCTTCACATGAGAGGGAATTGCTTGCGTTGGATGATGAAGTGCCTTTGATCTTGTATTTTAGAACCAAAATAAAACGCAGAGCATAAGCCATGACCCTTTGCGGGATTTTCCTTAGTTGATACATAGTGCCAACGTGCGTTATCAATATTTTCGTGGATTTGGAGAACTCGATTTGCAACGTATGTTTTGAGTTGATGTGGAGGCGTCTGCAGCCACCACAGAACGTTGAGAGGGTCGGAAAAACAATATATCTGCTGAATCTTTATGCGACGGATGCAAACTTTAGAAAAGATTAGACAAAACCTTGGATAATAAGAGAGCAGCGTTTAACTCTAAGCGTGGAATGCTAAAAACCTTTAGGGGAGCGAATTTGCTTTTAGCTCTGACGAGTTGAGTATCCACCAGTCCACTGGAGTCTTCCTTCCGGAGATACACTACAGATCCGTACCCTTTGTCTGAGGCCTCGGCAAAGGAAACTATGTGAAGAGAAGAAGGGGAGTGACTGAGGATATAACGTGGCACAGCCACCTGTGAAATGAGAGGGAGTTCTTGGATGAATGATGGCCACAATCTTCTAAGATCGGAGGGAATGTCATCATCCCAGTCAGAGTGCAACAACCACAATCTTTAGAGAAAACATTTCATCCAAAATATTACGGGAGAAATATATCCGTTTACATCAAAGATACGTGCAGCAATAGAAAGAATTCCTCGCTTGGTATACGCAGGTTCGAACACATTTACGGCAAAACAAAGCTGATCAGATTGAGGATTCCACTTTAGGCCTAGTACCTTTACCTTTTTTTTTTTTTTTTTTCTTTTTTTTTTTTTTTTTTTTTCCTTTCCCCCTTCCTGCCATTGCTGGCATACGGGGTGTTTGGCAGTGGTGGGTTAATATGTTGGGTTTACGCACGCCAACCACTGCCAAAAAACAACTCTTTATTTAAAAAAAAAAAATTCTTATTATACAAATTATACTGGTGGGTACCATTTAATTCTGGGGTACACGAATTAAAAGAAAAAGAAACATCTGTGGTGCTGCCCGGTGCACGGATGTGCACCTTACTGATGGGGCAGCACCTTTAAGGCCTCCTGGCCGGTCTGCATCCGTCCGGTTGCCGTCCAGCCCTCCTGGTCCGCCGCATCCGTTCGGTCCGCATCCGGCCAGTCCTCTCCCTCAGTCCTCTGCTCCTGGGGGCTCGTTCTCCTCTGAATGCATCGGTGACTCCTGGTCTGGTGGCTCGCCGAGGGGCCGGGTCCTGCCAAGGGTGAAGTGTGCAGGCCCAACCACGTCCTTCCACCCGTAGACGAACTCCCTGAAGAAGGGATAGTTCGCTTCTTCCATCAGCCGGGGGAAGTCGTCCTCGGCGAGGGTGAAAATGCCAGTTTTTATCGACAACCTGGAACGGTGTCTGTCCATCGCGGTGCAGGAAACGATCACATGTTCCGCTGTTTCGGGGACTCCACAAGCGGGGCAGAGGGGGTTGACCACTATCTTATGGTCAAAGAGCTTCCCCCGGAACCCGCCATGGCCTGTCAGCATCTGCGAGACCCAGTAGTCCGGGAGGACCCATGTCGCAGACAATCTTGACTGGACGGTGGGGAAAAACTTCCTCAAGGTTGAGCCCTTCTGACTTCCCACCCACCGTCCATTCCACTCTCCTATGGTATCCTCCCTCACCATCTTCTTCCATCTATTGGGGGTCTCGCAGACTCTCTCTCGGAGTCCCTCCGGGAGCGCCGTCAGCCCCTGCCTCTTCACCTCATACATCAAACTATCCTCCTTGAGGACGAGGTCCAGTACCTTTACCGTCTGCGAGTAATCTAAATGTAGAAGTATCTCATGATGTTCCAGTGGAATATGGTCTAACACTTCAGGGCTGTTAGTGGAGAATTTGCGTAGGTCAAAGCCGCCAGATTAAAACAACAAAACTAACTGGTTGTAAAATTCTAGGGCGTCTTCTACTGTAGCTGCACCTGAGACTATATTGTCCATGTAGATCTCATTCAGAGCTTGAGCTGCTCTAAGAAACTTATGACCTTCATCCCTAAAGAGCTGAATCACAGTTCTAATTGCTAAAAATGGAGAAGTTTTGAGACCTAACGGCAAAGTAGTCGATTCCCACTCTTGAACTTGTTGGGAAGGATCAAACGTCTAGAAGAAATATACGAACTTCCTATCCCTCTCGTTCAGCCCGATATACCTAAACATCTGCTTTACAACACAAGTAAGTGCGATAGGATACGTACGAAAATTATCTATAAGCTGGCCTGTATCTGTCTGAAGAACTGGACCAGCAGGCAGGAAATCATTCATAGAGAGTGATCCGGGAGCATGTTGTAACGAGTTTCTTTTTTTTTTGTCGCTAGTTCGTTCGTTTGTCGCTAGTTCGTCCGTCATGTGTCTCTAGATATGTGATCTCACTCTACTGTGGGCTGTCATTATGTGTGAATGCACATCAGTGGTTTATATGGCCAAGTAATTGCCAAATTTTACATATTACCTTGTATTTTCTTTGCGGCTCAACGGTAAGCATCCTATTAAAAATTTGCAAATTAAATTGTATATAATCTTCGTTTTTATTAATCATTTATCTATTTTTATGGTTATTGCGTTGATGTAATAATTGTGTTACGAACTTTGCTATGAATACAACCTACTGGTTTTGGACTTTTTTATTTAATCAATTTGGACCTTAACCTGGTCACAAATTTTATGGCGCTCGAATACAGGGACTACAAAAGAAAAACCTACAGATAAGTCATTAGTTGAAGATTAATTATTAACAACTTTTTGAATAGTGAAGTTAACTGATATTAGTTTTTAGAGTAATTTTTCCAAGCAATAGTTCAATAATTTTTCTAATGTTTAAATATAATTTCCCATTAATTTAAGGTCATCAATTTTCTGTTAATTAAAGCTACATTTTTGTCTTATAACCGATTTTGGAAGTGTATTTGGAAGATAAATATTTTAATTTATAATTTCGTATTGTATTAACAACAAAAATTAAGAATTTTGTACCTTAGGTCATAGAACGATTTAGTTTTGTTTAATATATGTTTTGAAAATTATTTTCTAACATATTATTTTATTAAATATTTTTTTATCGTTCTATTTTGTAAGTTTAAATAGTTCTATTGAACATATTATAGATTAGCAAGTAAGCATTAAGTTCACTTAGAGACAACAGCTGTTTGTTTCTATTTATTGCAGTACTATCTTATGTTTCGTTTTAAAAGAAAAATATTTGTTTTATCAATTGATAACTTAAAAAAATATTTACTAGGTTTGTAAAGGACGCTTACCGATTTAATTTAATTTAATTTGTTAGTTTTTAATATAATTTAATTTTTATTATTTTACAACTTTTAGAAAGTTCTACTGGTATTTTTTTCTATAATATTTGATTTCATTGGCAACTTTTTTTGTAACGTTGGGTAACGTTTTGTTTTTGTTGTCGTAATGGATGATCCAGCCGTTATAGTTTCAGAGAGGGAGGATATTTTTGCCGCAGTACAATCAATTTTCACAAAATCCAAATCTTTGAGTGCCGATTCAGTATCCGACTTTAAGCCCGCTTATGACCGCTTAGTCAAAAATGAGCTCCGTTTTGAAGAAATTCAATATAAAATTCGGATATTTAATGCAACTGTAAAGAACAAAAGTGAAAAACTCGAGACTACAGAAGTACAAAACTCGTTTAACGATTTAGTTGATATTACAAAAGCAAATTATTATAAAGTGGTGCAATCGACCTGCCCTCCTGAGAATAAACCTGTGGTTGTCAATTCTCATTATTTTCCTCATGAGCTACCGAAGATTGATTTACCGATATTCACGGGGAAATTAGAGGACTGGAATAGATTTTATTCTCTGTTTGACTCTATGGTTCATAGGGGAGAATCTCTATCGCCCATTAGAAAATTTCACTATCTTCAAAGTAGCTTACGCGATGAAGCTCTGTCACTTATCTCGGGCTTCGCATTACACGAAGCTATTTATTTACTCGCTTACAACACATTGGTCTCTCGTTATCGAAATAAAAGGTGACGAGCCAGATTTTATATCAAGAAGGTGATGGATTTTACCCCTTTAAACAATTCTTCAGCTGCCAATTTGCAGAGATTTTTATCGGAGCATGAAAACAATTTTTCCGCGTTATCGGCTTTAGGCATTGAAGACATGGGAGATTTCATCAAACTTCATTTAGCTCTTACAAATTTAGACCCGGGAACTAGAAAAGCATTTGAAGAACGAATAAAATCAACAGACATTCCCACTTATAAGGTTGATTCCGTTACTTCGATTCCTCCTCCCACCAACGTGGGGCAGCTCAGAAGATTCCTTGGAATCAAGAGAGAAACTACTCCACTTTACCATTCGCAGGCAAATCCGACGGAACGGGCGAACCGGAATATCAAGCAACTAATTGTAACGTACCTAGGGGAGAAACACCAACGCTGGGACGAGAAACTAGGAGAGATCCAGTTTGCATTAAATTCCGCCGTTCAAGATTCGACGAAGTTCAGTCCTGCCTTCTCGAATTTCGGTAGAGAACTGAGGCCTCTGCATCAAGCTACTGACGGAGATATTCTTGTGGCTCGCACAAACGAACATGCTGCTTGGGCCACTAAAGTGGGCAGACTGCCCGAAGTTCATATAGCCGAGGAAAACTCACTGAAGGCAAGTATAAATCAGAGCAGTCGATACAACTTAAGACGCTGAAGACGTCGCTTCCATCCGGGGGACCAGGTCTTAAAGATGAGGTTTCAGCTATCTTCGGCAGCTGATAAAACTGCTGCTATACTAAACCCCAAGTATGAAGGCCCTTATACGGTTGTTTCAGTTACGGGTGGTGGATCCTGTAAGTTGAGAGATCAGGATGAAAAGATAATAGGCTTATGGCACCCCTCGAAACTTAAATTATTTTGAGAGATTTTGAAAGAGATCATTATCCTTAAGAGGTGTAGGAGTTGAAACGCCAATAAAACGGTTTTTAGCTGCAATGATGGAAAAATACAAGTCTTCAAATGAAGACATTTATTTGTTCTTTCGTAGGAACAGTTGCATTAAGTTCTGATATCTTTAAAATAACTTGGTCGAATTCGTTGAATGTATCCTCATTCAACACTCGACACTCGAGCCATAAAAACATCTTGATTATTGGGCAAACTCTTACTCATATCATAAGTTATTTGTAACCGTGAAAACAGACGTTCCTTTTGGGTGTTATAAACTTCAAGAGATCCTTTACCTGGAGCCATTGCGAATATTAACAATTACAGGCAAAAAGGTAATTAACAAAAAATTATTCTACATTTGCACATATATAAAAAATATTATATAATAATGAGATAAACAGCCAGACTGAAGGGAGAAGCAGGAAAAGAATGGCCGAAAAATAACAGCTAAAGAACGTGATTATACCAAGAATAAAAAATAACTCACAATGTAGATAGACATAAAATTATAAAGTAGAAAATAGCATCAACAAACATTATTGAAGAAGAGAAAATCGCACAAAACATGCATGAACAACAAAAACAGAAAAATACTTATGTGACAATTCCAAGAAAATTCCCATGATGCATGAACAACCTCGCTAGTGGAGTGGGGAGAACCGTAACCTAAACTCCTGATAAAAACAAGGCTAACTGATGTGGTGAAAATTAATGCTTTGTTACAATAATGTGATAATATGATGCTAAACTGTGGTAGAATTGCTCAGTGTACCTAGAATTACAAAACTTATTTAAATTTAAAAGATATACTATACATCCAGTAAAATACAATCATTATTGAAACCAATGTTTAGAATTTATGGGATGAGTGAATAAAGAACGTTCTATTAAATAAGTTTTAACCTAAGCAAATTATTTTAGCAATGAAAAGTTTTGAAAAAATCGAGCTCATTAGAATCAAATCTACAATTTGAAAGAATCCGGCACTGGCCGATCAAATTTTCAATTAAGTTAATATCGGGACCGGAGGACCAAATGTTCAAATTAAATAAACCCTTTTCAAACAATAACCATTTATGTGGAAGAAAGTGGTCCGGGTAGAGGTCACAATGGGACCTCACAATGTGACCTCTACCCGGACCACTTTCTTCCACATATATTATCAAGGTCAACAATTATCATTCAAAATAACCATTTATGTTTGTTACCTTAATTGACAACAGTTTAAATAAAACAGTTCTGTAAAAATTTTACAAAATATGATTAAAGAATATGATAAAATAACGAAATACGTGGTATAAAGCAGTTCGCTCCCATTTCTATAGAAGGAATCATCCCTGATGGCTTCTAGTATAGACCCACAGTAAATGAAATGAAGTAAAAATTAGATTAGGAATTTAACGTTGACAAGGAAGTTGTATATTTTTATAAGAGATATTCTTAAAATATATTTTTATTAAATATCTCTTTCTATTGTAAAAAATATATATTTGTTACTATTATTAAAATTCCTTGTGGCAACTTGAAAAAACAATTACTACATATTTTATTTTTTTCATTATATTTTACCATTGGAAATGTTGAAAGAATATATTATATGAACTGAGCTATCTGGTAGTTTTTATTGAAAATGTCAGCCAAAATGATCAACTAGTGTTAACAACATAAAATAAATTTACAAAGAGCTGCGTTTTAGGGTTTAGTCAGAAGTTGATCTGGTGAAATTTTAAGTTTCATTCTAAATTGTCTGCATTGCTAAATATTATTGGTGGGAGAGGGGGGACATGTATTACAGGTTAGGAAGAGGCAATATATTCATCAGCATTACGTAAGATGTCACGTGACAGAATCTCATGGTTAAAAAAATTAAATATGCCAACATGATCGAGATAATAACCACTACATTTTTACAGGGCAATGAATATGATTAACTTGAAAAAAATCTTTAAATTTTGAAAATTCCTTCAGATCACATAAGTTTTAATAACATATTAATTAGCGCTATCATTTAATGTTTAAGGCTAACAGTCAACAAAAATACAGCATAACTAACTGAGGTGATCTGAAAACTGCAATGTAATGGATGGCACAATGAAGAAATGTTTATTATTTGGGATAGAAATTTAGACATGCATACTAGATGACTTCTAAAAGAAACCACGAACATATGTATTTATTACCTTCTGGAAATGAAAGTAGTTGCAGGTAAAGGTCGGTATAAAATCCTAACAATGCCATAATGTAGAACTTATTTTGAAGAGAATTTCACCTTCTGGAGTTAGATTTCTAGCATTACCCTGGTTGGCTAATAGAGAAATTACCTACTTCTATTTTCTTCTGAGAAACAAGCAACAGGTTAAGCTCGGTACAATACATAAACGACTGCATAATTTAGATGTTATTTCAAATAGAATTTCTCCTTTCAGAATTATATTTCTATGATTAACCTAATCAAATATAGTTGGTAAACTAAAAAGAACACTTCAGTAAAACATATAAAATAATTCAGTTTGCACAAGTATTGCATAGGTTAAATTCAGATTACATTTCATCTGAATTCATTCTTAAAACTATCTTCTAAAACTAAGATTCTTAATTTAATAAGAAATTTTTCGTTTTTCAACCATTTTTCTGGTCTTTCACATTAACACATTCTTACAAAATATATTCGGGTAATTATTCCGCAGTTTGTCTCATCGAGTTGAGACTCAAATTTTTAATTTTCGTTCTTTTCCTTTTTAAGATTTTCCAAATATACAAGTTATCATGAGCTTCAGTATGGAAATGAGAATGTATGGAAAATGTGTATACTTCAGCAATAATCTTACTAATATTATAAATGTGATGTTTGTATGTTTGTCTCTCTTTCACGCAAAAACTACTGGTCGGATTTGGATGAAACTGATGAATGGGGCACGTTCCCCCCTGCAGTATTTTAACTACTGTGGAGAATCCATTATTGTTCATAAATAAAGACAAATCACATGATAATAGTAGTTAAAATAACAGAAACAACATGGGTGAAACTATTTGTTTTGATAGCCTACTAATCTTACTTCTTACTAATATTATAAATGTGAATGTTTGTATGTTTGTCTCTCTTTCACGCAAAAACTACTGGACGGATTTGGATGAAACTTTACAGTAATATAGATTATACATCAGAATAACATATAGGCTATAACAAGCACGGATTTATGGAAGGGTGCAAGGGGGCACGTGCCCCCCCGACAGTATTTTAGGTACTGTGGAGAATCCATTATTGTACATAAATAAAGGCAAACACATGATGATCTAGGTGGGGGCACGGGGGCATGTGCCCCCCCCCCGTTATAGTACATAAGGAACTTAGCATCTTGAAATTTGTAGTTAGGTTCTGTGTATAGTTTAAGAAAGAACTTCGGATAATTCCACTCCAAGGGTTTCCCCTTTAATATAATAGGGGTTCAAAGGTTGTATAGAATCCGTCGGTTTTGAAGTTAGACATCTGAAATTTCGGATGTTCGAGTAACTTATATTTTAAAAAAATAATTAAATTATTTATT
This sequence comes from Arma custos, assembly GCA_037127475.1. Lineage (NCBI taxonomy): Eukaryota > Metazoa > Arthropoda > Insecta > Hemiptera > Pentatomidae > Arma > Arma custos. The sequence goes on from CM073760.1 coordinate 42,456,919, forward strand.
TAAAATGATCTTTCACGAAACTTTACGTGGTAGACCAAATTCCACGCGTGCGAAGCCGCGGGCATAAGCTAGTTTCATTTATAAATGAAAGTTTCAACAAACATACATCATCTTTATTACGAAATGTTAGTAGAAACTTTTATTTCTTGATGAAATGTAGAAATATCGTAGATTACCGAAATCTACTCATTATCCAAAATTACATTATCTTTTTTGCATTACATTAAGCTCATGATAACAGGAGCAGATATCTGTATTTTGTTTTATTACGGCATTAGTAGTGAAAACCAATCTTTTAAGAAAATACATTATTACTGCATCCATATTTATTAAACAATTAACTATCAAAATGATGAATTATTACAATGATAAATTATAAAATCGTTGTAATGTGCTTTTTGTGTATTAATTATTACATTATTTATGCTTACAATAATCCATACACAGTGGAGTCTATGTATTGGAAAAGAGAGGAGGGGTTTATGGCAGTCGTAAATTTTAGTTCATCCAGGTTTTATGGAGCTTTATTTTACTGGAATTTGTGACTTTGACGTCGTCAGTTTTCGAAAACAAACTTTACATGGCCAACGAAAAACTGCATTTGGTGCATGTATAAAAATATCGTGAATTGACCTATTTTTTATAATTATACCTCCATCTATATTTTTTGAATTATCAACGTATGATTAGAGGTCACCTCATTTAACATGGCAATGTGGTTTATTAAATCATATAAAACTTTCTTGAACTATGTTTTTTTATATTTTTATTTTGAAGATAATATTTAAAAATAATCACCATCATAAGAACAATAAACAAAAATAAAAATAAAATATGTTTTTTTATGTTTTAAGATTGATTATTAATTTCCAGCATCAAGTTAAATGACAATAAAGTAGATCCGAGAGAAGCCCTAGAAAACTGTAAAGTCAACCCGACATCGTAAGTGAAGTTCGTTTTATATATCGTTAAAATTATCATTGCACAACGTGAATAATTATTTTAAATATGAAATCTTAAATCATCGTTTGCGTACTGCAATGACAACCATAATTTCGAGAATTATAACTAATTTATGTTATTTTATTTCTTTTTCCAGAGATTTAGGTGCGTTACTGCATGTTATAAAGAGCAGTTTAGGCACTGGAGTTCTAGCAATTGCCAATGGATTCAAAAATGCAGGATTATTACTGGGAGTTTCGGGAACGATTTTGATTGGCATTTTATGCACTCATTGCGCTTATATCATGGTACTAAGATGTAACTTTTTTATAATGTAAGATCTAAAATGTAATGACTGATTAATTTATAAGCAACTATTTGTATTTAATTATCAGATCCTAATTATCTGCACTGAAATTTGGGTTTCTTCATAGTAGCAACCCAAACTGAAACTAAATTACTTTTACTGATTTATGATACTAAATTTTAGTTTTCAAGATCCTTTCTCACCTCTTCCTACGTCGTCATCTTCCTCGTTTTCCTTCCACTTTGGCTCGGTAGGTTTCGCTAGCAATTCTGTTTGCATCCGCAGACGTCCAAGCCAGTCAGTCGGTTTTCTTCTATTACCTCGGCCGAAAATTTTGGTTCGGCCTGATAGTGGGATTCCTGCCTCGGTCTCTTCTTGCTTAGCCCTCAATCATCCTGAAAAATCTCATTTCATCTGATTGTATTCTAGACTGGTGCTTCTTTGTCAGCATCCATGATCCTCAAGAGAACGTGAGGATAGGGAGGAATGTTAACTTGAATACATCCTCTTTTGTTCCATTTTCAACTTCTCTTCGGTTTAGAAACGCACTCATAGCCACTTCAAACATCCTGCCCACTGCTAGGGCTCGCTCGCCACTTCCAAATCGGTGTGTCCGTTTTCGTTTTGGTGCACTCCCAGGTAGAAACTTTTCTCATTGCAAAAATTTGGGGTGCTCCGATTTTCATGAAAACCATATTGTACCCCTTAGATTAATCCTTTTAATTTCTTATTATCTTTTCCAAGATTTTGGAATATATTTTGGTTGTCACAGTTAAAAGAGATATCTATTAAGAGAGATAAAGAGATGCCTCGATGGTCGTTATAGTCCCTACTATCTACTTTCTTAAAGGTTGGGACTATAATTGCTACTTCCCAATTCTTTGGGATTTTCTTCTGCTTTCAAATTATGTTTATTGAATAGTAAGTGGGAAAGGAAACATGATCTCATTTCCTTCAAATCCCATATATTTTAACATTTCAGGACATATTTCGCCAATACCTGCGGATTATCCTAGCTTCATGCTTCCTCTAATTCATCCTCACCAATGTAATCCTCTTCTTCCCAGGGATCTCCCTCTCTCTGTTCTTACCTTACTTGTGGAAACTGTCCTTCCCCTCCAGCAGCTCCTGAATGTATTCTTTCCACCTTTCCATTATTCTCCTGCTGATAAGGAGGATAAAAACAATTAACTGAGTCCAATTTGATGTCATCATTATTACTGAAATCTTTATTATTTAATTAGCTTTGTAAACTACACTATCTACTGGTGCAAACTGAAATAACTTTATTTCCCATTCTTTTAATTACTATTTTAACAATTATCTTCCAATACACTAACTGTTCCTCAGATTATAACCCTCAAGAACCCTTCCCAATCAAATTTGTTTAATACAATTTTTACAGGTTAAAATTAAATTATTAGTTAAAACTCTAAATTATTTACAGGTTAAGTCTGCTCAGGACCTCTGCCAAATATTAAATAGACCTTTTCTTGGATACACAGAAACAGTTGAACATGCAATGCTAAATTGTGCCAAGAAAAAACTCAGTCACTATGCTAGATTTGCGAAGTATGTTTGGAAATCATATAGATTTTTAAAATTAAAAAAAAAACTTATTTGTTAATTTTTTACTATTGTACACTCTAATATTGGTTAAATGATTTTTTTTTTCCTTTCCTCTGAAAATATTTTAATGCCTTTCAATGTATGCTACTTTAGACTGATTGGTATAATATGTGTAACTACTAGTCCATGCCAACAGATAGGTTCTGAGCTTAGCACAGAATTTTTGTTCTCTTCCACAGTCAGTTAGTGTGACCCTGGTATTATCAGTACCATTTTCTATGGTCTTCAATGGGTACAAATGTTTTATTTTTTTCTAATAATAAAACCCTATATCACTACAACCCGTGAATGAGTCTGGGGTTCAGTACATGGTAGAGACTGTACTGTTTCATGGACAACGGTTATTTCTTTTTCTAATAACATGGTAAAACTGCTTATGTTAACAGAATTTTAAGATTTTTATCATTGAGAAATACTCGAGTCCCTTTCATTGAAAGTACAATTCCTATACCTCCTGTTACTATTCCAAGAACAATATCAACTTGGAACAGGAAGCTGAATTACCACTAGCAAATAATTCCATTAATGGCTTCTTAGTTTACCTTTTGCTTTCCTGCCATTTCATTCATATTTAGTAAAAATAGCAAAACACTTTAACAATCACCGTTTTTGAAGTCCTTTGCGACGAGCCCCCGTGCCTCCCCTGGATCCGCCTGTGGAAAGAGGTCTCAATAAATATGGAACTTATAAGAGAACAGGAGCTTTTCAAGCATTGCGAAATGGCAACCAAATAACAAGGGCTATAAATCAATGGACAGATAGTTTATTTTTTAACGAGAAAAGTATCTGCACCAAATGAGTTTGTCAAAATAGGAAACCACACTCTACAACCAGGCAAAGTAACTGGCTATGCTAAGTACAGGAAATAATAAATGGTTGGGAAACCGGAAGTAAAGGATGACTGTCGGGGATAAATGTTTCTATAACTTGCAAAATATACAAGATTACCATATTTGAAAAGAAAAATATGAATTAATTAATGAGAGGGATTAAATAAATAAAATAAGATATATGTTAGAGAAGAGTTGGTCGACTGTATCTTCTAATTTAAGGAAGAAATAGTTGGGGGTGCAGTCAATGAAAACATCAAAATAAGTATAACTTATTTATTATGTGCCGACGTTTCGGCCTACAATGTAGGCCATCTTCAGGGCGAATAAAACAAGTTGCAGGTTAGGGAGCTCAGAGACAAGTAAGTCTCTGAGACTTAAGACTTACTTGTCTCTGAGCTCCCTAACCTGCAACTTGTTTTATTCGCCCTGAAGATGGCCTACATTGTAGGCCGAAACGTCGGCACATAATAAATAAGTTATACTTATTTTGATGTTTTCATTGACTGCACCCCCAACTATTTCTTCCTTAAAATAAGATATACAAAATAAGTTTTAATTTTTAAGAAGTTACTTTTTTATTTGATAATTTTTAGAAAATTACATCCTGTGCAAATCTGAAAATTGATCTGGGACAATTCAAAATTGATGCAGCAAAATCACTGTCTAAACCATGGTTGAAACATTTTCTTTTGAATTAGCATTAGAGAACTAATAAAAAGTTTAAAAAGATAATAAAAAAAAATTGAGCCTAAAACATCAGGAAGAGAAAAAACATTTGGCTGTAATATAAGTATTTGGAAATTGCTTTCGATTCTAGGAAACAGAATAATTTCTTCGTATTTATTATATGATATTAAATGAAAATGAAATAAGTCATGTTGCATTTAACATAATGGTTTATTTTTGTTTTAGAAACACTGCTGATATGTTTATGTTTTGTACATATTATGGAGTAAATACAGTATATATAATATTTGTTGCAACTACTATTCAACATGTATGTAATATCTTATTAAATTTGAATAGCTAAATTTGATTATATTTATTGTATTAAAACAAATAATCATATTTCAGATCACTGAGAATCAGTTAAACGTTACCCTCAATGTACGATTCTGCATATTAGCTGTTGCAATACCAGTATTTTTTATAGGGATGGTCAGAAGTATGAAATATCTTGTACCTTTCAGTTTGATCGCTAATCTATTTTTATTAACTGGATTGTGTTTGACATTTTACTACATTCTGCAAGATCTCCCTCCTATTGGGAGTAGATCATTAGTTTCTAACATAACTCACTGGCCATTTTTCATTTCCACAGCTCTTTTTGGGTTGGAAGGAATAGGAACAGTAATTGTTTTTAAATGATTATTAACTTGATAAGTATTGATTAAAGTTTATATTAATTTATAGATGGATGTCGTTTTATAGATGTTACCTATTGAAAACTCCATGAAGAATCCAAATCATTTTCTCCATTTCCCTGGGGTTTTAATTATTGCAATGGTGATTGTTGTCAGTTTGTTTACCTCTGTTGGTTTCTTAGGATACTTAAAATATGGTGATGATATTAAAGACAGTATTACACTTAATTTACCCAAACATTTGTAAGTTTTATCTCTTAATTTGTTTACTATATTTATTTGTCTTGAAAATATTTGAACATAAGTTTTCCTTAAATTTTTACTAATACCCACTCTGGTTAGGAAGGTGGGTAGTCTACAGCTTGCCTTTTTTGCTTTATAAAGTAGGAAAGTACTTTAAACAAAAAAAAAAAAACTTTATTTTAGTGAAATATTTTTCTTGATTTAATAAATGTTAGTAAAACAGTCATTATACATAGAAAATAAAACAGCTTACTTTTTGGATTGCTTAACAATTATGCTACCAGCTAAACATCAATAGTTTCCAAGTTTAATGTAAATACTTTTTTTGCAACTACTAGTTTAAATGGTTTGATAAAGTTTTTACCAACATATACTTTCAGTACTTTAGTAAGTTTCTGCAAACACAAGGATGGCTCACTGCTGTGCGGATAAAGGGAAATAACTGAGATGGAGAAGTTATTTCAGTGAACTGCTTAACCCCGATTCTGAAGAAACAACAATAGATAATGGGCAAGATAAAGCAGAAATGAATACAGAACTAGAACATCCAGAGACAGAAGAAGTAGAGGAAGTTATCACAAACTTAATAGATAACAAAGCTCCAGGAATAGAAGGCATAACTGCCGAGATGGTTAAATATGGTGGAGATATATTGAGCCGTGAGATCTATGATCTGATAATAGAAATATTCAAACTTCAAGTACCTCGGAACGATAGTCACTGAAAAAAATGAAATAGAAGAAGAAATAAAATTGAGGATTCAGTATGGCAACAAATGCTACTGAGCTCTCAAGAAAATGTTTCTAAATCGAAATATATATCACATGAGATCAAAGTGCGAGTATATAAGACCATTTTCTGTCCAGTCGTGACATATGCTAGTGAGGTGTGGACCCTTACAAAGCGACAAGAGAGTTCCATTAATGCTTAGAAGAGGAAAACCCTGAGAAAAATATATGTGCCAACCAAAGTCGAAAATATATACAGGATAAAAACCAATAAAGAACTTAAAGACCCCCATTTAGTCTCATAGAATAAAAAAGGGAGAATGAGATGGTTGGGTCATGTGCATCGAATGAATCAGGAAAGACTACCAAGGAAGATAATGGAGCTATGCCTGGATGGTAAAAGAGGAAGAGGTAGACCCAGACTACTTTGGTTCGAGGACGTCGAGGCTGACCTACAACTATATATATATATAGCCAGCCACAAATAGATAAAAATAAGGAATTGGTGACTTGTGCGACTCAAACAATTTGTCGCCTTTGTGACACAAAAATGTATCTACAGAATTGAGATAGAGGTGGTATGAAACACTATTTTCATGTTCTATTGTTCATATATGTTCACAAGATCCTATATCTGTTTTGCTTAGATATAAGTTTTTTTGTTTTCACTCATTAATCACTATTATATTCATTTCTGAAACATGGAAAAAAGAACTTGTGGGTGACATCTGTCAACTATTCACCTAATAACTATTCTAGAGGTAAACAATTAACGAAATGAGAATTAATAAAAACAAATTGCTTTTGTAGTCAAGCTGAGGCCGTAAAAATGCTAGCTGCCCTAGCAGTTTTATTTACATATGGTCTTCAATTAACTGCTTCAATGGAAGTAATATGGAAAAGATTGGAGAAACATTTTGATGATGAAATGAAATGCAAAAGGTATTATCAAGTCCGTGCGGCACTGATTTTTGGCACAGGTAAAGTTTTTTATATTAGCTAGATGTTATTGGAATATTGTTAAATCTATTCTCATTTTTAAATATGTATTATTATATTAAATTTGTCTCTCAGTGTTGTGCCCCTTTATATGTTGCATGAATTGGTACCTGGAGCAACTTGTTCTAACTCCTCCAAATTTTTCCAAGTTAATTGGTCTTGTATGTGCCTATTAAACTGTAAACCATTTAACCTGCTCAAAAAGTGATATTGGCTACTAAATTCTGAAGATAACTGTATCTCAAAAAAGACATTTGGCCTAATAGCATCCAATTGGAGTAGGTTTCATTTGAGACTATCTTCAGTGGTAATTCTGGATCTATTAGAATTTCATTTTCTAAAATTTGTAATATCAAAGGAGGCTTTTAGCACTTAATTTAAAAAAGCGATTTGAAAAAGCAGCGAAGGCATTAGGTCTCATTGTGAATGAACAGAAGACAAAATACATGCAAGCCGGTGGTGTTGCTGCGGATTTTGAATCTCTCAAAGTTGGCCCCAATAAGTTTGATAAAGTTGACTCATTCATATATTTGGGATCTGAGGTTAACTTGCAGAATAATGTGTCCCAAGAAAAGAAAAACAGGCAAAGAAATATTTCTAACAGGGGCTCTTCAGCTTTGAAAAGAACTTTGAAAGCAAATTTATTTCCTCCAGCTCCAAAGTTAACCTCTATAAAACTTTAATACATCCATTGCTCACTTACGGCTCAGAAACGTAGTCAACTTTTTAGTCCGATGAAAGCAGGCTTCTAATATTTGAAAGAGGTCTACTGAGCAGAATCTTCAGAGCCATTTCCAAGGATATGGATGAAGTTTGCTTTATTAAGTTGGGAAAACTTTGATTGGCTGGTCAAGTCGCTTTCATGAATGAATCTGACATCCACAAAACTAATCACAGAGGAGCTTCGTCAAACTAGGAATATGGAGCTGTCCAGAACAAGATGGCAGGATGGAGTGGTGGCAGATGCTAGAGTCCTGCAGGGCATCCGAGATTGAATGGCAGCAGCACAAGATAGAGCCAGACTTACTAAGCGGGTTATCTTGCCAACCATGATAATGATGATGATGATCTTCTTATAATTAAACACGTTTAAAAAAAAAAATTAAATATCAAAACTGTTTGGTATATGGAGTAAATTATCACTTCCAGTTGTTGAATAATGTTAATGTTTTTCTTTAACAGAATTTATTTGTATAAATTACTCTTTCAGAATCTATGAGCGGAACATTCACTGAGCTACGGCAGATACTGACTTTATTGGAAGTGGGCATTCACCCATGAGTGACAATCTGTCTTTTTAAACATAAACTAAATGTTCTTCCACTCGGACCTTACCCTCTGAACAATACCAATTCCCTTATAACAATTCTGGAAGTAAATGTGAACTGATTTTCAAAGTAACAAAATTGTTCAAAGAGAAACATGATCATGATATGATTCAATGATCTCAGGTTCTAAAAAATCTAACCATTCTCTTTTATCAACCCAATCAATTTATATTAGAAAATAATTCTGTGGCACCTGTGCATAGTGGGCTAAGTCGATTTTTGTGAATTTCAAGCTATCTACTTAGAATCGTATATTTTCTGAACTTAATTTTAAGTTCAAGATTGGAGTATCAGCCCAGGATTCACAAAGGAATATCCTTCATTGCAATGGACGGAACACTTAGCGTGTTAGACACAAGAAAAGAGAAAAAAATTACGATTCTAAGTAGATAGCTTGAAATTCACAAAATTCGACTTAGCCCACTATGCACAGGTGGCACAGAATTAAGATATAATAACATTTAATTTATTAACTTGTATTTATATTTATTTATTTTTTAGTTGTTATAGCTTTAATAGTGCCGAACTTGGGACCAGTAATTTCTCTAATTGGAGCTTTTGGTTTTTCAATGTGTGGATTTTTCTATCCAGCTCTTGTTCAAATAATAATGAATTGGGATGGGGACCTTGGAAAATGGGATTACATATTGTGGAAAAATGGTTTTCTCATTTTATTTTCTATTGTTGCAACTTTAACAGGAAGCATATCAGCAATATTGGATATAATTAAAGAATATAAGTAAAACAACTATTCAATTGTAATGGTGACATCTAGCTTAAATTGGTCAAATGCTAACATTAAGAACTATTCTCATTTTTAATATTACTAATATATCACAACTGCTCATAACTTCTATTTCAATCATCATAAATATGATTACCAATATATTTACCCTTTTTTGTTTTGATTGAGGCAAGATGGGTAAGAAATATAAATGGCTAGATTTTTAAAATATTTTCCCTATAGTTAATCTTTGAACTTATGTTAAATTTGTGTCCAAAACCTGGCACTTAACTGCCTTTAATGGCATTATCATTACAACAATAATTTGCTTCTCTTTTCTCCTTGCTGACAACTGAATACAGAAGAGTATAGCCCTGGAAGTTCATTTTGTCTTTTCCTCCTTAATTTTACTAATAGCAAAAGGTTCATTTTGGCCTTTCTGGTTTCATCAACTTTACGCTTCTCTTCTTTGAAACCTTGTAATTTCCATTTATCAAGTCATATCATACCAAGCCATATCATATACATATATAGAATAGAATAATTTATTGATATTTACAACTGTAATTATATTACATCAAGTAAATCTGCTGTATGAACAAAGGACATTAAAAAAAAAAAAACACTTGTGGAGAAACTATCCATTGATAGTGCTCCAATAAAGTTCTATAGTAGAAGGTCTCGAGGCCATCTTCTTTTCAGGCGCCTCGGAGGGTTATTAGGAATATTATGGGAAGCAAGTTGAGAGACTAGCGGATTCAAGTGTGTATGGAGCTTTTCATGGAAGGATAGGTATCTAGTTGGGGCCAAATCAGCAACATATGGGAGGGATATTAAGATCATGATGGATGAGTTTGTTTGTGACATAATAAGGAGCATTGAGGATTTTACGAAGGATTTTGGATTGTAATGATTGGATATGAGATGAATTGGATGGATTAGTAGAGCACCAAAGCTCAACTCCGTATGTCCAAATAGGTCTGATAATTGTCATGTTAATGAGTCTTTTGTAATTAATTGGGAGCTTTGAACATTTGTCCAGTAAATGTTGAAGTAGGCGAAAACGTCGAGCAGTTTCTTGTCTTTTCAGTCTTGTGTGAGTATCATATACTCTAAAATCATATTCATTCTGAAATGAATAATTTAAGGGGAGTGAGCTTATTAGCCCACTGCTTCTGAATAAGTGAAGAATCTGCTTCCTTATAGCATCCTGACCTGATCCCCCATACAGAGAGACTTCCTACTCAAGGTGACTGTAGGGTGTTTAGTGTAATTGACCCAGTGTATGTAAAGTTAAATTTGTATTTATCGGTTGTTGTTATTGTGCAGTGAAAATAATTTACAAAACTGGAACACTAGTAACACACTAGCTATGGATTTCAGTTAAACCTTGTATTAGTTGCTGAACATTATCAGATTGAATGTTTGATCAGAATGCTTAATCTCAATAGGTAATAAAAAATAATATTAATAATAATATAAAAAAAAAACATTTGCTCAACTATAAAAATAATTTAGTTCTAATACTCACTACATTTTATTGTATTAAAAAATTTGAAAAACCCATTATCAACATTTATTTATACTAAGTGGTTAATGATGTCATATTTACAATTTGATATACAGCTTCATTACTTACAGAATATTTTATATTTTTACTACACATGGTGTTTTATCATCTAAACCCAACTGTTAAAATTTCTTTCAAATTCTCAACAACAAGAATCTTTCATTTTATATGAAGTGTTCCTTCCACAATCTGCTAGTCTGATAGCCCTTAAAAGAACGGCTATTTCAGAAATGAAATATCCTAATCCCTTTGCTATTGGTAAGCAAAGATCTCTAAGTGATGCAGCCACATTGAATAAAAACACCAATAATGGCTGAGTAAATCCATTGTAAGTTATGGTCAACAGAGGCTTGAAAAAATAATCTGAGGTTAATTGGACTAATCCGACCATTATGGGACGCACAATACTATACAACAGGAATCTGAAATTTATAAAAAAAAATTAAAACAACAGAAAAGTTATTGTTTCAGACAATATTATTAAGCATTTATAATAAAACGAAAATCTACAATGATTCATCAAATTGTTTTTAAAATTTTATACTATATTATACTATACTAGCTTTTTCCCGCGACGTCCGCATTGATTTTAAATAAAAATTTATGTTGAGTTTAAATGGAGAGTGAATTTTGTATTCCATAAATGAGCTCCATATTATAAACAATGACTTAGAGCATATGTGAATTCAGCCAGCCTACCAATGCTTATTCCTTTGTTGATAGATTTTAATAAGCTGTCCTATTAAATATTAAATGGCATAATTACAGAAATATCGATAAGTTTTCTATTGAAATCCACCATCTAATATCTAATGGTTTATTTTGCAAAATCATGAATACAATTATGATTATGTTAAAATGTAAAGCCTGCTTACTAAATTTACATCTCTAACTTAACATGATACGATTTCCCGTATTTTACACTTTTCAGGTTTGATTTTTAAAAAATTTAAAAAAACATATTTCTTTATTTCTAGTTCATAAAAATATCTAATTAACATGAAACCTAGTTGATCTTGTTATTGAATGAGACCTGGACATAAGATATCACCTTTCTAGGATAGGCATGAGAGAATTCAAAATATCCTACTTAATAAAGGGATCTCAACAAACTATTTTTCTTTTGTTAATAATTTCTAAAAAAAGTGCGAATTTTTCAAAAATGGGTTTTGTTATATAAATAATATTGTAAAGTTGTGATCAGGAAGTCATAGATCATATGTTGATATAAAATTACTTAATAGAGAAGCTGTGAAGGTTACAAAAATATTTTGTGTGGTTAAATTTGAACTGTATTTCTTGTGTTAAATTATTATCAAATTTTTTCCTGTAAAATCTTGTTTTTGACATCTAGCACATATGTGAACTAGGGTATCAATATATTATTTTATCTTTATTCTAAAAATTCTACCAAGTTTTCAGATCAAAAAATATTGAAAGGTTTTGAGATAAGTGAAGTCCAATAAAAGTAAATTTAAGTAAGGAATCTTATCTCTTCATAACAAAAGAAATATTTATTACAGTATTTTGTCATAGATTACAAGTTCCGTACTTGTGGTATACTACCTACACCTGGGCAATTCAGTACCGTACCTTCCTAAACCTTCAAATTGCCAAATTTGAACTGACCTTTTTTCGTCGAAGTTCAATAAGACTATTAAAAGAAATAATAAAAATGGAGGCATTTTTAAAATAATTTATTAATAAATTAGGAATGAGTCGACAGAAGTTTTTATTATTAGCTTTACACAATGAATTGAATTTTCTTTACATCTCTCTTGTTTAATTAATTATTCCAGTACCCTAACGTCTGAAATATAACCATTGATATAGCATTGATTTTAAATAGAAATTTATGTTGAGTTTAAACGGAGAGTGAATTTTGAATTCCATAAATGAACTCCTTATTATAAACAATGACTTAGAGCATTTGTGAATTCAACCAGCCTACCAATACTTATCCCTTTGTTGATAGATTTTAATAAACTGTCCTATTAAATATTAAATGGCATAATTACAGAACTATCGATAAGTTTTGTATTGAAATCCACCGTTTGGATATCATATACAAAACTGTAATATTTAGGAGTTGATTTTGCAAAATCATAAATACAATTATTATTATGTTAAAATTTAAAGCCTGCTTACTTATTAACTTAACATGTTATGATTTCTCGAATTTTAGTCTTTTAGGGGTCGATTTTCCAAAAATAAAAAACCTATAAATCTAAAATTTCATGGTGCTCGCACTAAAAATTACTTTTTTTTTTTTTTATTACAAACGTTTGTCACCTTTTTCACCTTATTAGGGAAGAGGAAAGGCCAGAAAGTAGAGGGCAACAAAGTGAATACGGTGGGCGTATGGATGACTTATCCTTACCTGGTAACTAAGCCTTCTCTCCTTACAGCAAACTCAAAAAAAAATAATTACTACGAGCATAACTCAAGAAGACCTGGACCAATTTAGATTTTTCTTGGGTATTCTTCTTTTTTGGCCAGCTATTGTGGCATTCATTGTTGCGTAGAGGCGTCCTGACGGATTGCTTAGAGCTACATGCCCCGCCCATCTTAACCTTCTTGATTTCATATCCTGAGATATCGCCTGACCAGTTTCTGTGAGCAATTCCTTATTGGTCCTTCCCCTCCAAGAGTGCAGACTATCATCCCATACCGCTCCAGTTATCGTGCGAAGGATTTTCCTTTCGCATCTCTCTATACTGCTTTCCAGGGTGCCAGTGAGAGCCCACGTCTCACAGCCGTATATCAGAATCGGCTTTATTACCGCATTATAAACCCTTAGTTTTAAGTTTCTAGAGATGCTTCGGGATTTCAATACTCTTGAAAGAGCGAAGAATGCTCTGTTTGTGCTTGTTATACGCGGGTCTATCTCAGTTAATTGTTCATTGGTTGAGGTTATTGTGGAGCCAAGATAATTAAAATTATCCACTTTCGGGAATGATTTGCGATCCACGCAGATGCTTTTTCTGGAGTGGACTTTACGTCTCACTGTCATGTATTTAGTTTTTGCTTCATTTACCTGTAAGCCGATTTGGTCTGCTTCTCTTATCAGCGTCTTGGGGAGTCTCTCAATATCCTTTTCATTTTTTCCGAGGATTGCTATATCATCAGTGTAAGCAAGAATTTTATGCTCCACCCCGACGTGCACCCCGCCCTTCACTCTTGATGTTGTTCTTATTACCTTTTCAAGGGCTATGTTGAACAGTAAAGGCGAGAGTCCGTCTCCCTGCCTTAGGCCGGTTCCAACTTCAAAAGCCTCAGACACATCTCCCTGTACCAGGACTCTGCATCGGGGGTCGCCTGCACACGCCTTAGTCAATCTCACTAGTTTACCGGGAATACCCAGCTCAGTCATGATCTTCCATAGACAGTTTCTGTCGACGGAATCATATGCAGCTTTGAAATCGACGAATAATGCGTATACATCTCGGCCTACTTCCCATCGTTTTTCGAGTACCTGTTTCAGTATGAATATCTGGTCTACCGTACTCCTCCCCTTTCTGAATCCTGCTTGCTGGTCACCTGCTATTTTTTCGTAATACAGGTATATCCAATTATGTAATATGTTGGTCATTATCTTATAGGCGATGGGAAGGAGCGCTATGCCTCTGTAATTCCCACACTCGTACATGGACGTCTTTAGAATAGGACATATTAGGCCTGTTTTCCAAGCTTCGGGTATCTTCTCTTTATCCCATATCTTTTGGATTTGTTCTAATAGTTTGACTCTTACTGTTTCTCCCCCATCTTTGAACAACTCTGATGGTAGGTTGTCTAACCCAGGGGCCTTTCTTCTTTTAAGCCTGCTATTAAGCCTCTATAGCTATTTCTAAATCCAGAATGTCAGGTTTTTCAACCTCTTGTGGGTCAAGGTCCTCCTCTTTGTCCATATCCTCTTCGTCCTTGTGCTTCCCTTGGTTTAGCAGATTCTGGAAATGTTCTTTCCAGATGTTTAATACTTCTACTTTGGATACCGTCAGTTTTCCATGTTTTCCTCGAATTTGAGTACTCCTCGCTCTAAATCCAGTCCTTTCCTTCCTAATATCTGCATATAGTTCGCTTATATTTCCAGCCTGCCAATTATCCTCAATGTTTCTAAGTCTTTCCTTGAGGAATTCCCTTTTTGTTGTTCTGTTATTTTATTTGCTTTCGACCTGGCGGCTGAGCCAGGTTTTTCCAATATAGCTGGATCAGCTTTGACTGAGTAAAGGACCTTCAATTTTCTTCTTTCCTCTACTGCTTTTTCGCATTCCTTCGTGAACCATATTTTGGGTTTCCTTTTTTCCTGAGTTCCTATTATTTCCTTAGCTGTTTCTTTTAACTCGGACTCTATTGTCAATTGTGAGATTCTCTAAGTCTAAGGGCTCAAATGTATTTTTCAGTTCGATTTGGAATTTGTCTTTTACCTTAGGATTTTTCAGGTTTTGGATTTCAAACTTTACCCTTTTTATTTGGTCCCCTATTTTATGGATTTGCTTCAGTCTCTGGCATATTTTGATCATGATCAGAGAATGGTCCAAATCACAGTCTGCTCCACGATATATCGCACACTCAGAACGAGAGGGTCACAACTCAAAATTATCAATTTTTGAGTTATTGCCATGGGTAGATCCGTCTCTTGGCGGTATTCATTTCTATAGCATCGTCACATTTCTAGTACTCGTACACTCCGCGTGAGAGCACTAGTGTCTTTGAATTGCTAGCTGAATACTCAGGTAAGCCCGTGAGACATTGGCATAACTCCAAACAATTCAGTATCATATCAGTTCCCGACAAGAGAGATAAGGTGTTTTTGTTCCTTTTTGAGTTGTGTCTATGCTTATCCTTTTTTTATATGAAGCAATGTCGCTTTTTGTGTTGTGACGATACTGTTTTATATTTCACATGAACATATGTCACATTCATAAGCTGTGACCATGCGTTTACATCATGAGTGTTCTATGTCACTTTTCGAATTGTGACCATGTTAATTTAAATGCAATGTCATTCAATTCGTTATGTACAGGTCATACAATAATGTAATGTTGATTCCATATCATGTTTTAGGTTAACTATGATAAACAGGGCAGCGAAAATTCTATCGTTAGTTAAAATGCGTGAGAAGAGTACAGGATCAATCCCAGAATGGGAAAATCGATCTGGTCGAAAAAGTCGTGTTCAGGTCGATGACAATGGAAGTGTTTGGAAACCGATGGTTTTTGAACATGGACTCTACTTTAAATCCATCAGATTGAATGCGATTGATCATATAAAATCCGAAATTCTTAACTTAAATGGTCAAGATTCCGGCAATCCCGAATCGGCCAGCGACCAAATATCCAACAGCCCAATAGGAAATAGTTTTCAAAGCAAAGAACAGATCAATCGCATTTTCGACAGTGACGACTCGGATGCAGATCCGACTTTCGAGCCATTGAAAGAAGTGGAATCAGCGTCAGAAGAGGAGCAGGTCGAAAGAAAAACGAAAGGAAAAGATGTACTAGAAAACGAAGAAAATTTCTTAAATGTAAATATTACTATGGCTAATGGAAGAAAGAAAAAAGCTAATCGAACAGAATGGAAAGCGACGAAATCCAAATATCTAGAAACAATGGCCAAGAGTATTTTTCGTTAAAAACAAAGAAATCCATTTCCGGAAGGAAAATTCGAAATCCCTGTGACCCTGGCAAATGTTTCCAAAAATGGACCACAAAATTTTCCGAAGAAGACCGCCAACATTTTTTTTCTAAATATTGGGCATTGGGCGATGTTTCCAAACAAAGAGACTTTATTGCGCGGCACAGCGCTGAAATTAAGCCCCAGTACAGGTACGTTAAAACTGACAGGAATCTGAATCACTCCTTTTACTTTCAAAAGAATGAAAATCGCTTAAGGTTGTTTAAAAAAATTTTCATGGCTAACTTAGACATAAACACGAGGATAATACGAACAGCCTTTAAAAAACAGAAAGATGGATTCATGGATAACGAACATAGAGGAATACACAATAACCATCATAAAGTCGACCCTGACATCGTAGAGGACATTCGGTCATTTATTAATGTAATACCGAGAATAGAAAGTCACTATGCACGGGCTCAAACAAGTCGCGAATTCATAGAAGGCGGGAAGACTTTAACGAGCCTTTCAGAGACTACAAAACTGATTGCGAGAACCTAAACAAAGAGTTTGGGAAATGTCACACATTTTCTCAATTTTTTAATTATGATTTCAACATATCCTTCTTCGTTCCGAAAAAAGATATGTGTGAATTTTGTGTTTCATATGAGAACTCTGCGGAAGAAGAAAAGTTAGCAATGAAAGATGACAATGAAAAACACCATAAAGAAAAGACACTTTCTCGTATAGAAAAAGATAATGGTAACACCAGCTCGAACGTGATTGTTTGCGCATACGATCTGCAAGCGGCTTTTCCAGCCTCAAAAGGAGAATGTTCGATTTTCTACTATAAAACCAAATTGTCTACTTACAATTTAAGTGTGTACGAGTACAAAACAAAACAAGGGACGTGCTTTGTTTGGCATGAAGGCGATGGCGGGAAAGGTGCGATAGAAATAGCAACTTGCGTATTTAAATTCATCTAAAAAAAGGTGAAAGATTGTCAGGGTGATGACCTCGAATTTATATTCTACTCAGACAATTGTTGCCCCCAACAAAAAAATCAATTCACAATAACAATGCATATGTACGCATTGGTAAAATTCCCCAAAATTATTCGGATTACACACAAGTATTTCACCAAAGGCCATACGCAAAACGAAGGCGATGGAATACATTCCACAATTGAGAAAGAAATAACTAGAGCAAGCAAATCGGGACCGATTTTTATCCCACAACAGTACACACAAATAAGGACATAAAAAAAAAATCCTCCTTTTTTACATAGTCAACGAGCTATCTTTCGATGATTTCTTAAATTTTAAAGCCTTGAATTCTAAGCTGGAATTGAACTTTACCAAAGACACAGAAGGGCGAAGATTTACCATAGGAGATGTTTCTGTCATGGAAATTGAAAGAAATAATCCTTTCCGGGTTAATTACAGAACTTCCTTTGAGGAAGATTTCAAAAGATTAGCCACTATCAATTCCTCTGGAACCCTGGAAGAACCGCCATTAAAAAAACGTAGGAGAGTCTCGACGACATCCTGAAAACAGGACTTCGATAAATTAAAGTACTTAAAAGAATGGGTGCCAGTACCATCTTACAAAGTATCACCAGGAATCCCTCATAATAAAAAGAAAGATCTCATGTCTTTATTTGAGAAGAATTACATTCCGTCCTATTTTGACTTTTATGATAAGATACCAATAAAAGATGAAGTTAGAATACAAAAAAGTGATTTATAAATGTATTCAATATAATTAGTTTCAAAATTTTAATGTTTTGTCCAATATTGAGTGAAGTATTTAAATCAGGAGTAAATAATTATGATAAATACTTTTTTACCAATAAGAGTTAGTACCTACTCATACATTTTGTTTATATAATTGTTTTGTTCAAGCGTTCGTTTAAAAATATATATTTTGCTATGTGCCAAATTTTAGCAATATAATTATAAATTCATAAATATTATTACTTTATTGTTTACCTAGTCTAAGCTAATTGACCTAGTCTTTCAATAGGTAACTGTATTTTTCATGCATTTAATAAAAGAGTTCCTAAAAAAACGTTCATGCATTTTTCTAAAAAGTGATAAGAAAGTAGGCACAGTATAAGATATTGGATTAATTAATATTACTTAAGTTATTATTACTATATAATTTGGACTGTCTTGTAACAATGATAATTAAGCTTCCAATAATTAAGTATTATTACCTACTATCAAGTGTTCCTTAAAAAATGTGATAAGTTTGTGACCCTGTTGTTATATTTGCTTCTTTAAGGTAATATAAATTAGGATATAACTAATATTGTTACCCCAATGAAAAGAAAAAATTGGCTAGTCTTCCAACATTACCGACCAAGTTCAAAGGTGCTACTTTTATTTTTTTTAAATTGTATTTTTTTCTAAATAAAACTTTTATACACTCCTCAATATTTTTAATTCATCCATCCTTCAGCATTTAAAGTGTACTGAAATTCAAGAATCAACAATGCTTTTGCAGAAATCATTTAAAGAATAATTTAAGGTATATGGGAAAGAGTAATAATTCAAAAAAAGAACAGAGTTGCATTGTCACAACTAAAAGCTTTTTTAAAACCATTTTCCAAAAATTATCCAAAAGGAACGAAATAAGCTAAACTGTAGTAAATTAGTAAAAGGAGGGTTCAATAATCCCAAAAAAAATTTAAACAGGGTGTAAATTACCAAATTGCCACATTTTGACGGCTTAATACTTTTCAAAACTTTCAAACACGATTTCTCACAAATCAACTTTTTTGAGTTGTGACGCTCTCGTTCTCAGTGTGCGATATATATTTATATTGTTATATATTTTTTTTTATTCTTTTTATTTATTTTTTAGCACAAAAAGGCCTTAAAGACCACGCGAATATATATATATATATATATATATATATATATATATATATATATATATATATATATATATATATATATATATACACACACACACACAAATGTTTTATATATTATATAGTTTCATTCTACTTCATAACCACTCTAAACATCTTATCTTTTTTTCTTTCCAAGCTTTCATAAAACAAATTTATGAAAAATAGTTGATTTATCACTTCCTAGCCATAATGAAAATTCCTTGGAGGCATAGTGTGGCCATTAAAATTAAGAAGGAAAAAATGACTAATTTTCAAAACAATTATTGTTCTAAATATTCACTATTGAAAGTATAAACAATTTATTTTTACTTTCTAATAAACTAAGTTTCTTATTTGTGTTGAAGATAGAAAAAAAAAAATTGAGATAATTCAAAAGCAAAAATTCAAGACATCAGGAATCTTAAATTAAAAAAAAAATTTTCGACAATCAATTTTTGAAAAGAAATTTAGAAAAATTTCTTTTGAAAAATTATGGTTTCAGACATACAAAGGACAGTTACAACTTTTCAGATTGATCCAACTGTTTGGATACAAAGATGATTTAAATATTTTGGTAGGGTCCTTTATATTTTAGGAAAAAGCAACATTTAATGTACTAGGTGCAATGTTGGCAACAGGCCTCATGCTGAATAATAAGCTGAAATATATGTTTCTCTCAGATGGCATAAGGCTACTTATATTAACAGTCAATATTGGCAAAAGTACTCTAGAGTATCTCTTCAAATAAAACATAATGTCATATGGATGTCTTCCTAGATTATTTTGAGGTATCAGTTCCGCGAGTTGTCACTTTGAGTTAAGTCATAACAAGCCTTAACTGTTCATTCATTTCCTTTTTAAAATTCTTGAAAATATGAATAATTGTATTTCGGAATGAAAAAGAGTGTGAATATACACATTTTCCATAATTACACCCTTTTTTTCATCCCGAAGCACAATTATTTTTATTTTTGAGAATATTAAAAAAGAAACAAATGAAAAATTAAAGCTTGTTGTAAGTCAATTCAAAGTGAAAAACCTGCAGAAGTGGTGCTGATTTTGTGGGAAATGACAGATTCCCGGGTTAATGATATCTTCAACAAGATCCCACTTACTATAATAGTTAAGTCATTACATGTTATGGATGATTTATCAAAAATTAAGAAAATTCCTAAAGGAGACATACTTGTACAGCTGCAATATAAATGCTATGAAAAAAGCTATAATCACATGGATAAATCCAAATATTTCAGCCCAAAATCGGGTTGCAACTTCTTCAGTTTTTTCCATAGCTATGTCAGTAATTAGGGGTGGTGGCTGGTCGCAAGTTCTAAAATAACTGCAAGAAGATAGCAAAATTAGACTAGCTGCTTAAAGGAGTTATAAAAAATATCAGGATCCCAGAAATATCAACAAAATTATCTAACCTGGTGTTTAAATGATCAAAACAATATATATCAATCCTATCTGGAAGTTCTTTACTGGAGATATATTCATTCCCATCAAAAGGTAAACAAGCTTAAACAAAGCTTAAAGTTAGTAAGAATATAAAACTTAATGGTGCAATATATCAATACAAAAGGTAGAAATTTAATTAATTTAATTTAATTTAATTATATAATATCACATCCAAATCCCAACTTTACACTCTCTGATTAAATAAAGTACATAACTATGATTCCAATTATAATCATGAGTATTCAAATTTATGAGCTCATTACTTGAATTAGCTTAATAATTACATTTAATATTTAAATGTTTTAAGTAAATTAAAATAATAAAACAATTCAATTATTCAATTAAATTTAATATTTCAAAACTATTAATTCAAATTGGAAGATGAGTGTTTGTTATCGAAAAAAGATTGTGAAAAATATCTCCTTCTGTTTGCAAATTTAATAAACCTCACACACAACCTTCATTTTATAATTCTGCCCCATCTTTAGGAAACTTCATATAATTATAAATCTGGAATATTCCTACTAATTTTTTAAAACTGTTTAATACATACGAAGAGATAATTTATGAATGACTTTGATTTAGTAGAAAAAGAGGTTATTAAATATATTACATCCTGAAGATGGGATGAAATGTGAGTTAACACCATATATGGAAGAAAGATATATATTTCACTATCCTTATTAAAGATTAATTAATTATTGTATGTACGTTACCTTGGTCGAAAAAATCATTTGTGTTATTATGAGAGACGTAGTTTTTCTTGATTTTGTGCTCAGTAGGGTAGTTATTTCGATCAAAAAAATCATTCTTGTTATTATGAATATCATACTTTTTTTTTATTTTATAAACAGTGGCTCTATCAGCCGAATATTTCAATTTACTTTTTTCAGACTCTTTGCACTTATTCCTATTTATGTGCTTAAAAATAAACCTTCTTTGTTTTTTAGGTTTTCTTTGCTCTGGCTGTTGTATCACATTATCATCCAAAAAATTTACTCGTCTTGTTTGAAAATAGGGATGATAAGCAGGATCGATGCAAGGATGATAATATTCTAACTGTCCAGGAAGATTACCTGTCACTGCTCTAAAAGTGAATTTCTATAGAAAAATAAAAGTTACTATTTATGAACCTTAGAAAACACTTTAACTAATACTAATTAATACAATATGCAAAACTAAATTTTTAATGAATAATATTTTCCTGATAATTATTTCCTCCAAAATTTGAAATTATTGTTTTACTCATATTAGCATTATAACTCATTAGAACTGTAATGGTCCCTTTTTATTGTTATAAGTAAAATATTGGTCCCAGAGAGGTAATTTAAAAAAATATATATTTTATCAGATATAGTATATTTTTGGTGAAAGCCACACATTTAAATATTAAATAACAGTCTTCTCTAGCTGCTTGGCAGGAACACGCTATACATAAATGGCTTTCATTATCAGTGATATTTGACAAATTTTAAGTGAGCTATCTCAGCCAAAGTTTGTTTATGCTGATATTCTACAATTTCGCTCCTCCTCAACCCGCCATTTTTTCTAGAAAGTGAAGAATATTTTGGTAAAAGGTTTTTAAATTTTTTAATTATTCAATCTAATCCTCCGGATTACCTCCCATCAGAGGTATACGAATATGGTGAGCAGGAACTTATAAAGGAACTAAAAGAAGTAATCCTACATCTGGACTGAAGAAAAAATGCCTTTCTTATGGAGAAAGGATTGTGTTTCTGATTTATAAAAATAAAAGATACCAACAAGATTGTGCAAATTACAGAGGAATAGCTCAGTTAAACTCTGTGCTCATGAGATACTTTCCAACATAATAAATGCAAGACTTTTCCTCTTTGCAAAACAGAAGCTAGGGCAATATCAATGTGGCTTAAGGAGTAATAAATCAAAATCTGGCCAAATATTCTCCCTCCGGATTAATCGGGAGATAAGTAGAGAATTCAATCTACAGATGTTCCATCTCTTTGTAGAGTTTGAAGCAGCTTACAACAGTGTCTATAATAGGCTCTACTGGAAATGAATGTCCCTTATAAAGTGGCTGAGCTAATCAGGATGACAATGAACAAATCTGAAGGTGTGGTAAGAGTCCAGGGGAATCTCTCCAGAGGATTTGAATGCAAAAACAGCTTATGACAAGGAGATGCCCTAGCTGGCCTCTTTTCAATTAGGCTCTCGAGATAGTGTCAAGAAATTCAGGGGTACAGTTAACAAGACTATTTTAAAAAAGTCTGTACCATTGTTGGCGTAAGTAGACAATATAGATATAATCATCTAGTGCTGTGAAAGATGCATTCCAAGACATTGAAAAAGCAGCTAAGAAGTTTGGATTAGAGGTAAGTGAACAAAAAACAAAATAAATGCATGAAGAGAGACCTAACACTCCAAAGAGGATGTTTCAGATTGGCCCCTATACATTTGAAAATATAAAATCGTTCACTTAATTATGGTCACTTTTAAACAGCCGACAACAGCATGGGAGCCGAAAGAAAAGTGTCATTTCAGATAACAGGTGTTTCAACAGACTTAGCTGATACTTGAAGGGCCATTAAGTCTCTAAAACAACCAAGGTAATCACCTGTATAAAACCTGTGGTGATTTATGGATTGGTAATGTGAACACTTTCTAAGGACAATGAATAGATGTGCGCATTTGAACATAAGATCCTTTGAAGGATTTATGGAGCAGTGGAGGAGTCCTTAGGCTCACCAACAAGGAAATCGGATACATATATCAGGAACACAATGTAGTTAAGGTGATCAATCTTGGGAGATTATGCTGGGCAGGTCAGGTTACCAGAATAGAAATGAGTGACACCCTAAAGAATCTTTTAGAAGAAAAGCTGAACCGAACTAGGAGAGTAGGAAGGTCGAAACTGTGCTGTCTAGATGGTGTGGCAAGAGGCTTCCCAAGCCCTTCTCTATATTGATAAATGGAAATATGATATCTCTATAAAAGGACTGTAGTGCCAGTTATTATTATTAATGATTCTCTTGACCAATCGATTTAGTCTATTAATTATTAGGAATTAAGAAACAGTCGTCATAATTTCTATTGAAACTTGTTATCATCAAAAAATGTATTGAAAACTACCTAACTATAATCCAGACTGTGACAATCTTTCAATTAATAAAATCATAATAATAAGTAATTTAATAAAACAGTGAATTAAAATCAATACTTTAATTCATACTTTGGAATGAAGAGTTATGTGTTTTGATGATCAATGCTTCTTCTTAGTTATAATAAAAACAAAAATTAAATTGTAAAAGTTAACGTCAGTCCAAAGCAAGAATGGCCTATTTGCAAATGTTGTTATGTTGGGCTGATGTTGCATGTTTATGTGTAGAATTCTGTATTTTTTGCAATACTGAAAAATCTTTATTGTATCTAATGTTGTCACTAGTTAGGAATTCAAGATAAGATACAATTACTTAAGGAGTAATTGCTACCTTAATTTAGCAATTAAATTTCAAATCTTTCATTCATTCTCAACTCCACAATTTTTTAAATTACTAATTATGATTTATTAAGGTTGATGTATAACATAATTTACCTCAGGTACAAACCCATAGTTTCTCAAATGTTTAACATTTGCCTTATACAACTGTGGTATGGTTTCTCCAGAATCATTTTTTGAAACATGACTCCTATTTCTAAAACGAATAATTACAGCTAACGAATGATTCAATCTTTGAATGATATACTTCATTAAGGCAATAAAAATAATGTTTTTCTTACATCTTGTTTCTTCTTGGGAACAATTTATTACATCTAGATTTTTCTAAAATAATTATTTTTAATAGAAGACTATTGAACAATTGATCCTATATTAACAGGGTATGGTTTACCTTTTTGCTGAGGTCGAATTTTAACTTGATTGTAGTTGTACCTAATATAAAATATTTTCATTAAAAATAAATAAGTTCACCACAAAATATTGCTAAGTTGATTTCATCTTTTATGATTTTCATTTACAAAAGTAAATAAAAAAATTAAAGTAAGAACATATATGCTAATAATAACCATACCTGTCTGTTCTGTTAACATGGGGATCTTGATTATCACATTTCTTTCTAAAATATACATGTTTTGAGGGTAGAACTGAATAAGCATAAGGTGGTATCTCATTTCTCGTATAACATTCCTGGCTTTCTTCGATATCTGTAATATTGTGATCCGTCTGACTGCAAGTACATTTAATTTCATGACAGTTACAGCTAACATCATTAACACCAATAAATTTTCCATCCAATGTGGTTTCAAAACTGTCTTTGTTATTTACTCTTGAAAAATCATCAGTCGAAACTAAGTTCTCTTTACATTGTTCCGAGTAAGATTCTGAGGTTATGTCTTTCTTAACATCCTCACTTGTTTCTTCAGAGCCGAGTGGTGATTTATTAACTTGAGAAACAGTATCTAGGCCAAAATTATCAAAGAGCTCTTTGAGATCCTTTTTGAGTTTCGGATTTTTTCCTGAACCCTCTTGAAACTTCCCTGATTCTTCAGAAACGCTATTTGCATTGTTTTCAGCATTTCTTTCATCTTTTAATTTTAAACCACTTTTCTTGTCCTCAGACTTTTTGTAATGAGCTTCTTCACTTTCATTTCTTTCAGACATCAAACCCTCCCCTTATTCTTAATTGAACTTATATGCTTTAATAATCTATAAAAACATATGTTTCAGTTTAAAATTCACTTATAATAATTAGACCGATCGATATTAGGTAATTACTATTAAGTGTTATCTTGAATAAACATAACAACGATCAATTTTTATTGAGAGAAACAATACAGATGCCGTTTGGCACATATCCTATTTGTGATCATCTTTTGCGAACCACCCCAAAGGGATTCACGTAGAAGTTTTTATAAACATAATAATAGTAATTTATGCATAATCGCCTTCAGAATTTATTATACAGATGTTTTTGAAGGAATTATTCAAGCAACAGCATACTGCATTTTTCAAGGGGCTTCTTTTTATCCACTATAGTTTTATTTAGAGCTAACGTCTTTAAAACCATACACTCGGTAGAGCTGAATTCGATATCAATTACAGAAAGGTGATGACAAGGCAGGGGAACCGTTGACGCGCTGCTGCAGGTACGTAATGACACTGAAGCGAGGGCGGAGAAGTATGCCATGTTAGTCCTCTTTGACAATGTGTGGTGGCCGAGCGTTCTGCAGTAGCTCCAGAAGCACGAGGCGCCGAGCAATATCTTCGCCCTGGTGAAGAGCTACCTCGAGGACAGACGAGTCACGGTCCGAGGTAGCTTCCACAGGCACGAGGACAGGGTGGAGCGAGGATGCCCACAGGATTCGGTCCTAAGACCGGCCATGTGGAAGCTGATTTTCGACGAGTTGCTCGGCGTCCTGGAGAAAGAGCGGATCCCTGCCACGGCGTACTTGGATGACCTCGCTGAAATTGAATAGCAGAGCCGGGATCTCGGTGGAAGCCGAGAGATGTGCCAGTTTGGTAGGTGCCTGGTGTGGGAGGAAGACGCTTAGGATGGCAGCCGCTAAGAATCAGGTCGTACTATTGCGTGGAAGAACGAATAGGGCTCACCCTATCACATTCAAAGTAAACAATGAAAGGATCAGGGCAAGTGAGGTGTAAGGATAGTGAGCATGGACCTTCTGGAGCGTGAACCTCTCACAGCGGCAAAGAAGGAAGCTGGCAACTGCACAGAGAACGGCTCTGCTGCGAGTGACCGTGAGTGGGCGTATAGGATAACGTCCCACGAAGCGGTGCAGATCCTGGCGGGAGGTATGCCTGTAGACCTCCTGCTGGGTGAAGATGCTACTAAGCATGATGTGAAAAGAAGAGGCTTGGCAGCCCTTTCGGAGCGAATCCAGGAGAGGATCAGGACGAACCCGAACAGTTGGAAGGCGAGCTCAGGAAGGACTCCCTGATGGAGTGGAATGGACGGTGGGGGACATCCGAAAAAGGGAGCACCCTTAGGAAGTACTTTCCCACCGTCGAGTTGAGACTGAAGGCCAAGTGGGTCCTTCCTGATTACTGGATGTCGCAGATCCTCACGGGGCATGGGGGGCTCAGATGGAAGCTAAGCCAGCACGGATATGATCTGGACCCAAACTGCCCCAGCTGTGGAGTTTCGGAAACTGTCGAGCAAGTAGTGGCATCATGCACCGCATACAACGCCCCGAGAGCGAGGTTATACACGAAGACTGGCATCTACGTAATTACCGAGGACGTTTTCCCTGAGCTTGTGGAGGAGGAGAACTACACAAGCTTCAGGGAGTTCGTGTACGGTGAGAGGCCGTGGGTCCGGCCCACTTCATGATTACGAGAAGAGGACGGGCTCCGGGAAGACCGCCGGATCAAACCTTGGAGGACCCCGTGGAAGAAGGATAACCGAGGGAAGAAGATGAGGAAAAGGATAAGGTGTAGCCCTAAGGTGCACAACCGTGCACCGGACTACACCATAGTTCCCGAGGTTTTATACTAATAAAGACAATGATCAGAATAAAATTCCCGATTAGTACCTCCAGTGGTGAACCCCCACTGGAGGTGACCCTGTATGCCTCACAGGCAGGGAAGGGAGGAAAAAAAAAAGAAAGGTGATGACAGGTACATTATCAGCTATAGCTTTGATATTGATGATTTGAGGCTGCGAAGTATGGTCAATCTTGTAACGTCATTTGGATTGGAGTTACAATCTGTTTGCACTTAGGACTTGAAAAGTAGGCTGCGGTAAATCCTATGGAAAGGAAAGTTAATGTCATAAATTCATGGCAGGCTCAAAACAGCCATCGTACATATGAAAATAAAGTACATGCCGTTATTACTTGCGCGATTTCATTGGTAGCTTCAAATAGTGACTCTTTTAACAAAAATCTTATAACATTACTAAAAATTTAATAAAACCTTTCGACATCTGAAGTGTCTTCTTTTAATGGTGCTACCAAACAAGTTCGGGTATTCCATTGAGTTTGTTCGCATCGATTGCATTAGCAGAGCTCTCGTTTTACGCCCCTTCCGAGCACGGCACAACCAAGGATCTGCTTACTCCATCTGTCGGCTCGAACCCGCGATCTTTAGTAGTAGATTGTTATCCTAACCACTACACCAAAGATTCAGGGGCGATCTTGGTTTGGCGAATTGGTTTTATTTTTCTCAAAGCAGGGTTTGTAGCTGGCAAGTGATATCAACGACAACACTAACATTCAAGATCCCTATGGTTAGACTTAGAGGGTAATTTCTTTACTCTTAACTCTTTAATGTCAGAACCATTATGAGTTACACTCGATCAACTACCACCAGTTTCCTGATGGAGCAATCACCAGTTCAGGTCTTGACATAAGGAACTAAAATGATTTTAGAACTAAATGGTCGAAAAGTTTTTTCGTTGCCTCAAATGGAACGGGCCGAAAAGATATTTTAATCCTTCAAAAACTGCAAATAAAACCTCGTAGCCACATTACAACCTGCTCCAGTCAGTAAGTGAAGAGTTTTCAGTTTTGAAGATGCTCAAAAAATCATAACACCATAGAAGTTTAACATAATAATTTATTTAAACAAAAATGTATTTGACAATTATGTTATTATATTAGGCAAATTTGATAATAGATTTTTCAAACGAGGAAAGCTGAATTCCTCTGGAATGACAATTAATCTCATTGACTAACGTATTTTTACTTACCATGGATATTTTAAATTAGTCTCATTTTATTAATTTTGCCTTAGTGAATATTTTAAAAATTCTCTTTTTATTTCTCGTAGATGCACCTCTAATGTGATCAACCTTCCTTCTTGATAGCAGTGCCCCCCCCCCCCTTACGACTTCATAAACTCACTTTACTGGGTTATTGACTGTTTTTTCTATTGCAAATGCATCTGTGTACTTAATAAACTTATTTAAAGTTTTAATATATTAATATATATAATATAATTTAATAGACTTATTAAAGTCAAATTCAAGTCTCGTTAGTATTCTGTAAAATAATTGTTGAATATTAGTATTTTTTAACATAGATAATGAAAAATATACTTACATAAAAAATTGTATTAACATATAATTGTTAAACAAAAAATATTGTTTCACACTGATCAGGATAATAGAAGAACTTCTCTTGGGCAATTTTATTGAAATTATTTTTTATTAAAACCAATTTGCAGTTGGTATCTTGTAAACAGTTCTGCTAATGTAGTGTAAGTGGTTGGGATTTTTAATTGCAGTTTTAAATAGTTTAATAGTGTAAATGCTTCCAGATCTTCAATTAGGTAAAACTATTCTGATATTTTTTAGATCACAGTATTAGCTCTTCTATTTTTTTTTTTAATTCCATCCGAAGTTCTGTTCCTTTGGAATTTTACGATTGGTAAAATTCAAATGAGATGATTTTCTGCTGCTTGTGTCTTTATTAATTGCAAGTTAATGATAAAATTAAATAGAAACGTTTTATATTTTTACATCTTCTTTCTCATTATAGTTAACAGGATAATTTGATGGATGATTATATGTTGCAAGAATTTGCTTACCTTGTTATTAACTTAGTTTTTGAAGAGATATCTTTTTTAAATTTTTAATCAGTTTAATAATATTATTATTAATATTTCAATTACTTTGAAGTTGGGATGATTTTATGAAATATAAATAAGTATTTTGTGCATGTTAAATTAATTTTATGAATGCCTATACTGTATAAAATGTCTAAACTTAAATGATTAAATGCTAATTAAAATTATTTGGTCTGTACTTAGTTTTTGGTCTGTGGGGACGGTCCTTTATTGCAGGCTCCAGTACTTTCCTGTAAAATTGTTTACGAGGATTGTCAAAACTTCATTTTCAGACTCTACAAACATGTCATCTGTGGCAAGCCATTCATTGCAGATGTGACAACGGTTGCAAATTCAAAGGGAACAAATTCAGCCTCCCAATTACCTAAGTTTGAAAATTTGGTAAATTCCATCTAAATGAAGTTCAAGGTGTTTTACCTTGGCCTTTATCCACACTTCATTCATAATCGTTTGTGGGAAGTTGGTTTTATATCTTGTGTCCCATTTAGTCGAGGCTTGGGATCTCATTGACTAGGATTTTCGATTTCTTGATGGTAATACTTAATCTCATAGAGGAACAGTTGTTCATTAAATTATATAAAACCTGGGAATTCCCCATTTGCCCCTTCCCATATTGTTTCCAGATCTCAACTATATTGAGCACATTCCTGCAAACACAGTGCAATATTGCAACATCTATGGAGTGAAATTCATTAAAAACTAGTGACATTCTTAACAGTATGCTTAGTAGATGCACACAGTGTCTGGCTAACAGAGGATATTGTACAAAGTATTAATTGTATCCTATTGCACTGAGTTTTGAATTTAGGTTTTTTTATCAAGCTTAAGAAAGCAATTGATAACAATTTTATATACTGAATGCCTTTGTTCATAGTGTGCATAGTAAGGAGTAATGAGTTTTTATTTCATCATTTATATTTAAAACATTCTATGTAAAATCGTCCGATTAGCCATAGCAGCATAAAGTGACGTTAAATGAACGAACATTTTATGTAAATAAATTTCACTGTATATATTCTGTCTATTTCTTTAATTGGAGAAAAAAAATCGAGTTGAGCTTGATCTCGGACAAATCACTTCACTGCACATCCCTGTTCTATGAACTGTACAGTATCTACCATGTACTGAAGAACAAGACATTGGGTTGTAGTGGTACAGATTTAGGTTGTTTTTTTTTATAATGTCAGTATTGTTTAAAAAAATATGGCCATTTTATGCATTTTCACCCATATTGATTGTAAAACGTCTATGTTTATAATGTTTCTGCTTCTATATTTTTATAATATCAATAATATACTTTATTTGTGAATAATATTAAACACACACATACTTATTTTTCTTTTTTTAAAGAAACATTTTTTTTTTCTAAAATAGAAAAGAGTTGATTGATAGAAATAATTTCTGTAACCATTAATGAAATATATTACTATATAATAAAGATAAAGTATATACTGACAACTGCCTGAAGAGGTAATGATTAGGTTTTTCACTGAGGGATTATAAGTATATTTAAGTAAATAATAGTGGTAGTGAAGGAAATAAGGTTAAAATTACAAATAAATGAAGATTTAATTTTATTGTTATAAAACCTATATTTGGTTAACATTTATTTCAAAAACATCCTATTAAATATTTACATAATTTATCGTTGAAGCAAAATTATACTCCATAATATTTACACAATTGAAGCTGATGAGGCCTTGCAAGTATTTTTTCTTTTAAATTAATAACCTTAAGTGTCTATATCAATAAAATTTATTCATTATAGGAATATCCGTAAAGCAATATACAAATTTTATATTTACATGAGGTCCTTCTAAACATGCAGGTATAATCTATATGCATAATACTTGTTTAAGGGTTCGTGCTTGCGAGACTAAAACTTATTTTTAATATTTACAATAGTCCTTGCAGCTTCAGGAATGCAAATCTCTCTTCCCTTTTTATTACATCATTAAACATTTGTTAATTTAGTCACTTTTTGCAAAAAAATAACTATCACATGAATGTGGCAAATGGGAGGTAACTCTTTAGGAGAGAATGAGAGAGAAACACACAAAGGTGGGTTTAGGCTTTGGAATTATTTATATATACAACTGGTTATCAGCTGGTTGGTGCTTTTAGTACAGACTGTTGCTGTGACATGTTGTTGTTGAGGTCACCAGATCCTATACTCCTTACGGGGGTAGGTCCCAACGATGGTGACTGTAACAAAACAAAATGCCTTATTAGAAATATTTATTGTAAAATTAATGAAAGAAAACAAATATTAGGACAGGTTTAACTATCAATGCTTGTTTTTTAAATTTTCACTTTGTCTGTCTGTATATTTATGATTTCAGAGAAATGAGGAAATTAAATAAAAAACAATATAATATTTTTTTCAAAGCAAGATGAATCGATATGACTATACAAACATCTACTTGAAAATTTAGAATATTTTTAATACCACACATACACTGGTTTACAAAATTAATGAACTGCTATAGTTACGTAACTAATAATGCAGCAATGGGTAACGATTATACAACTTTCTTATTAATGATGCTTATTGATAGTTGACCAACTTTATCGAGGATTGAAACTATTTAATTTGTTAAAAGTTAAATGATATAAGTTTGTTAAAAACTTATATCAAATAATTCAACAAGGGCCGATGTTGAACATTATTTAAAAACACTATTTTGAACACTCATCAATAATGACTTACTGGAATTTGTCCATTGGCTTGTCTTTTTAGTTGAGCTAGCTGATTAGGGTTGTAGGCCATGTTTGCAAAAACTAATCTTTCTTCATAGTCGTATTCACAGAGGATTTTGTTGTCACATAGATAAAATCTGTCACCAACACAAAATCTGTAAAGAAAAATAACATGTCAGTATAAAATATATAGTTTTCTTTAAAAGTAAAAGAATCAAACATTTTCAACCTTAAAATTATAATAAAAAAGTATATATATGTCGAGTGGAGTATCACCTCCTTTCCATCTCTTAGCTTTGTTACACAAGAGATCTTATTACGATAGATAAATTTTATATAACCAGCACCAGTTTACTTCAATGTAATATTTCAAAAGTGTGTAAAGTTACCTAAAGAAAATTTAAAACATCATTGTTTCACTTTTAATTGCAATCATAACCTTGAACTTATGAATCCATGAGAGAAACATTATATGTGCTGTTGAAGTAATTCCTCTAATGAATACCATCTATATTGTATTATAGTGTATTAGTGACAGTTAAGATCATGTTGGCTGTGCTTTATGGCATCTTTGTAACAACAGCCATTGTGTTGAGTCTTCTCAGTTAACATCAGTTAGTAGTGAGGACTGGACCTTGTGTGTAGTGTTGTCTCGGTCTATATATGATTATATGTGTATTAAGTGTTTATATCTAATAAATCTGTGCTCTTATAGTACTAATTTGTACTGTTGTTTCCCTGCACTCTAACACATTTTTACTCTATATGTTAACATGTGCTAGGTTAGTGGACTGTACCATCTCTTAGCAATAAACAATAATAAGGTGTTTCTTCTTTTCCCATCAAATAGACTTGGCCACAAGTGGAATCAAATCAATATAAAAGTGATGATGAATTTCTGTTCTAAAATGGAGTAGCCTCTATTAGAAATGTGATTAATGTTGGGCCATAACAAGGTTGCTGCAATGAAAAACCAATAATGATCTTTTATTGGGACCTCATTCATTCTCGGTTTTAATAGCCTACAAATTGAACTCAATTTGGACTTCTCTCCCTTATCACCTTGATTACTGAATTCGAAATATATATATATACTAGCTTTTGCCCGCGGCTTCGCTCGCAATGAATTAGGTCTGCCAAATAAAGTTTCGGGAAAGATCATTTAAAATAAATAGTTTACTTATATTTATAAAATATAAGTTACTCGCACATCCAAAATTTCAGATATCTAACTTAAAAACTGACGGATTCTATACAACCTTTGAACTCCTATTAGGTAAATCAGGAACTTAGCATTTTGAAATTTGTAGTTAGGTTCTGTGTATAGTTTAAGAAAGAAATTCGGATAATTCCACTCTAAGGGTTTCCCCTTTAATATAATAGGGATTCAAATGTTGTATAGAATCCGTCAGTTTTGAAGTTAGACATCTGAAATTTCGGATGTTCGAGTAACTTATATTTAAAAAAAATAATTAAATTATTTATTTAAAATGATCTTTCACGAAACTTTACGTGGCAGACCAAATTCCACGCGTGCGAAGCCGCGGGCATAAGATAGTTTATAATATTAGTAAGATTAGTAGGACATCGAAACAAATAGTTTCACTCATCTTCTTTCTGTTACTTAAACATCTATTATCATGTGATTTGCCTTTATTTATGTCCTATAATGAATTCTCCACAGTTCCTAAATAACAGTCGAGGGGGGGGGGCACGTGCCCCCGTGCGCCCCCCCTAAATCCGCGCTTGCTATAGCCTATGTGTTATTCTGATGTATAACCTATATTACTGTCAAGTTTCATCCAAATCCGTCCAGTAGTTTTTTGCGTGAGAGACGAACATACAAACATTCACATTTATAATATTAGTAAGATATATGTATATATATATATATACATTCTTAACATTACTTGTATATTCTATATTGCATAATATAGCGTTAAAATGAAATTATAGCATATTTGGTTATTGGAAAATTACATTACAACCTATAAATATTCAGAATAAAAACATTCTTGACCATTCATACCTTCTCATATTTTATTCTATGATGGCAATATTTAACTGAATATAGTTTTTCTGAGCTTGAACAAATTTAATATTATTATTATTAGTCGTAAAACTCCCAAAGTGGAAGACGCTTACATGGTTCAAGTTTAGGGTTTCTTGTTCTTCTTTACTAGTAATTGTATTTTGGTCTGGCATGTGTTAGGGGAATATTGTTATTACAATATTACAAATATAATTAATCAACGAGTAACGAAGGATGGTTATAGCGTTGAATTGTTAACAAGGGACACTAGGAGCGTAGAAATGGTGTGTGATAGCCTTGAACCCTCCTGGAGTTTTAATTGAAATGTTTCACATTGATCGAGAAGGGCGGGAGAGGTATCAGTTACTAGGACCGTGCGTGAGTGACAAGCTATTCGATTAATTTGAATCATTTCATCCCTACTTCCTGCCAAATGTGTAATCTACTAGCGATAGTCTTCTTGCATTACCGCACGCAGGTCTAAAAGATGACGGCGAAGTTGGAAATGAAAT
The DNA here is from genome assembly GCA_037127475.1 of Arma custos. NCBI lineage: Eukaryota > Metazoa > Arthropoda > Insecta > Hemiptera > Pentatomidae > Arma > Arma custos. Next base: position 42,491,363 of record CM073760.1, read on the forward strand.
AATTGTGTATTTATAATTAACTTGCCTTATTCTTCGATTCGTATGATTGTCTATTGAAACTATAAATGTTACATGACCTCGTGGATCGCCATGGTATTAAATTGGATAATTCTAAATATTCGGATGCTCAGAATGTTCCATTCTAATGTGAAATCCTAGTTTCGGTATTGCGATATCTTTAAAAAGAAAATAATTTAGTGTTTGCAACAAGCTAACTGATTTACTACATCAACGCCATCAATAGATAGGTAATGCCACTTAGATGTGTTACGATACAAAAATTGTTCTCGTATTTTCTTGTTATGGTGGTTATGTTTTTCTATGTTTTCGTAAGCTGTCTTTGTTTCGGCTTTCTACACTTTCCGGTGATCATTCGCATACCACTAGTTGTTATATCTAAATTTCAATTTTTTGCGGCTAACCGTCCTTAAAAAAAAGGGACACAGAAAAGTCCGACACATGTATAAAACCTCATAATACATCAAAAATCCAGGGAAATGGAAAATTTTCACGATTAGTATAATTATTACTACATTCATTGGGTATTTATTCCGCAGGTTGGCAGCTCGGTGGTAGGGTGATGTAGAGCTGTCAAGTGACGACACATTATATCATTTCGATGTCGAGATCTTATATGTTTCGGCAGTGTTTTCCAACATTTCTTCCTAATAAATAAGTAAAAAAAAACAATAACCTAGGATATGTAATGTAATGCAATTGGGAAAAACCACTATGCAAAGCCTTATGTTTCAAATTTCTCCAGTAATACACCCACTTACCGATCGACGTTTCGCCTATTCAGGCATTATCAAGACACAAAAACAAAAAAAGGTTATGTGAATCACATCTCGAAGAAAAAGGTGCAATATATCCCAACGACCAACAGCCCAAACATGTGACAGCACCCCACCACTAAGACGTTCAACAAACAACCCGGAGTTGTATGTTGAAAGTCTTGGTGGTGGTGTGCTGTCTCATGTTTGGGCTGTTGATCTTTGGGATATATTGCACCTTTTTCTTCGAGAAGTGATTCACATAACCTTTTTTTGTTATTGTGTCTTGATAATGCCTGAATTGTTTAGGTAATTTGAAGTAAATTAACCACTGATACACCACTTTAAATGTTTATTAACATAACATACAAGAAAACAACAAAGGAGCACATGTCCGCTGTAACTCGGTATCAAAACACAACTAGAGGTTGCATCCCGGTTACATAGCGGGAATTTTACAATAAATAATGTTTATACTTCAACACCTTCCTTCATAATTTACTTGTAAAATAATTAAAACTAATAAATTTAACATAAATAGAATGTTCAACAAAGTCCCAAATCTTGGTTTAGTTTCTTAAGTCTTGGACTTAGCACAGGTTTAGTTAAACCCTCAGCAAGTTGATTTTGGGTATCCACTCTCCGGATATGAATTTTCTCCCTCTTGAACCTTTTCTCTGACAAAGAAGGGGCGAATGGATATATGTTTTGTACGTTTGTGCCACACAGGGTTCTCTGCTAATTTAATGGCAGCGTTATTATCGACAAAAAGCGTACCTTCTTTGAAGTCAGTCATCTCTTGAAAAAGCCTTTTGAGCCAAACCATCTCTCTTGTACCCTCACTTGCAGCAATGACCTCTGCTTCAGTGGTGGAGATGGAAACTGAACTCTTAATTTGTCACCACCAAGATCTGCATCTGAGTAGCATTGAAGGACTCCCCTTCTATGGTTTTTCTTGTACAATATTCCTAGTTCAGGAGTGCCTTTTAAATAACGGAATATTCGTTTGACTCTGGCTGTGTCACTATCGGAAGGATTATCAAGCATTCTTGAAGCTATGTTAATGGAATAAGCAATATCTGGTCTTGTACATACCATCAAATACATAAGCGAACCCACAGCTTCTCTATATTGAAAATTTGTTGTCTTGATGTTTTGGTGTTCCTTTTCATTGTCTAAATCATCCTTTAAAATCGGAGTATTAACAGGTCGACACTCATCCATGTGGAATGTTTTGATAAGCCTCCTAATGTAATAAGATTGGCTTATTTTGATACCTTCCTTGCTTCTGTTAATCTCCAATCCAAGATAGAAATCAGCTAGTTTAGTCTTGATTTTGAACTCCTGTTTTAATTTGTCTAAGAGTCCGTTACTTCTCTTTCATCCGAAGCAGCGATTAATCCATCATCAACATATAAACATAAAAAAATCTTTTTATCATTTACCTCTTTGATAAACAGGCAAGGATCTGCTGAGCTAATTTGAAAACCAATGCTAACTAGGAAGTTCTTTATCTTCTCGTTCCAACAACGTGGAGCCTGTTAAATAAGTATAGCTACCTATGTTATTAACAAGAGCAAGAGAGAACTGGTGAAGGATTGATAATGTATAAGATACACATTAGTTTATAAAAGGTATTTATATAAGAGGGGAGTAAAGTGGGTAGGAATACAACGGCGCTGAAGGTGCAGGAGTGCCCGCTGTGGGAAGCGACGTGGAGCGATCACCTCCGGCTCGTGTCGTTTCCTCCTCGTCGACCGAAACATTAATTGAAGTTATCGACCTCAGCAGCCTTAGGTCTCTAACGCGATTTATTTTAGCTAGTGCCGTTTTATTCGGCCGCATTAAGCCCTCATATCAACTTTTCCAATTATCCTCTCCCCTCTCCTCCGACCTCTTTAGCAGCGGCTGTAATTATTAAGTGAGGGGATTGGATTATTCAATAGCTCTCCCCCTCACCACTTTAGTTCAGTCCAATTTCGATGCACAGTTTCTTAATTAGTATATTAATGGCGTCGGAAAAGATATAGAGTAATCGGCCTATCCATTAATATCCAAGATCTGGGGCTTTATAGCGAGATTAAGCTACGCAACGGTTACGGAGGTTTAACTCTTTTTTTTTCTTCTTTAATTGCTTCAATATAAATTAAGATCAGATATGCAGTAGTTGGTTCAGTCCGTTTGAATAAGAAATTCCTGAAACGTGAATATTTTTCGACATAAAAAGCTAACTTACAATGCTCTTAAGATCTTTGAAGAAGACTAATAGTTCGGCTTTTTTTCTTCTTGTACTTAGGGAAGTGGCATGTTATTATCGTAGTGAATAAGCGCCAAGGTCAGGCATTGGCTAGGAATTGAGTTATTGTTTACATAACTACTACATTTCAAGCCAAAAACTTGAATAATGACACGATCCGCTGAGTGACATTAGAATTTGTAGGGACATCTGTGTGACATGAGTTGCGGACGTTTTTTCTATATGTTTCCGTCTATGTGTTTTTTTGGTACACATAAAAATAAAGATATTTATTTTATTGGTTTAACAAGAATATAATCCTGTATTACTTTTCTCAAACATTATAAAATTTAAGGATTCCTTATCTACTGCCCTCTCATAGCGTATGTATAAGGCAAGATATTCTAAAAAGAAGATGGGGGGGAGGAAGGTCCGAGTAGGGCCACTTTAATATTTGAATGTTAGGATAGGAGGAAGAAGTGAATCGGAAAAGCGGAGAAAAGTTCCTGTCACCGATTCCCCCAGGGTGTTAAGAGGACAGGTCCGCTGTTCCCTTCCATGAAATTTATATGAAATCATAGTAGAACCCTTTCCATTGGCCGGTCGGGAGGTAATGAGGCCGGCCTGGACATGCTGATTTCCCGGGGGCCTCCTAAAACCTCGGGCCCGTCCCAGGGTCATGTTTAATATCACTTTTGTCAGTCCTCAGATATTCTTATACCGAGAGAAACAATCTCCTTGAGCAACTCAAATATACATGCCCTATGTGCCCACCCTCCTCAAATTGAAAACAGGCACTTACCCAGGCGCGGGTATTACCCCTTGGCTATATACGACCCCGAGTCCCTCCTGTGGGTATTGGCACACACATACGGATCCTATCATTTCTTATTTCTCACCCTTCCATCCGGACACTAACCTCGCATATAATATTCGCTCCTATTGAAACTTTCGACTTTACTATAGTATTCCTTCTTCCCTCCTTACTTATGGGTACAACTAATGTCGCATGTCCATTTCTTCCGGAGATGTGATATCTGCTATTCTTACTTATTTATTTGAGGAAGAAAATTGGTCCGGGTGAAGAAAATTTAGTAAGAAGAACTGTTTATTTTTAAAGCCAAGGTTTTGACCCACATTCGAGTTCTTCTTCAGGATTAAATATACAATAATTGATACATATAAATTAAAATAATACATATATGGCAAAAATAACAATATATGAAGTATATTGATAAGAATAATAATATATGTATGTAGTAAAGAATAACGAAATACGTAGTCATCTAGGGATATGGGTGATAAAAAAAAAAAAAAGGGGAACCCTTTAGATAGATATAACAAAAAGCAAAGGGAGTAGTTATAGAGAATTATCGAATAATAGATAAGAGATAACACGGTTATAAAAAAAAATAAAGAATAAAATGACATAAAGGTAATATTTAAGATAAATTATAGAATACTAACAGTTGAGGGAATTGAACTTATGATAACAAAGAGATGCTATTTAAAATAGTATATTATTTTTCTTATCAATATAATACATATATTGTTATTTTTAGCATATATAGTTTTAAAATACATATATTGTATCTTGTAAATTAAACCCTGAAGAAGACCTGCAATGTGGGTCGAAACGTTGGTTTTAAAAATAAAAAGGCTTTAGAAAAAAGATATTTGGACAGTACTACGGCTTGTCTGATCCTGAAGTGATGAAGGCCCGAATCATCTCTCTCCTCTAAAAATTATTATACTTTATTCCTGTGGCTGATGTTACTGTGTTATATTCAGACCGGAATATGAGCAAGAGTATATCCGCTTGCAGGTTTACGTTTTTCGTTATTTCGATCTAAAATAGTTTAGGAGGTGGAAGTTATGTTTTTCGGTTATGAGTAGGGAGTGCCTGAATTTCATTTCCCTCTAAATTACTTTTATTACTTCTGAGGGTCAGAGGTATTTTTTTTAAATAAGTGGCGGACATTATTAAATATATTATTTTCTAAATGCTTCATATAATAATAATAACAATAACAGCTTTTATTGATACATCCTTTACAGAACAAAAAAAGCCTCACCTTTGGGAGGTATGAGTCTGTTTAACAAAAATTTACAAAAAATGCTTCATATTGCGATCTTAATATTTGAGACCTCTGAGTTCGATTTGTGATGAGTTTTAATGAAGATAAAACACCAGTTAGACTGATGTCTGCTTAAAGAAAGGCGATTTTCAATTTGCAAATAAAGTCAACTTTCTTCGGAAAATAGGAATAGTTAAATAGTTAAAAAATCCTCAAACCTTTATCCGCCTTTAAAAATTTTGTTCAGATTATAATTATACAGTAGCTTATAAAGTACATTAGAAAAAGGTCTTCCGACCGTCGACTTTTATAAGGAAATCTTTATGCGAGGAATAGAAAATACTCCCTCCGATAGGATATCTATAAATCGTTCGTAAAAATGACTGATTTATTCGTTTAGGAGATTTATTTCTCAAGAGCAGTAATATAAGTATTAATGCCTTACTGGTGTCGCTCCGGGTGAGGCGGACTCGAAAACTTTTTAAATTAACCCAACCCCATTTCTCCAGTCGTAAATTCAAGCGTTTTAATTTTTAGAATATTGGCTCTGGTGGGCTTTCGTATCCTTCCATTAAATGTTCTACATTTGTGGACTTTATTGAAACAAAAATAAGGGAAAGACAAATAAAAATTATCATAAATAAATATAAATATGAATCAATTCAGTTTAAGTAATATGGAAACCGATAATATATGAAGGTTATGAAGGTAATTAGATTTTTTCACCAAAATGGTTAACATTAGTTTCTGATATACTTGATAAAAAAAGTTCAAACGGCTGAATAAGAATCCCCGTAATTGAAAAAAAATAGTTTATCATTAGGGGAAAATCGAGGTAAGATGGCTTCCCCGAGTTGGACTTGGAGACGTTCAAACATCTTCTTCATTTTCAGATTGACAGAACCAGCTATCCGATGGATTATTGTTAAATGAATAGGCAAAACAAATAAAAATATCGATTCATTACACGATACTTATTCGATATCGAAATCGCTAATGCAAAGTATAGACAGCCTACAAACTATAAAAACCTGAAACTTCTTGTGTGACTGCTATAAATATAAATTAATCTCTTAAAAAACTAGTAGTCACCTATGGAATAAAATTTTGGTCTTTGTTTTTCCTTTCTTGGGCTTTAGAGATTTAGTTTTTTTTTTGCCGTTCCGCGAGAATAATAGGTGTTTACATAATCCAAGGGTTAATGATAGGTAAATTATTAATATAATTAAAAGAACCGAATAATAAAAATAAAAAAATACTTTATTTTTTGGGAAGAAAATAAATTTAAATAATCCCTATTTTCGTATCTGGTTTCCTCCAGTATAATTATTTCTATACATTTATTTGATCTAATTTTTGTTTATATTACAATTTTTTATGCATCATTTTAATCTTGTATATCTAGCATATGGTTCGAAACGTTGGCTTTTAAATAAATAGTTCAAACCTATTTAGGAAAATTTTTCTGACCTTCACCTGGCCCATTTTAATATAATATCATTAATGTAAATATAAAAGGTAATATATATATATATATATATATATATATATATATATATATATATATATATATATATAAGGTAATTAAATATTATTCAAGGCACTTTATTACTTTTTCAAGTATACAATTAATTAAAACGTGTGAAATAAAAATGGAGCTCAGCGTATTTAATCTTTTCTTCCATTATATTTGAGAATCTAGCTTCTTCCGAGCTTTAATACAGGGCGGGCTTATCCTGAAAGAGGAGATAAGGACTAGGGCAGTAAAACTTTTTTAATATATGTAGAATAAGAAATGCAATAAAACTCATTCCATTATAGGGAGTAATCTAATTCGAGAGAGCTCCCTCTGAGATCAGAGCGGAGGGATGGCCGGCGAATGGTCCTCATCGCCCAGAGTGGATTGCCGCCCTCACTTCGGCAGCCCGGATCCCACTTCGGCAAAAATCTAAAGGGTCAATATACATCGCATTTACATACGCGCCTCGTTTTGAAGCTCTTTATATTTTCAATAAAGGGGAAAAGAATGTTGCCTTGGATACCTTGCGGCGATATGAAGGCTCTTTCTGAGTAAGGATATAAATAAAGTTCTTGGGGAAAAGTTTAATTAATTCTCTAAAGCTGAACCCTAATCCATTTATTTTTATTTCCACGTGATTTTTTTATTTTTTGAGTTTAAATAATAGACTAAATATATATATATATATATATATATATATATATATATATATATATATATATAAATATATTTATATATATAAATAATTATATATATATATTTATATATATAAATAATAGACTAAATATATATATATATATATATATATATATATATATATATATTTAGTCTATTATTTAAACTCAAAAAATAAAAAAATCATTATGTAACCACCTATTATTCTCGCGGAACGGCAAAAAAAAAAACTAAATCTCTAAAGCCCAAGAAAGGAAAAACAAAGACCAAAATTTTATTCCATAGGTGACTACTAGTTTTTTAAGAGATTAATTTATATTTATAGCAGTCACACAAGAAGTTTCAGGTTTTTATAGTTTGTAGGCTGTCTATACTTTGCATTAGCGATTTCGATATCGAATAAGTATCGTGTAATGAATCGATATTTTTATTTGTTTTGCCTATTCATTTAACAATAATCCATCGGATAGCTGGTTCTGTCAATCTGAAAATGAAGAAGATGTTTGAACGTCTCCAAGTCCAACTCGGGGAAGCCATCTTACCTCGATTTTCCCCTAATGATAAACTATTTTTTTTCAATTACGGGGATTCTTATTCAGCCGTTTGAACTTTTTTTATCAAGTATATCAGAAACTAATGTTAACCAATTTGGTGAAAAAATCTAATTACCTTCATAACCTTCATATATTATCGGTTTCCATATTACTTAAACTGAATTGATTCATATTTATATTTATTTATGATAATTTTTATTTGTCTTTCCCTTATTTTTGTTTCAATAAAGTCCACAAATGTAGAACATTTAATGGAAGGATACGAAAGCCCACCAGAGCCAATATTCTAATATATATAAATATATATATATATATAATCTGTGCATCCCACCAAATGAAGTATTTTAAGTAGTTTCATAAAGTCAATTTCTGGCAAAATAGGACTTTGAAATTAAGTCTTAAAGCCATAATAAAAAAAAAAAAAAAGTCAAATTAATAAAAAATATATTATTGATTTATTTTTTCGTATTGGCCTACTAAGGATCATTTCAACAGCCATTTTTGTATTTCACCTAGATATTAGCCCAGTATTCCCTCCTTTGTCGCCTGTGCTACTCCCTATTTATTTATTAGTTCATATATTTATTTTAATAACTAAATATACGAGTGGTTATGTTTTATTAAAAGATTTTTCGTATTTTAAAACGATATAAAATTTACGAAATTAATTTCATTGTCTATCAACAAACTGACCATAACATTTATCAATTATTATTTTCATCTACAATGTTAGGGTTTTAATTTGTTGATATGCTCAATACTTTTCATTTTAAAGTTTGATTATTATTATTATTTTTCAAAATAAATATTTGGATGTGGAATTATAAAATTCATCAAGTAGGTACATAATGCTTTTCTTTTCCCCGACTCTGTGAGTGAGTTAGGAGATACTCGTTAAAAATAATAATTATATCTGGATAAGCAAAATTAATAACTCCTACTGTAGCATCGTCGGTTTAGCCATATCACCATAATGTGAATAATCAAACTAACGAACAGATGAACCGGTTTCCATAGCAAATATGCAGGCTTTAAAAAAACAAATCTACTAAGTTCAGCCAAGAAGTTAACAGCAGTATATTGACTAGGGAATTGGGAAAAAATTATATTTCAATATATCCGATTACCGACAACCGATATTGTTTCGTAAAAAAATTAAAAATGCTTCGAAATATCGATTTTTTCAATAAATCGAACATCTGTGTCGATGTATCAAAAATATCGATTAGATATTCACTGATTTTTTCTCGATATCTTAATAATTGATATATAAATAAATGGGTAGAGGGACCTACCAACATCGAAAATCTGTAATTTATTATGCTTCTAATAATTTTGAATGGAAATAAAAAAATAATATATAAATCTCTTATAAAACCAGTAGGAACTTCTGGAGTGAAAGCTTAGTATTATCATGTACTGAATCAAGATCCTTCAAAGGTTTTAGCGGTTGAAGTTTATATATGTCTTTTAAAAACAATATTTTTGTGAATCTTTAGGTAGAATAATATACGTTTACATAATCCAAGAGCTAATGATAGGTGAGCTCTTAGCATAACAAAAGGACGTTTTCACTGAGGGAAAATAATTTGCCTACTGCGGGACTCACCTGTTGCCCCCAGTGAATGGGGCCCGGGGCGAAGCCCTAGGGATCCCGCTGTGCTAATAACAACCTATATTGGCCCCACGTGGTCTTATTACTCGCCTCAACAACCCTATTAGCCCTAGAGTCGTAATTTTTATCTCTAGGTTCCATCTCACTCCCGGCTCTCGATTGTTTATTCGTTTGTCTGAAAACAAGTTAGCGACTCTAATAAAATTCGTAAAACTGTGTGTGTTGAACTGCAGATTTTCAGTATTATAAACTGAGTTGAAAGTCCAAGTTTTAATTACTTAAACTTAAGAAACAAAAAATAATACTACGAAATTAATTAAAAATAACGAAACCCTAAAAGATATAAGGTTCAAAATAAAATATAAACATAACTTAGTGACTATATATTTATTAATGTTGAAGAGCGAAAGCTCTAAAGAAATATATATGTCAATATATATCCTAAAATATATGTTAAGACATGAGTGAAAAAATTCCAATGAAAAAGCCTAAAGTTTCTAAACTAAAAAAGGAAACAAAAATTCTTGTCAACATTTCGCTCATTAAAGGATCTTCAGAGCAGAAAACGAGAACGTTCTCATTGGTCCTGTATCTCATGCTCTTTAAATTTCCTTTATTTATACATATATTTGATCTCTGGTTTTCTGTTTTGTGTTTATTATTATTATTTTCCCCGTCCATTTTGCATTTTATATTAAGTATTTGTCTTCTGTTTTTATCTATTTCCAGCCATTGTTTTCTAGCCTTCCTTATGATTTAGTTGCATTGCGGAATTTTGAGGTTAGGGTGTGTTTTATTCGTTGCTTTTTCTTTGCTATTATTCTCCTTCTGTCATGGAGATGCCTGAATGGGCGAAATATTGACAGGAATTTTTGTTTCCTTTTTTCTTAAGAGACTTAAGACAGCATAGTTGCAATTTATCCACTAATGTATATTAAAATCCCACACAAGGATAGGTTCAGGCCTATCCGCGTCTTTTGAAGATTAACACCTTCCCACGCAAAAAAAAAAACATATGTACATATGTGTGTTATGTCTAACAGAACCTTACTCACAGGAATTATCAGTTTTATTGGTGAATGAGTATAAAATAAAATGTCATTCGAGAAACTATATTGTGCGTAATATATATTTAAGCTGAAATGTATAAATGTGTGCATTTCGTCAACATATCTTCTTCCAATATCTATTCAATGATTAATATATTAAGTAATAGTGTATATAGAATTAATTATATTCAATCATTACCTGTGATTGCACTGTTGGCAAGCGAAACATTCTAAGTGATAAACATTCGTCCTCGCCCTCATCACCATTTCAAAGGCAGGAATAACTTTTGAGCATGCGGAACAGTAACCCGTGCTTCCGAACAGCCTGAAAACAGTGAGAAATAATTAATAAAAATTATTCTTCGAAAATATTATATAATTATATGTAAGATGAAGAAAATGGTCCGGAAAGAGGTAAGAAAAAATCTCTTAGATAAGGAAAACTATTTACTTTAAAGCCAACATTTCGACCCACAATGCAGGTCTCAACCAACAAACCAGTGTATGGTAGTCAACTGTCAACCCTTGACCCCATTATAAGCGATGAAGAAGACTTGCAATCTGGGTTGAAATTTTGGCTTTAAGATAAATAGTTCTCCTTATTTAAGAGAATTTTTGTAACCTGCACCTGGACCATTGTCTTCCAAATAAAAATTATAACACAGTTTAAATTTTAACTGAATTGCAGTTAACAAAAAACCTCTCCCACATATTTTAATAATATCTTAACCTCTAAGAAATGTTGTCCATTAAATTTTTGTTACAGTCGAAACCAATGTATACTAACAATAATAATAATATCCGGCGCAACAACCGGGCGAGTCACCGAGAGCCGTCTCCAGCATTCTCCTCCAATCAGCCCTATTCTGCGCAGCATCCCTTCCAGCTTCTAGCACTAAGAAGGGCACCTGCATCCTCCGCTACAGCTTCTATCCACCTCACGTCTCCCTACTCTCCGTGTGCTAGGGATTCCTTCTGTGAGGATCTTCTTCGGAATCCGAGTGTCCTCCATCCGTGCCACGTGACCTGCCCATCGTAGTCCGCCAAGTTTGATGGTCCTGACAATATCTGAGGCCTTTGAGAGGTCGTATATCTCTGTTGTAAATCCGTCTCCATATTCCACCCACTTTTATTGGTCCGAAAGTTTTCCTCAGGATTGTGCTCTCGAAAATGATGAGCCTTTTCTCGTCTGCCTTTGTTAGAGCCCAGGCCTCTGAGCCATATGTGAGTACCGGTCGAAGCAGGGTTTTTTAGATCAGCAGCCTTATCCGCCTAGAGAGCAACCTGCTAGTTGCTTCCTTAGGCTATAATAGCATATATTAGCAGAATTAATTCTTCTTCTTATCTCCTGAGACAGTAGACGAAACTGTCCACGCAATCGAACCGGTATTAACCAACTTCGAAGTAAACCTCTTTTTCTTGGGTTCCTCCAATTCGCATATACTTCGTCTTCTGTATGTTGACATTAAGCCCAAGTTTCTTGGCTGCTTCTTCCAGTGCTAAGAAACCTTCCTTCAGCGTCCTTTTAGATCTTGCCATGATGTCAAAGTCATCGGCATACCCTAGGATTTGGACTAGTCTGTAAAACACGGTTCCATCTACCTGGATTCCAAAATTTCTTATGGCCTTTTCTGCCCAAGGTTGAAAAGTAGGTAGGCGAGGGCATCCTTGTCTCGCTCCCGTATCTGTGTGGAATTCTTGTGAAAGATCATATTCAACTTTTATTAGACATTTTGACCCTTGCATTGTCATTTCCACAAGACGAAAGATCTTCTGGGGTATATTAAGATCTTTTAGGGCTCGATCTAATTCATTGCGGCTGCTTTAAAGTGTACAAATAGGTGGTGTGTGACCATTTCTCCAGAATTATCCTTAGGGAGAATATCTGGCCCACCCTAGACTGCCCTCTTCTGAAACCTGCTTGATAATTCCCCAGTTCTTTCTCTGCATGTGGTGAGAGCCTTGCAAATGTCCGAAAGGGATTTAAACGCGCAATATAGCAGGGTGATTCCCAGGTAGTTCTCATACTGTCTTGTCTCCCTTTTTATGGATCGGATGATGACTGCCTTACTCCATTCAATAGGCATCCGCTCCTCTTTCCATATATCGAGGATGAGGTTCTATAATGCTTTCTTTAATTCTTCTCCGCCATACTCCAAGAGCTCGGATTGAATACTATCCATTCCGGGGGCTTTATTACTTAATGTATACTAACATGTAGGAGTTATTTTGAAAAAAAACAAAATTGAGAAAAAATCCCATATTTTATTTTAAAAAATCATATTAAATTTTTTTTTATAAAGACAAGCATGCTCTCTCTGTCTGGTCGATATTCAATCTGACATATACATAGATGTATATGCAAATACAGCATGTATTTTTTAAATTTCATATTGACCATGTAAAATCACGCAGCAACTTTATACTGCGTGCAGTATTATTATTATTATTCTTTTTTTGTAAATTTGGATCCTTGTTTTAATACAGGATTTTATTGATCAATAATCAGTTATATATTTTTTTATTTTAAGGAACAAAATATACCTTGACAGAGGTGATATTTTTTGGTTGTATAAATGATCGATATTAAACATTTATACGAACTTAATATTAATAGATAAAAACTTGTTATACTCTTCACAATATACCTTTCTTTTTCCAAAAAAGTTAATACCATTTTCATTATTTCACAGAAATATTTAGTAGCTCATTTACTCTCTATCGTATCTAACTTCTTGCTCTGTAATCAAGCTATTTCGCTTTGACCCAACCGCCAATTACTTTCGTCTCAATCTTGCAATTTTCGTAATGCAGGATTCAAATTACTCTTTTTAAAACAGTTTTGAAATCAATTCTCCTTTTCATTTTATCAGTGATTTATTTAGGTTTGGGTGCTAAGATACCTCACGAAATATATATCATGTTTAGAATCATTTCAATCTTTGGTAGGGAGATAATTTACTAAAATAACCCTCCATTTATAAAAGATTATTTTTTAATATGAATAACACCGTCCTAGTTTTAAAAAAATAAGTCATTTTCTACTATAGATAATAAGATCTTTTGTTAAGTATAATTAGATAGATTGCACCTCTAAATGTGGAATTGCACTTGAATCCGATATATAAAAAGCCATCAAAGGAAATCAATTATTTGAATAATTGACAAAATGAATTAACCTTAATATTGTTAATTTAAAATTTATTCTTTTGCGGTTCTTCTCTTTTATTTATTTATCTCATTACAGCCAAAGATTGTTGAAGGAGCTTAACATTCATTAGATCCAAATTTACAAAAATAAAACCAAAAATCTTTAAATTAAAAAGACGTAACGATTTGTAAGCGGTTTCGAAAGTGGTCCTTTGTCGATTTAATGAATTATAGAAGTAACGGACCATCAGTTTGAAGGATACATTAACCTTTGGTTGATTTTATTATATGATTATATAAACATATTATTTTGTATGTGCCATATATTAATTACCTTAAATAATCCCTCCTACAGAGAATGAGGTTAGCTTTGGTGTATAGAGTTGATCCGACTTCACCTAGTCTACAATCGCAGCAACCACATTTGAGGCAATCTTCATGCCAGTAAAGGTCCAGGGCTTTAAGCATATACCTAAAAAACAATAAAACTATTATTATAATTGTACAATAGACTTAAATCAGATTGTAACACCAATCACCAAAACAATATCACAAAATGTATTCAGTGACATATGGTCTGCATATGTGGAGTTCTGCATCCCTAACCCATAATTAAAAATAATTTGCCTTGTTTCTATCAATCAACACAAATATTTTAATCAATTTAAGGACTAACATAACTTGTACTTCTATACATTAAAATAATTGTATACCTTTCACAATGCTCTTTTCTATACTAACTATTAATATCTTCAATATAGTGTCTATAAATTCTATCTACAATTTAATTCTATAATCTATAATTTAATGGAATACATTTTTTACATAACGGAATATCTAATATCCTTCATACTAAAATAAAATGTGATATTTTATATTCCGATCATAAATAATATTTTTTTTATCTATGAATGAATCTTTGTACCGCACATAACTAATAAATATAATAAATAATATCATTATATTATTAATAAAAATAATATTATATGTAAATAATCATAAATAATAATATTCCGTTCATAACTTCATTATATTAAAATAAACTGTAATTTAACAGCAATCAATGCAGATTTCATTATATTCATTAGCAAGTTACGAATGGTTGGTTGTACTTCGAATTTAGAAAACAACTTGTGTTTTAGATGGCAAGATGACATCTATTAACGTGCCTAATTAAATAAATACAACAGAAAAAAGTAATAATTTACTTTACTGGCTGATAAAAATTGGCTTAATATCAGCAATAATAAGCTGACTTTTAGTTGAAAAATTAAATAAAATAAAACGAATAACCTTTATAATGGGTATTGCCCCATTATGACAACTTAATCGATCGGATATAAATGTTGCGTACACCATGTTATTGTGTGCTCCGTGCGCTCATATGCTTAGTAGTAGCTAATCCTCGCATAAGTTCACAATTAAAATTACATGTTCGACTTTCTTGGATCAAACATTTTAGTTAATTAAAAAAAATGTAAAAATAACCATGTATACATTAATTAGGTATATTTACAGCTATACATGGGTAGACTGGCACTCAGAGCCAACGTAGATCAGAATTGCACTTGGTCCAACCTTCCAACCTAAACATCGGGTTTTGAAATAATTTGTGTAGGTTTCCGGGAATAAGCTTTACAATAATAATTAATTTAGTACTGATTGACCAATCGATTTTACATATTTTATTCTTGATAATAATCAATACGCCCCAAAAATATTTCATCAAAATCAAACTCTTTATTCATCCTTGTTCTTGTTGCATACATCAACAGTTTCCCATGAAACATTACAAAAAAAAACAACTATGAATTATGACCTTGTGGGTTATATCAATAAGCATACAAGTTTAATAAGTGTTCTTGGGTAATTATAGACAGTTCTCATTGGTATTAGAGTTGAGGCAGAAATTTTAGTGAATGACGAAAATATCCAGTAGATAAAATAAAACGTTGCCTGAGTGTTTGATGGATGAGCGGGGAGCTAGGTGGATATTAAATTGAAGACATGGCCATGTAATGAGAGTCCCCTGACAGTTTCATATTAGGAGGAAATTGGAGGGGTTGGCTGGACAGGGGAATGCGGCTCCTATTTATCGAAAACACCCTCGGGAGGGAAACCTTTTTCGACCAACTGCTGCTTTTCTATCTTCTTAGCGACTCATTACTTCTCACTCTCGCTGTCCTCTCAGAAGCCTTGTTTATTTTCGCTTTCCCTGCAATACTTCAATATTATTCTATTTTTCTCCATCCCTGTTCCTCTTAAAATAGTAGATTCCATACGAAAATTTTCTAACTTACCACACTAAGCAGAGATTGGATTTTTTCAATAGTAGGTCATTAAGTTTCCATGGTAAACGTTGTGTTTTTTAAAAAAATTGATTTATTGATATTTACAACTATAATAATATTACAAGTAAATCTGCTAATATGACATAAAAAAAACAAACACTTGTGGAGAAACTATCCATCGGCAGCACTCCAATAAAGTTCAATAGCAGAAGGTCTTGAGGTCATCTTCTTTTCAGACGCCTCGGAAGGTTATCAGGAATAGTATGGGAAGCAAGTTGAGAGAGTGTGTATGGAGCTTGTCGTGGAAGGTTCAGCATCTAGTTTGGGCCAAATCAGGAACAAATGGGATATTAAGATCATGTTGGATGAGTTTATTTGTGACATATTAAGGAGGATTGAGGATTTTACGAAGGATTTTGGATTGTAAGGGTTGGATACGAGATGAATTGGATGGTTTAGTAGAGCCCCAAAGCTCAACTCCGTATAACCAAAGAGGTCTGATAACTGTCATGTAAATGAGTCTTTTGTTATTAATTGGGAGGTTAGAGTGTTTGTCCAGTAAATGTTGAAGTAGGCGAAAACGTCGAGCAGTTTCTTGTCTTTTAAGTCGTGTGAAGATTCCAAGTCTGAGGTTGGTCCAGATGGAGTCCTACATAACGTATCTGTTCGACAGGGATCAGTGGAATATAATTAAAGGATACAGTAGGGCAGGAATTCGTAGGTTTACGACGAAGGGAGAAGATAATTTGATGGGATTTCTTAGGATTTATTTTAATTCTCCAATTTTGACACCATTCTTGAAGGTTTGAGATATGGGATTGATGAGATTGGGATGTAACAAATGGATCCTTTTTTACTGATAACACACATGTCATTAGCGTACGTAGTGAGGACAGTGCTTGGATGGGTTGGGATTTCAGCTGTATATATCGTTTATAGGATGGGGCCCAGGATACTACCTTGAGGAACACCGGCAGACTGAGTAAAGACAACTGAACAGTAATACTTAATTCCGCTTCAATGCACTCAGAATGGGTTGAATTAAGGAACTCTCTGGATGAGGGTTAAATGTTTTGAATAGGTGATTTTTCTTCATCAGATCTTGGCCAGGTTTGGAATTCGGTTAATAGTGGGTGGTTGAAATTTTTATATTTTAGGAGTTGTTTAGTGGTATTTCATAAGGATTTGTCAGTAGTACTGAGATTTTCTGTACGGTAATACAAATTTTGAATTTTGAATGGTCTGATCTCTGATTTTAATTTGTTTGTCAGTTTGGTATAATGACTCCTGTCGGATGGATATCTCTTGCCCGTCGTTTTTCTTATTTTTTGCGGTTATTAGTGAATTTATTAAATAGTGAAAGCGACTTTGTTCCAAATAATAATTAGTTGATTGTGGCTGATGCCTAAGAAGAAAACATGTGAAGGTAATGGTTTAATACACATTTTGCTTGGCTATTTTTGGAAGTACTTTTCTAGCTATTCTTTTTGTATTTTTTTTTCCAAAATCCCTATAAATTAATAGTTCTGAAGTGCTTCAGCTTCTTCTAATGGTGTTGCCTTGTTCTGCAATTTATTGTATTCCGTGAGTTGTGTTGCATTTGATGTTATATTGCAATAACTTCAATGGCATTGAGGCAAACCAATTTTTTGATTTTATGTAACATTTTGAGATAAGAATTTATTTGGTACCGAAAGACCGTTACAAATTAGAAGATAAAAACTAATTAATGATTTATGCTAAAATTCCGTAGGTTGCCACATGATAGTGGTAGATAAGTCCCGTAAAGTGACCTCAAGTTACCTCTTTCCACGTCACGTTTTTATCTGTATCCGCGGTGGCTCCATCATATCTTCCTAAATAATTAGTAAAAAACAATAATCTAGGATATTTACCTGGCCTATGTGTATTCATTTTGGTATTAGAATCTGGTATAATTTTCTGTTTAACATATTATGAAGGTTATATCATATCAGAGTATAAGGTTATATCAGCCTTATCATAAAACAGAAAATTGTGTCAATTGAAACTAAACACGTTGAATTAAAAATTACTGGCTCTGTTCATCATTTTCAAATAAACTCTCACTTTGTTGCATTTACGTATATTATTTTTTTTCAAACCATTCTAAATGTATCCATTATAAAACGTTTTAGATCGTAACGTAGAGAAATGGTAACGTGATATTTGATGGGGCTTTAACCCTTAATTAATCTAGGACGATTTGACAGATCGCAAAAGCAGATTTTTCTTCCCCTTTTTCTTTGTGTTGGTAACAATTCTTTCATGCTCCCAGTACCTGCTTTGTGGATGACCCGGGTGAGTTTAGTGCCTCCCTCACCAGTGTTAAGCCCTTTTGAACGGCTCATATGAAGCAAGCGATCTAACAGATCTCCGCGACCGAAATAGAAATTTTAACCAACATCATATAAACATCAACTTTTTTTGTTCATTCCTATTATTACATTAGCCGTACCATTTCGCGTTGCCTGTTATTTGTATACACATTGCTATATTGGTACAACTGACGTCTACGATCTCTCAGAAATCTTCCTGGGGTATATGGTGATGCCAAAAATGTGAAAACTGTTCAGGATGGGACCTATTGTATGATGAGGATATGTTGGAATATACCATTAAATATACTTTAAAAATTCAAAACACATTCCCTAGGCCAAGGAATGAGATCACAAATATAGTAGAACTGAAAGCTTTTATTCAGTTTTTATGTGGTTGTGATCAATGTCTGTTTTCATTGTTAAACATTGCTAATCTTATATTATTATTAGAGTTCATCATAAGAATAAATATTGATAAATAAAAAAAAGGAAGCAAATTTTTGGTTCCTGTAATTTTTTCGCTTGAATCCTAAATGTACATAATGCAAATGCT
The DNA here is from genome assembly GCA_037127475.1 of Arma custos. NCBI lineage: Eukaryota > Metazoa > Arthropoda > Insecta > Hemiptera > Pentatomidae > Arma > Arma custos. The sequence goes on from CM073760.1 coordinate 42,510,195, forward strand.
ATTCTGTCATTACTCTCTATCTTCCAAACCCCTAAAGTACTTAGTTTGAGTATATAAGCTCAAATTTCAACAAAACTGCTAGTTTTCCTGAAAATGATCTGTCAGATCGCCGCGACCCAACTGATGCGTTTTATAGCCGCGACTAATGGAAGATTAACTACCCCTATTACCAAGCAAACTGCGCAATAACCTCCAATTATATTAATAACTTCAAACTAACTAGCATGATACATAATAATAAAATAATTTTATTTCTTTTTTTTTTTTTAGAAACGTGTAGAGGATATGAAACAAGTAGGTTTGTTAGTTTTTACGTTTAAAGATGATATGTTAAGAGAACAATCGATGAGGTACCCCTATCTACGACGCCATTTAAGTTTCGAAAAGCGGACATAAAAGTGTATTAATAAGATGGAATCTAAAAACCTCAGTTCGGAGTAATTCCGATCTCCAAGATCTACCGGAAATTGAATGCTCACGACAAGACAGGAACGGTGGAAAGAGGAGAAGCGCTTTGGTTGTAATAAAAGTTTTCCATGTTATTCTTCGCCAGCAAGGAGGTAGGCAATGCAGCAAGGAGCTAAGGACTTTTTTTAATAACTTCGCGAGTCGGGCCATTAATTGAAAACGTCATTAGTTTTTTGGTAGCTAGGAAAATAATGTACGGGATCAATAAATGTTTGCGACCCAACTTCTGTGATAAAGTACTTTTATTACCGTATCATTAGAGAGGATTCTTTACAAGTATGAAAAATATAAAAAAGGAGTTATGTCATATTCTGTAAGGGAGCATTAATAGTTTCCTTGAGGATATTGCAGCAATTAACTTTGTCATTTATGTTTTTACAACCTATAATGTGGTACGTCTACGTAAATATTTGTTAAAATAGTTATAATACCGGGATTAAAGAAATAACCTTAAGTTAATAACAAGCATACATAATGAAACTATTGTTCCTAACATCGATGCCAGGAAAATGTTTGTCTTTTATCGATATAGCGAGATAGCTCAGTGGTAGAACGCTGAGTGCCCTGTCGAACGTCCTGGGTCCAAATCTTGCTGTGGCAGATGATCTATGAGCAACCGAGAATAGACCTAGTAACCCGCTAGGGAAAGTGCTTACTCTTAATTGGGGGAAAACCTGGCCTTTGAGCGTAGTCTCGGATAAGTAACCTACACCCCTGCACAATTTAGTCCTAGAAAAAGTACAGTTTCTACCATGTACTTAACCCAAAACAGTTCTTGAGTTGTAGTGGTCCAGAATTCAATCCAAAAGGAAAATAATATTAAAAACTTAATAAGAAAATTGATTCTTCCCCCCCCCCATTTATGAAAACGCTGTGATTCGGACTGAGTATTCGAAATATTCATGGTTAGTAATTATGTTTTGCTTTCTGTTTAGGTGGCAGACATTCTCTCTTTCAGTAAATGTCTACGGTTTCAGAAAAAAGAAAAATAATTCATAATTTTTTCTATATTGAAATGGAATTGTAGAATTTTGTTTTACTTGTTGGTTTTATGGGGTTCTCACGTTAAGATGAAACGCCAATCACTAAATTACAAACTTAAATTAATATACTCGCTATTTAGGAAAAACTCCAAATTATATTTAAGACACAAATTAAAAACGTACACTTACTTACGAAAACCAGTTTGTACATATGCTTTACAAATTTATGGCATCACTAAACAGACTCACAGAAAACTACTGCAAGCTTTTCAGTCAAAAGTACTTAGACTTATCACTACTGCACCATGGTACATCAGTAACAAAACTCTGTATACTGACTTCAAAATGCAAACGGTTGACGAACACGTACTACAAACGCTTTCAAGAAAAACTATAAATAACATAATAATAATAATAATAACAGCTTTTATTGATGCATCCTTTACAGAACACAAAAGCCTCTCCCTTGGGAGGTATGAGTCTGTTTAACATAAATTTACAAAATTTACTTTTCTTCAATGAATATAGTATTTACATTACATTATTTACAGCATTTAAAACATTTAACATAATATTATTATAAAAAGTAAGAAAAGATTTTCCAATAATTAAATAAAATGTTTTGTCCATTTGTTTATTGCAAGTTCTTTATAACCTTGGTCCGTATGTCCCTGTTCCTTGCCACAGTAGCCCAACAGTCTCCTACTCTTTGCACGATCTCATCTCGCCATCTTGTAAATGGTCTTCCTTTCCTTCTCTTGTGGTCTCTTGGTATCCATTCTGTTGCAATTTTCGACCCAAACCCATTGATACAAAAAATGACCACTACTCTCATGCCTGAGAACACTAGGCGGAGACTAAAAACGACGTGGATGAGGGATCTGTTACTGTAGGAAATTAAAGGAAGCCAATGTTGGCTACTGTTCTTCGTCATACCTTCCATGTCATTTTGTATTATTTTTCAGTCAGCCAATCTGCTGATTGTCAATTACTTGTATTTGATAGGTGCGTATGAAAATATAAAGAGGAAAAAACAAATTGTTGGTTTTAAATATTATAACAAATTTTATTATTCACAGCTGGGTACAACATCCGCAACAAGCAGAACATATTTTCTCATATGAGATGGATGGTTGGGCTGAAAAAATCAGACTTTACTGAACTATATTGTTTGATTGTTTGGAAAATGTATTGCTTCTCGATAAAACATTAGAAAGAGACTGTATTACCTATACTCCAAGAAAGACTTCTCACTTTATTTCTGTTGTGTTGTTAATATTTTTTATAATGGTATACTTAAGGAAAAAGAACGAGTTATGAGAATTGCTATGCATTATGTATACACAGAATATATATTTTTCCAAGAAATTTCTTCCATAAAGAACTGTGAGATTTCTGGCCACTAAATCTCGAAGTTGGCCCCTTTAACGCATCTCGGAACCATCTTAAATCAAATAGTTTCTCTTTTCAGTTCATATGAAGACCTATGACTTACATTTTGCATATCCATATTGCTTTCAAAAGAAGAATGGGGTATTTGTTATATCACTATTAAAAAGCTTTTACCAACTCGGTACCATATATGTCTTTCAGGCATTAAGCTTCGAAGTATATCTTGGTTACCCAATGGAAAATAATACTGATTTATTTCTGCAACTATTTAACTACTGACGTAACTCAATACTAAAAGAACTTGAATTTTTATAAGTTGAATGAGCATTGCTGGCCAGATTGGTAGTTACTCTAATTATTATCAATCAAGTCAATTGTTTATTGCTTCAATAAATCTTAACGCTTCGTAGGGTCCTCGGACTCCAACAATGTGCTTTTAGTCTTGATGTAACTAGATATATCTTGTATAATTTTTTATAGCCTCGCATACTAGATCAGGCACTTATTATGTCCGTAAAACAATTTTTTTTTATATAATACGCTAATAAGACTATAACGATTTTTATAAAACATGCTTGAAGAGTTTTCCCCCAAAATTTTCAAGTATTCATAAAAAACACATTTCCTCGAAAAAAAACAAGAAAAAAGTAAAAGTTTGTAATTTTATAAAATTAAATAGCAGATAATTTACTTCTCAAGGGAGAAATCATTATATTAAATAAAATCAAACCAGTAAACAATAAATAAAAATAGCTAAATAGGACTCTGTAATAAAACAAACATATACAAATGTTTACAAAATACTTAACAATAATTTCATACAATAATACTTTATATGCCTAATAATCTTACAACTCAAAACTTTACAAACTCTCCAAAATATTTTTGAGAAATTAATGTGTGATAGTCTGCAGGCGAGATGTCTCCACACGTCACAACTTTTTTGATCAATGCTGATCTTTAGGTTCCCTCAAAGAGCAATCAAACACCAAGTATCCAGGAGATTGGGGTATTTCTGCATTACAAGCACATTTCGGGCTGTTTATTATTTTAAGCTTAAACTTATTCATTAAATGGTCCATGACCTGTAATGATTAATACAGTATCAGGGAGGACAAATAAAATATAGATGTCAGTTATTTTTAAATTTGAATAATAAATCAGTTTCAATAATTAAAAATAACAGCTGCTACTGCATGTAGCATTTTAACTACGCATTTCAAATCTACCTAATAAATAATAATTTAATTGAGTGATCACTTGAAACGTTGTTGAGGAAGCGCGCATATGACAAAAGGAACAAACGCTTTTTTTTTCTTGTATTAAGCTTAGAGAAATATTGCAGTGTATATAATTTAAGAAGTCGTTAATAAAATATTTGTGCTCATTTTTCTTAAAATGTTTAAAATTATTACTTCAACGAACTAAGGACATGACTTACTATTTTAATCAAAATTTTAAGTTTCCATTAGCGGCAAAATGTTTCCTCAACTACAGGAGCGGAAGGTATCAAAAAGCGGCAACTGCCGAGAAGGAGGAAATTGAGGCTCGGCGATCGGGTTGATGAAGTTTTTAAACAGCTCCTGGGGGCCTGTTATCTCGCCGGTTTTGAACCTCTGGGACAGGTAATGATGAGGATTTGTGCTTTAATTTAGTGTAATTGTTGAACGGTTTTAATCTTAATAAACGGAGGGCAGAGATGGCAACAGAGATGTAATGAGGACCTCCCGCTGGGATTTCCTTATTAGGCTCATGTTTCGGGATTAAAATCTCCCCTTTTAATTTATAAAGCCTCTTTTATTAATTTAATTTCATTATGAATCCTTCTCCAGGAAGTCCCCTGATCCACGTAGTAAAATCAAGAGTTATGCAGTAAATTTTTAATGTTTAGTGAGATAATATTAAAGAAATACAAAGCTTTTTAATTTGTTCTTGAATTAGGTTCGGGATAATAAATCTAGGAAATTGTAAATATTATTATTTTTAAAGAGAAAAGATATGCCCCGGCCGGAATTCGAACCCGAATCCCCTCTGTCTGGGTTCGAATCCCGGCCGGAGGCATATCTTTTCTCTTTAAAATAAAAATATTTAAAAATCAAAACAATTGACCAAAAATTATATTTAAAAAAAAACTAGGAAATTTTAATTTTTATAACAACACTTTAATAAATATAAAAAAAATATTTGCTTTCGCTGAGCACCTACTCTCTCTAAACTCTGTCTTCATGATGCACATTATTTTATATTCAAGTTTCTTTTTAAAATATTTAAAGAATATAACAACTAACAAAAAAATAAAATATATAAAAATTATTTATGCATCTCTATTATATAAAAAAAAAGATTTATTTTTATTTATGGTCATTTTGAAGTTTATTATTTTTAAATATTTTTATTTTGAAGAGAAAAGATTTCAGTGACCATATAATATTTTTTCGGTCGATGAAATAATTTTTGTTTAGTTTTTGTCGTGATTGATCAGTTAAATTATGAACATTTTTAAAAAATAACAAGTCCCAAACTGTTTCTCACTTCTTTAAGCCGTTACGCAAAATATAGAATAGTGTTTGAATTTAGATAAAAAAAGGAAATACATCGAATTAAACAATCAAAGAAGCTACATCTTAATCCAATGTTAATATTTTAGAATTGTTATTTCAATACAGAATATGAAGTGAAATACGATTAAGACATTTTTCTTATAAACCATATTTAATATCTACAAAAACACCTAAAATTGAAAAAAAAACAAGACATTTAATTATATTATTAAATGAAAAATATTATATATCTCAAAACATTATTAATTTATAGAACAGTGTAGATGTATGTAGTGGATAAGAGAGGATTTCGATGGCTTAGTGGAACCCCAATACCCTACTCCTAAGTCCAAATATGTTTTGTAATAGTAATGTATGTATATGCGTATTTTTTAATAAATTGAGAACTAAGACCGTTTATTTAGTCTATCATCAATAGATATAAGACAACATTTCGTTTTTTAAAAATTATGTTGATAACGTTTTTCATTGTTTATTTATTTTTTTTGAGGATTTAAAAAACTATTAAAAAAAGATGGAGTGAAATAAAAATGGACTCAGTAAGAAATGAAAACATTTAGAAAAAATTAAACATATGCCGCCTTTGATATAAGAGATATTAATTTGATGATTCTTTTTATACATACATTTTAACATGTAAATAACCATATATTTCTATTGCTGGTCAAAGGATGCAGAGAAATAAAAAAAAAAAAAATCAGTAACAAATAATTAAAATAGAAGTGTGCAATCGTTAGTCATACGGTTTCTTTGCCTAATAAATTACAGTGTTCTTATAATAAAATTTATGGTGTTTTGTGGTGTTATTATTTTTTTTAAACAAAACAAAAATATTGTTTTCGGTCTCTTGATGTATTTGTTCTTATTTTCCCTTATAGAAATTTCTTCCGAATTATGTCATTTTTAAATATAGTGATAGTAAATTTCAAGAATGAAATTACCGTGGCAGATCTTCATGTGGCAGCGAAATTCAGGTTTATTGAAATTTATTGATAACGTATTTTTGTGTGATTGCACAAAAAATAACAGGCGTGCTAATAAGTGAATCTTTGTTATTTTATTAAATTAAATTATATTGCTTTTTCAAAGGTGCAGTTTAATAATTCAATTAAATTTTAATGAAATAATTTATTTTAATGTAAGGAAGCATTACTATCTGTGTTAGGTTTTTTCCATTCAGTATGTTATGATAAGCTTGAAGTGCTTAGAAAAATGTAGATATAAATAGACAGTAATGAATACTAATACTAACCTTTCCGATATGGGTTTCCCGCATCCTGCACAGTCCTGCGTTCCCGTTTTCGCCTCCATTTTGTGACCTGGAACAGAAAAGAAAAAATAGCGTGAATAAAGGAAAACCGATTAATTCAATAATTCGGAATTACAGGCAAGCGAGAAAGACGATAAACTGAGCCTAATGAAATTAACTCGAAAGTAATAAAATTAGTTTCATTCCATAGTACGGAGAGTGCTGGTGCCGAGAGGGGGGCGTGTAGACAAAAGACCCTAAAACCTCGGACGTCCCATTGGATTTAGAAGTGACTGTACTTTCAATTAAATAATGGAACTGTCTCTTCTCAATGGCGAGTGTCTTTTCAGGGCTTTTCGAGTACACTCGCTTCCCCAAATAATCCACCCCCACTCCCGGAGCTCTAACTCCCCCTCCCATCCCTCATAAAAGCTCTGGGGGCTAAAGTGGCTAAAAGGTAAAGACAAAATAAAGTATCTTTTTAAAAGTTCTTCGCTCCGGGCTCCTTCCATTAGATTCAGGCACGGGAAAGTCACTCAATGAATTATCCAAGGGAAAGACTCTTTCCTATTTATTTCTTCCCTCCATTTCTAGATTGGACTGGATTCCCACCTACATCTTATTGCCTGCTAAGTTATTGAATCCATCCGCGATTGAATCTCGGGCTGGACATTCTGGTCCATTCCATTTGCAATACCCCCCCGGGCCCTTCAATGTTTATACTTGTGTACAAAAGGTTCTATTAACATGCCTCATGTTCTCTGCTATGTAGTTCTGAAGAATAAAATTAAGATAAAAAAAGAATAAAAGCACAATGAAAAAAAAATCAATATTAAGTTGACCTTGTTCCCAGAATTATTTTTCTCAAACTAGTTTTAAAACTGTTGATAGAATCTGCTGTTCTTTTATGCATTAAAGTTCGTTTCTTTTTTAAAAATAATACAATTGCATGAACTTCCGGTTAAATTAAAAACGACTGATACGAAGGCAACGGAACAAAACCGTATAATAATCTCCAAAACATGCACAATGAATACCTGTACATCAAGTGTTTCATAGTTTGCTTTTGTCGTAATAATTATTTTTTTATATCTTTTAGAAGTTTTGGCCTCTTATATTAAGAATATATGTTCTTTTATTTAATACTTTTTAAGTGATGGAGATCTATTTCCTACTTGTATTTGTCCTATCACTGATCTGAATGCGTGTTAAAACTGTTAAGCTAACCTCTAAGTTCTCCATTAATTATTGAAGGATCCACTTTAGGGTGGTTGGGTGAGCACCACGAGCGTCTACATATCAGCCAAAGTTCGTATGAAATTAAGGATAAAAAGGTTTTTAATGTAATAGATAACAGCTAAAAGAGACTTTCAGATTAATTCATTTTAATAAGGTCACCTGTGATGGCTAGCATAACTAACTACAATGCAGGTGTCCTTGGGAATTTTTTAAAGGGAAGAAAAATCCTTGTTATACCTTCCCTCGGAAAGGACATAAAATGCTTGTACGGTGTCAGGAACTCGTTGAAGATCAAAGTCAAAATGTATCGTCCAATCAGCCATTATAAAGTAACGTAAAATTAATAAACAATATTTTTTAAATAATTCAATTGGTGCAATTACTATTGTTTTGTAGATGTTCATCATTATTGTATGTATCATCGTTGCTTTAACAATTATTGTATGTAAAATCTTTCACTAGCGACTGGAAGGCGACACGAGAAATGCCTTGCTGGTAAAAAATGCGCTGAGTGTGGGAAGTGTTGTCCCGCACAGCAGTCTTGCTCGCCCGTCGACCAGCCACTCTCATGAAGTAGGCGCAACATACTTCACCTTCAATGATTGAATTATCTGATCTTCTAGGTGTAGCTGATGGCGATAATTAAAGGGTCTTATGCCCTACACACACAGTAATTGTAACTGTCAATGCCTCAAAATTTGAGGGGAAAATGGGCATTTGTTTATGTTAAACAAGAATTTACAAATTTATAGTAAACAAATATGCTGGGCTAAAGTAAAATCTCACCTCGGAGAAAAACGATTACTAACATAGAAAAGCTAAATAAATGGGCGAAGAATGAATACAAACAATTATTACTTTGATTATATTATAAAGCTTCAACTACACCAATATTTGCCCTTAGAATTGCAACAAGAAAGTTTGCAAAAACAGCTGAACCATTTCTCTCAGTCTATTTAAAAATAATACTTTCATTTTTACATATGCAGCCCCAGTAAGTTAAGTCTAATTCTGTCTATATTGAGTTAATAAGAATGTCTATAATTGAGATAAGAAATCATTCTCTTAGTTTTTCGTTTGGAATGGAGTTTTAATGTAAGCAATAGCTTTATTGCAAGCCAACACCTGACTTAGCCACTTATGAACTGAGGCAATGATATGATTCCGCTTCCCTCGCTACGATTATCCCATTTTGGAAAAATGTCTATTTATTCTCTGTGGCTGCGGACAATTATATTGTAGACACATATTTCGAGCTCGAATTTGAGACAGTTAATACATGCTTAGCTTTCGGAAACATTTTCAATCTTGAATCGCTTTAAGCATTGATTAGCCTAATTATTTCGATATAGTAGCTCTAGATATTATGCTTTAGTAACAGTTAATCGAATCAGTTTAGTTAAATTTGACTTTGGAAGTTATTTTAAATAAAAAAGAATTATGGAATATACGATACTGAAGAATCGATCAATAATTAGTCTGATCCAAGGAGCGAATCATTGGTCCTTGTGAATCTTCAGTTTGATATCCAAATGAAGAGTCGTTAGAAACACACATCTCCATGAGACTGGGATGATTGGGCATTGAAGCAAATGGACACCGGGGTTGGAATCGGTGTTGGGTACACAAAGCTCAGTCCTCCGTGAAATTGAATTCAAGAGGAGGGGATACTCACCTCTGGACACAGTATCTTTTAATAAAATCAATCGCTTTTTATTCTCCTCCAGTTTCGGTTTCTTCTCGAGATTCATCTTTCATCAACCGCTGGATTTACGAGTAAATCCGCCACTCCGCGACCGGTACCTCTTCTTTAATTATTAACTCCCTCCTGGATTGTTTTACCTGCCATAAAAAAATAAGATATCCCGAGTGCCGAACAAGGAAAATTGTAACAAACCCAATCCAAGTTTATGTTCACTTTCTAACAGAATAAATAACAACAGGGCTTGAGGCCCGGATCTTATTATAGCCTCTTCCCCACTCAAAGCTTTATGGGCACAAGACGGTCCTCCTATCAATAAAAAGGAAACAGTTGGGCAAATGCTCATTCCTCAGCAACGCAATTTTCTTTACTCGGAGAAATAACTTTTTTATTTATTTTAACGATGGAATTAAAAAATTTGGCAGCTGAAATTGGAGTTTTATTGCTGGTAAACTTCTCTAATGAAAATTTCTAGCCCATTGAATATCGCATTCGTTTGCTACTGTGGTATTGCGATAGTAATATTAGAAAAAAAGACTACGAAACCTTTTGAAACTTACCCCAATTTTCATTTACATATCAGGCATGTATAGCGTGTGCTACAATTAAAAGGGGGGCGTTGAAGTTGGTGATTAACTGCTATTTTATCACAATTTGATTAGAAAAAATTATGATTTTGTAAAAGAGGTTTCATCTTGTTTTTATAAAGTTTTGATTAATTCAGATCAAATTGATTTGACAATAGCATTGTTTCTTCGATACCTATTGCTTATGTATATTTTATATTATACCTATAGTGCGATAATATACGACAGGCATCGCACACATAAGATTTATATACAATCTAGATTCACAGATACGTGCACACACGCACACACACTTGCCTATATCAAGTGTGTGTATATCAGATCGAACAATTGTGATTATTTTTTACGAAGTATTTTTGCACATGAAATAAAAATACACAAGCTGATACTAAAAAAGAATCGAGATGGTCTTTATTCGCTGTACAGGAATGTTATTTAATCACACAGAGAAGTGTTTACTTAGGGAATATAGAAAGAGAATAAGAAAAGAGACTTGGTCAGTAAACAATTGTTAAGATGTGTAACCGTTCACATATTGGTGTCTATTGACATCCGCTTCTGTCAACGCTTAAAAAGGTGTTCCTACGCCAAATATTTGATTTTTTACTTTGCTAATAATTTTTTAGCGGCTTCTGTAACAAAGATGGACACTTAACAAAACTCTTCTTAAATACTTTTTGTATGTTTGTCACTAACTCTAAAAGGTACATTCCTTAAAAAAAAAAATAATTGAATCATATATATATATATATATATATATATATATATATATATATATAAGTATATATTTTTTTGCGCTAATTTTTAATTTTAAGACGTGGTTGATTAATATAAAATATAATCAAAAATTTTTTACAAATTCTGTTTTATTATTTAACAGGTCTGTTAAATTGTTTTTTCTACCTGGTAATGATATTTATCGTCTTTAATAATTTTTAAAACTGAGAGATAAAGCTTTATATTTACATAAATTGTAAACCTACAGTTCACAATGACCGCCATCAGGACTTCGACACATTCACTGATCCAATAGAAATGTTATAGGAGAACATTAACAACCTGCTTTTAAAAAGACAATTTTAAGAAATACAATATACAAAAACTATGGAAGATAATAACAATAAAAGAATCGAATGAATTTTAAGCCAGTGCATTTTTTCATTAACACATTTATAACTCGTCCAACAGAGGTAAAGTAGAGGCCAGAATGTCGTTCCGCGCTGAAAAGTCAAGACTCGCTACAGATAATTTTAGATTAGGAATATTTACAAATAATAGAGCAAAATCATATCAATGTGACTGTCGGGTATGAATAGTGATCAAAAAATAACTATTTTATTTTATTATTGTTTTTTTTTTAATTTTATTTCCAAACGAATATTTTTTTGCATTAAAAGCCAGTTGTTTTTTGTTTGTTATATAATTCTAATAATAATACAATTTATTAAAAGGAAACAAAAGAATTCAGAGAGTAATTTTAAAAACATATACTTTAATATTAAGCGTATTGTTTGAAAAAACAAAACAAGATCAGTCTAAAGACAGTTGCCCTGTGAGAAGGTTGCTTGCTACTCTACAGTTGATTTTGTCGCCGCTCTCTCATCTTCTTCATCTTGAACTTTGTCACATCTCACTAGTAAAACTTCTCGCTATTTTGATCTAATTTTGGATTTTCCAGTAAAAGACATTTAATTTTTCTGCTCATCATCATTTCGAATCATCAAGTCATCGCTATCAAGAACTCAGTTCATTTCTCAATTTTTTCATTAATTCAAAGACCAGTAATACTTTTTGTTTTGAGACTTATTTCTCTTTAGTAAATAAGTTAATTTCATATTTTATGTAAATAATTGTAGATAATAGCTTAATGCATTTTCTTTTTTTTCATAACTTTTTTGTTTAGTTTTAAATAACTTTCTTTATATTTTCTTAGGTTTAGTTGTGCACATTAATATTTTTATAATTGTTCTTTTTCTATTTTTACATTATATATTTATCATTTACTCATTTTTGGATGTTTTTATTTGTATTTACTTGATGAATTTCTTTTCATTCCTTTTATAGCTTCAACTATATTTATTTGGGGAAATTAACACCCAATCAAACTATCAAGTTTTTTTTTTTATTGAATTCACAACCGGCAAATTCACTCGGATAGTAGGCTAGCGAATTATTATTAGGAGCCCCTTCTTCCAGTGCCTGTATATAGTATTTTGTTTCATTTGGGGATAGTTCGCAAGTAATTAAAAACTGAATGCTTCGTTTTGATTGGAACGAGGTTCAAAGGATATATCTGTTTGTATTCAGAAAAATATATGTTGTATTAAGGGTTATCGTTTTTAAAAAATGTTTTAAGAAATGGTTAGATCCAGCAAGTACGCCTAGATATTGGAATTTAATAAGAGGAATATAGAGGTGTCCGGTAGTTTTGGCGGGCGCGGGAGAGACACCAAATCAATTTCACGCCGGCCTGAGCTTTGTATATAGAGCCAATTGGCTGGCCCTTTTAGACTGTTTCACTCCCAGCTCTGATTGAATGCCGTTTCAGCTCGCTCCAATCCCTATGTCTTCCTACATCTCACTCCGCCCAAATAGAAGTTTCTGACTTTTAAAACATCGCTATCAGGAACAGTAATTGCTTCATGAAGGCTTTAGCGCATAGAAAACGAAAATATTACATCTGTAATCTGAATCAGTTTATCAATTTTAGTAATCAGGAATGGTGAAATTGGCACATAATCAATAACCACTAAAAACTTCTTCTTATTCTTAAAGTGTCTTTTATTATCCTCATATTTTACTGACCGCTGCACGAACCAAGTCTACAGATGTTAATCCTGTCCATGGCCTGAGGTTTTTCAAAAAAGACCCCGTGACTTGGTCCTCTCCTTCAATCTTGCCGTGTGATAAACTGCATCAGGTGGTTCTTTTCATTTCGCATCGCATGACCGAAGAGTGCCAATTTATATCTTTTGATATTGTCCAATATCTCGAGAGGCTTCTGTCTCCGTTGCAGAATGATTTCGTGTCTGTAATGGTGCACCCATGAAACTCTGAGCTTTCGCTGATAACACTACATCTCGGATGCTTGCGGACGTTTGCTTGAAGCTCCCCTGTCCATGGCTTTGACGCGTATGGTGAATACCGAGAACACGCAACATCTGTTTTCTTGGATTCGGGTCTGCAGGCACAAATTAGGCCGCTTTAATAACTACGACAACAAAATCTTACAATTAGACGCCAAAATGTGTTGGTCATTTTGTACATAGAACAAGATAAAAATACCAATTTATTGAGTAACTGGAACAGATTGAACAAAATAAAAATAATTTAGATTAAAGAGAAAAGATTTGTCCTGACCGGGATTCGAACCCGGCAGATTCGAGATTAGAGATGCGGAAGACCAGGGTTTGAATCCCGGCCAGGACAAATCTTTTCTCTTCATAATAAAAATATTTAAAATAATCTACATGTAAATCCTACATAATAGATGTACTCATTGAATGGGATGAGATGAATAATAGAAGAAACTTACAAGAAATAAGGATATTGGTTAAAAATTAAATGGAATCCTTGACGTTTAATTTGTTCTTTACAATTTCATTTTCAAAAAAATAAATACTATGATTGGTTTTAATGTATTTATTAAATTTCTGAAGTGTTTAATTTTTTAGCAGAGTTTAATTTTAACATTGGTGACAGTAGATATAGAAAACTTATATAAGTTCTTCTTACGGATACCGAACATATATATCACAAAGACTTTTACCGAAGTATAGGGAGTTAATAGGACCATTCAAGTATTCATGACCATTAACTTGGTAAAAACATCTATGCCGTTTGCTAGTATTTTTTTAAAATAATCGATTTAATTTTAAAATATTAGACATGCATAATCGATTATTTATCGAAATCCGACAAAGCTGCGCCCCCTTTTCTTGAGCTGGCACTGTCAAATCAATTCGTACGGTGCAGATCCGATCCGTTACGGGCGGTGTTTCGAGAATAAATGAGAATTGTTCTTAGCCTTATTTTTTACAATGAAAAAATAATAAAAAGTTAAGAATATAAATAAAATCCTAATTGAAAAAAAACATTAACTACCTTTCTACGTGATTCAATTAAATATTATTACTGTAATTAAGAAATCGTGCCATTCATGATAAAAATAGTTGAGCAATTATGCATAGGGGAAAATGTAAAGAAACATTTCACTAAAAACCTTTTTCTTAATGGTAGAAAAACATTTATATGGTTATTATTTTATTGAATTTTACACTATACAATACTTAGAACACCATATGGATTACAAAGATGTTAATCTGTAAAAATACCAGAACCACTAGAAACCACTAAAGGTTTTGAGTTCAGTACATGTTAAAGATAAAACTGTCTATGGTTGTCCAATTGATGATTTTACGCATGAGATGAGATTTCCCTCTCAACTGTTTCCTTTTAATTACAGATACCCACTTTATGGACGTGGGGTTGACCCCAGGACGGTCTCTAGATGCTACGGAGTCGATTCAAGGCTGATGTATAAATAACACAAGGGAACAACATTTTTGTTGCATGAAATATTTTGACTAATATTCTACTTCCTCGAGGTGCTGATTTAAGATCTGAAGTCAGTTTGTTTGTATCAGCTTTACTTTTGGGGTTATAATTATAAACTGTTTTTTAAGATGAAAATATTTTTTATTAAGAAAACTATTAAAAAAATTACCACTACATATCAAAAAATTTTCTTTTGTAAGATTTTCTGGCTTGATTCGGTTCACGGGGGCTGTTTTTAATGCTCCAACAATAGTCCGCCATCATGTGAGCATTCCAGTGACCTTGGTAACGT